>OZ005744.1:132790752-132844353 GCA_963930735.1 Dioctria linearis | reverse complement strand
GCTACGAAAAGAGCGCAAGCAGTACCATAGGTGACTGTTAGTAGGTTGTATTTCTTGATGGTTTCAGAGGGATCATTCCTGCATAATATGCATTGAAATACCAAGCGAATTTTTATAATTGGCGTTGAATACCACACGTAATTTTCTTGTGGTGCTACTGGCCCTAACTACAGCATGATGCGACAGGCAGTAGCTACACGAATTGTTGTCATCATTATCATTTTCGACTGGCTTCATGTGCCCCAAAACCTGATACTCGTTAAGAAAATCTCTATACTGCGTTCGTAACATAGTATTTTTAGATAAACGTTCTTCCAATCTGAATAATGAATTTTCAGCAATTCTACGTGAATTACCCAAGCTGAGCTCTGGAGTTTTCAGTGGTAACCTAACTACATATCTTCCTTTGTTGTTTCGATAATGTGTACTGCGAAAATGTGCTTCACACTTCTGGTCCTCAGGCGTGAGATGGATATTATCAGCGACATTCTCTATTTCCCAAAATTTTCTGAGTATTTCAAATAAGCTATTATCGTCAGATATGTGTAAGCTAGTAGTGCTAGGAAGCGGTAAATTGGATGCAGCATGCAGGACTATGGAAAATATGGGCCAGTTGCTGATCATAAATCCGTAGTTTTTTTATTTTTGAAGATATTGACTTGAAATTTTGTACAGACATAGTACATAGTATATAAATTCAATCAGTTATACACTTAACAAAAACTAGCGTTTGGTCGCGGCTTCACTTGCGTTTAAATTTGAGATTCTGTCAAAATTGAATATAAATATTTCACTTTTAATGTGATTAATTGTATTCACTGTTGGCACTTGGTGGAAGTATTTTATGATAGACATATTGGATTTTTGAAGAAAACACTTGTTTATCTACTCCACTGAACGTTTAATTATGTAAAAACAAAAATTAAAACTAATTACATAAAGAGGCCGACGCGTTTCGTCTGACTAGGACATTATCAAAGGCCGAACTGATCTTACTGGTTTACATGCATATGAATATGTTCTGAAGTACCTAACTAAATTACAGAGAGTAAAAGCATAGAGAGAAAAATTCACAATTAAACTGAGAGGCTACATATAAATTGGGGATTAAGGAGGGGGGCTTCTATCCGTAAAGTCTATTTGATCATTGACCAAAAAACAACCATCGTCTTTCGCTTTTCTAATTTCCAAGATTTCAAATTTGTCCAAAGTCGGGTCAGAATTTAATCTGTGCATAATCTCAAGGTCGTTTATAGAACAACTGTGTCCTGTTTCTTTAAGATGCTTAGAGAGACCCGAAGCAGGGTTAGCGGACTTAGAAGATTTGATGTGCTCACTAAAACGCGTATTAAAAGATCTTCTGGTTTTACCTATGTACATCGCATCACAATTACCACAATTTATTTTATATATCCCACTACTTTCGTATTTATCTAGTTTGGGCCTTATTTTGTTGTTAAAGATAAAATTTTTTTATATTATTTTTATTAAAGAAAGCTGGAGATATATTGCATCTTGCCATGGGTTTTCGCAAGAGTTCAACAGATTTGTTGATATATGGTATTTTCTTCCAAGTATTGGCCATGTCAGTACCAGCTCTTTTATCAGGAAAGACAGACTTTACAGCACCTTTACGAAATTTCACCTTTAGTAAGTTATGAATTATTTTAGGTTTATATCCGTTATTGATAGCTATTTTCTTAATGGTTTGAAGTTCAATTTTAAATTTTTCGGAGTTCAATGGAACATTCAACAATCTATTTAGCATAGAGTGGAATGCCGCCATCTTCGTGTTCCAAGGGTGTGCTGAGTCAAAGGGAATTACGTTATCACAGAATGTATTTTTTCTAAATATGTCAAATTGCAGTTTATTATTCTCTAGTGAAATCGTCAAGTCTAAGAAATTTAGTTTCTTATTACCTAATTCTATTGTAAATTTTATACAGTCGTCTAATTTATTTAAAACAAGATTAACAAAGTTTTGTAATTGTCTGTCTGTTCCCAACCAAATACAGAAGACATCGTCTACATACCTTATCCAGGTAAAGACGAGCCTCAGTAAAGGGTTTCGAGAATTAAAGAGAATGGTCTCAAGAGAATCCATGAAGAATTCAGCACAAAACGGAGAATACGCTGAACCCATAGCAAGACCATGGTTCTGAGTGTATATTTTGTTGTTGAACATAAAGTAATTTTGCTTAATGCAGAGATTAGATAAATTTATCAATTGCGATGCTTTTGCGGGGTTATCCACTTTTTGAGAGATCTTATCATTCAACATATCCATCAGTTTACCAACGGGAATTGAAGGGAAAAGGCTGGATACATCAAATGACACCAATTTTGCGTTCAGAGGTATGGTAAGATCTTTTGTTCTATGGATAAGTTCCGTATAATTCTTAATAGAAAAGTTTGGTTTGAAATTCAACACCATAGGGATTAGTGTGTTCAATTTTTTAGCCAATTTCTGAGCAGGGGCACTAAACGAAGAACAAACAGGACGCAGAGGAATGCCAGCTTTATGCAATTTAGGTAAACCGTACAGTAGAGGAATAGACGGGTGGCTGTTTCTCAGTCTAAACTTATCCTTATTATCAAAAGCATGGGTTGAGCTATTAATTGCACTAAAAATATCTCGGTTAAATTTAATTGTTGGGTCTGAATTAATTTCATCAACATGCATTGATGTTAAACAATCATTCATTTTCTTAAGGTAATCAGCTTTATCCATAATGGTTAAAGAGTTTCCTTTATCTGCTTTACTGCCAATTAAATTATTGTTCGATATTTTCTTCTTAATTGATTTTAAAATTATTAAATCCCTACTGTCGGCCTGATCATAATCTTTAATAGATTTAATTACCCTAACGCATTCAGATTTACCAACTAAATCGTCATTTTTAAAAGCTGCATCTGCATGGACCGCAAGGCTGATAAGCTCCGAGCTATTTGTTTTTAAAATTGGCGCAAATTTACCGCCTTTCTCCAAAAGATTATTCTCACGGGTAGAGAAGCTAAACGATGACATATTTACGAGACGGGGATAGAACATCACATCACAGCTGGCATCAGTTGAGTTGCCTGTAGCTCTTATCGCATTATTACGCAAGCGTGAAAATTTTGATTTCTGCCTGAGATATTGGTTGTAGGTCAATAACCTGGCTCTCTCATTGCACTTGTAGTGTAGGTGGTCGAATTCCAGCGGATGAAGGCGAAAACAGAGTTCAGAATGGATTACCTTGAGATGTACACTGATGTTATCACGAGTTCTATAGTGGTGTTTTAATTCTTCATTTAACCAAATTATTTTTGCTTTATATGTAGCCCTTTTGCTACGATAATTATGTGTGTTGCATTTTATGTTGATATATTTAGGAAATATTTTGTATTGTCGGCACATACTATTAAACCAAATGTGGTTGTTAGTGTACTTGAATGTAAGCAGAAGCCTTTGGTAAAAAACCATTAACTGGTGTAAATAAGCACTTTTAATGTGATTAATTGTATTCACTGTTGGCACTTGGTGGAAGTATTTTATGATAGACATATTGGATTTTTGAAGAAAACACTTGTTTATCTACTCCACTGAACGTTTAATTATGTAAAAACAAAAATTAAAACTAATTACATAAAGAGGCCGACGCGTTTCGTCTGACTAGGACATTATCAAAGGCCGAACTGATCTTACTGGTTTACATGCATATGAATATGTTCTGAAGTACCTAACTAAATTACAGAGAGTAAAAGCATAGAGAGAAAAATTCACAATTAAACTGAGAGGCTTCATATAAATTGGGGATTAAGGAGGGGGCTTCTATCCGTAAAGTCTATTTGATCATTGACCAAAAAACAACCATCGTCTTTCGCTTTTCTAATTTCCAAGATTTCAAATTTGTCCAAAGTCGGGTCAGAATTTAATCTGTGCATAATCTCAAGGTCGTTTATAGAACAACTGTGTCCTGTTTCTTTAAGATGCTTAGAGAGACCCGAAGCAGGGTTAGCGGACTTAGAAGATTTGATGTGCTCACTAAAACGCGTATTAAAAGATCTTCTGGTTTTACCTATGTACATCGCATCACAATTACCACAATTTATTTTATATATCCCACTACTTTCGTATTTATCTAGTTTGGGCCTTATTTTGTTGTTAAAGATAAAATTTTTTATATTATTTTTATTAAAGAAAGCTGGAGATATATTGCATCTTGCCATGGGTTTTCGCAAGAGTTCAACAGATTTGTTGATATATGGTATTTTCTTCCAAGTATTGGCCATGTCAGTACCAGCTGATGGATATGTTGAATGATAAGATCTCTCAAAAAGTGGATAACCCCGCAAAAGCATCGCAATTGATAAATTTATCTAATCTCTGCATTAAGCAAAATTACTTTATGTTCAACAACAAAATATACACTCAGAACCATGGTCTTGCTATGGGTTCAGCGTATTCTCCGTTTTGTGCTGAATTCTTCATGGATTCTCTTGAGACCATTCTCTTTAATTCTCGAAACCCTTTACTGAGGCTCGTCTTTACCTGGATAAGATATGTAGACGATGTCTTCTGTATTTGGTTGGGAACAGACAGACAATTACAAAACTTTGTTAATCTTGTTTTAAATAAATTAGACGACTGTATAAAATTTACAATAGAATTAGGTAATAAGAAACTAAATTTCTTAGACTTGACGATTTCACTAGAGAATAATAAACTGCAATTTGACATATTTAGAAAAAATACATTCTGTGATAACGTAATTCCCTTTGACTCAGCACACCCTTGGAACACGAAGATGGCGGCATTCCACTCTATGCTAAATAGATTGCTGAATGTTCCATTGAACTCCGAAAAATTTAAAATTGAACTTCAAACCATTAAGAAAATAGCCATCAATAACGGATATAAACCTAAAATAATTCATAACTTACTAAAGGTGAAATTACGTAAAGGGTGCTGTAAAGTCTGTCTTTCCTGATAAAAGAGCTGGTACTGACATGGCCAATACTGGAAGAAAATACCATATATCAACAAATCTGTTGAACTCTTGCGAAAACCCATGGCAAGATGCAATATATCTCCAGCTTTCTTTAATAAAAATAATATAAAAAATTTTATCTTTAACAACAAAATAAGGCCCAAACTAGATAAATACGAAAGTAGTGGGATATATAAAATAAATTGTGGTAATTGTGATGCGATGTACATAGGTAAAACCAGAAGATCTTTTAATACGCGTTTTAGTGAGCACATCAAATCTTCTAAGTCCGCTAACCCTGCTTCGGGTCTCTCTAAGCATCTTAAAGAAACAGGACACAGTTGTTCTATAAACGACCTTGAGATTATGCACAGATTAAATTCTGACCCGACTTTGGACAAATTTGAAATCTTGGAAATTAGAAAAGCGAAAGACGATGGTTGTTTTTTGGTCAATGATCAAATAGACTTTACGGATAGAAGCCCCCTCCTTAATCCCCAATTTATATGTAGCCTCTCAGTTTAATTGTGAATTTTTCTCTCTATGCTTTTACTCTCTGTAATTTAGTTAGGTACTTCAGAACATATTCATATGCATGTAAACCAGTAAGATCAGTTCGGCCTTTGATAATGTCCTAGTCAGACGAAACGCGTCGGCCTCTTTATGTAATTAGTTTTAATTTTTGTTTTTACATAATTAAACGTTCAGTGGAGTAGATAAACAAGTGTTTTCTTCAAAAATCCAATATGTCTATAAATATTTCAGTTTCGTTTGTATAAAAAAGTTGTCGCTTTTTCAGTGGCCTAATAACTAAATAGAAATACAGAGAGAGTTATAACACTCACTTAAATGATAAAAAATATTTGTTTATTATTATGTACTTATTGCAATAACAATTTATAAAGTTTTTTTGTTGTTTTTTTAATCTACATCAGTTCTACTACAGTTCTGTATTTTGTAATATGGTGGCAGCAAAAAACAGTTTCTTTCATTTGTTAGATTCCTCAGGTACAAATACTGTGCTTTGGTAAGATCCAAGTCAATGTAAACACTTAAAGCTTCTTGGTCAGATAACATTTAAATTTAATCTGAAACAATTAAGTTTAAGATTTTCTTCTTATTTTCTGTGTCTGCAGTCCTTACAACTTCCACAAGATTTGCCTCGATTCCTTCACCCATCGATCGTAAACCTTGCAAATAAGCTTCGTAGATGTGCTCAAATCCGTATTCTCGGAGTAGTGCAGTATTTTTGCGCCTTTTACTTGATTCTGAAGAATCTTCATAAGAAATCCAAGGTCTTCCTCGCTTGTCAGAAGAAGTTGAAGGCGTGCAAAGAGTTGATTCCTCGTCTGTCATTGGAACAGGCAGAGTTACAGAATATTCTGTATCAAGCCAACTGCTATTAGTTCTAAGAAATTGATCCTTCTTGCGTGAAGCTTGCGCCCAACGTTTATTGAACTGTGGTAATAATTGCTTTCGAAAATCAGAGATTATCCATACTACATATGTTGTCCTCTGAAATTTGATAATTTTCACGTAGAAATGTACACAGAACCGAAACAATTTTTCCCTTGTCAATGTAAAAAAGTAACAATTCACGTCTTGAACAGTTAAAAGAACTCTTTGTAAACGTTATGAATATTTAATATTGCAAACTTAAACCGTACAATAACGATTGCGATGAAACGTTTTTGTAACCAAACTTTATATAGGAAAATCACATGAGGCTAGTGTGTACCATGTACTACCCTTACCGCAGATGTTCAGCGGGAAAAATGGGAATACCTGATTCAGGAAGGAAGGTTTCGTGCAGGTCGAACATGGTCATATATATAAAATCATTGTTTTTCTAAGAACAATGAAGGAATGAAAAGTGCGGACTTTACAGGCAATGCAGAGGTATATTAGGTGTGCAAGTGAATATATAGCCACATCATATACCTTCCCGCCGACATCAATACATTAAAATAAATGAATTGGATATCTGAGCGTACTGCTTCCACACCTTTCATAGTTCAGCTTTCGATTGGCCGCGGGGTGACTTTATTCACACACAACACGAGTGCAAAACAATATCAAATACCTACAATGTACATAAAAACGATAAATATTACCAATAAAACAAAAAAACAATTATATATTCAGTTCCCGTGATAATGCATTTTGGGACGTTTCATCACATGATATTTCATAACTTCAAAAACCGCAAATAACCGCTGCTGGTTTTTACATATATAATAGGTAAATAATATTGTGCACGAAATGACATAAAATTTACAACTTAGGCAAGCTTAGCTAACTGTCAAAAGTCTCATCGAAGTTGAAAAAAAAATTTTTTTTTAGCATTTTATGATAAAAATTATGGCAGGAATATTACATCTCGAAATATAATATTAATAACTGTTTCTATATCTACACAAAATATCCTTTCTAAATATGTATCATAAAATAGGACTTTTTTTGGAACTAATACTCAAAATCTAACTCTGAAAGTACATAATTTGCGAATCAAAATTTACAGAATTGCCATAATGTCGGTTATAACGTAATTTACTCTTTACTTTACGTACTAAATACATAAAAAACGAACTGAATATTAAAGTACGACTTCTCAAGAAAAAAATAAAACCAAAAACATTTGCAATTTGCAACATTTGTAAAAAGCATTTATGATCAGGTCTTGCACTAGCATATTCCATAGTGGCGTCCTGAAAGTATCCAACCAAGGGTTGTCTGTTGAGCTAGAGGATATCCTGTTTTACAACGGCGAAGACCATTTTAAAAATTCAGAGAAAATGAAGGGAAAAAGATTGGCATTGCTTGCAAACATTATAATCGATAATTTAAGCGATTCAGAAGATGACGAAGTACAGCGTGTGCAACAAGCAAAACGGAAACGAAAAATGTGGGTCCGAGAATATTATAAAGAAAGACAGGTTTGTCACATGTAACCATATTAACCATATTAACCATATAATACATATGCAGTTCCGTTCGTTTTGCAGGTTTCAGGAGCATATATGCACGTCGTAACACCTTTGGCAATTTCGGACCCAGATCTTTACCGAAATTACACCTGCTCAGTTTGAGGAATTAGGTAAGATTGTGGGACCTCACATAAAAAACAAATCTGCATCCGTTTGCCAATACCAGTCAATCAGCGCCTGGCAATTACATTAAGGTGGGAAATAAATTAAATTTATCATGTGTTTTAACTTTAATTTACAATATAATAATGGCATTGTGTAGATATCTGGCTTCAGGCGAATCTCAGAAAAGCCTCACCTATTATTATAAATGTTCACCTGCGTCCGTTCATAATATTATAATGGAAACAACAGGAGAAATATGGAACAATTTAAGGGAAACAGTATTTCCCCCTCTTAATTCCACTCGATTCAGAGAGATTGCAAATGGTTTCAAGAGGCGGTGGAATTTCCCACATTGTGTAGGCGCTCTAGATGGAAAACATATTGATCGAGGTAAAAAACAACTCATTAATGTAAATGTACGTTTTATATATTTGTTATAGGCACCGCCGAAATCTGGATCGAAATATTTCAATTACAAGAAATCACACTCAATTGTGTTACTGGTAACATGTGACTGGACTTACACTTTTACAATGTGCGATATTGGGTCAACAGGTCGCCAAAGTGATGGGGGCATATTTCGAAATAGCGAGTTTGGACGGAAATTTTTCAATCAAGATTTGGAGTAAGCATTGACGTGTACTTTAGCTACACGATTTTCAATTATAATTTACTGGTTTTTTTTTGAAGTAATAACTTTTTAACTTGTGTTAAAAATCATTCAATATTTCCTTGCAGCCTGCCAGATCCTAAAAATATCTCAACAAATTTTGCAAATATGCCGTACGTATTTGTCGCTGATGACGCTTTTGCATTAACATGCAATATGATGAAGCCGTATAAAGGAGAAGCCAGCGAAACTATGCAGAGCGTATTTAATTATCGTCTGTCAAGGGCACGGCGAATGATCGAAAATAGCTTTGGGATATTGTCCTCAAAGTGGAGAATTTTTAGAGGACCTATTAAGGCGCATGTAAAGTTAGTTGAAAGAATTGTGTCTTCCTGTGTTTGTCTTCATAACTGGCTCAGGCAAAACGAAGAACACAATGAATACATCACATCTGGCTTAATAGATGTAGAGCACGACGACGGAACGATCAGAGAAGGTAATTGGCGGAGAGAAGAAATTTCTTTCAGAAGATTGATGCCCAGAAGCTACAATTCCAACCGGAGTGCTAAGGAAGTTCGCGAGAAATTCACGAAATATTTTTCGACAGAAGGCAGTGTTCCTTGGCAGTGGAGCCATATGTAGTGTAAATTTTTTTTTCAAACTTAACTTTTTGTTCAAATTTATCTGTTTTTTTTTCAAACTTTAATGTTTTTTTTTCAAACTTGACTGGTTTTTTTTCAAACTTTAATGTTTTTTTTTCAAACTTTAATGTTTTTTTTTCAAACTTATCTGTTTTTTTTCAAACTTGACTGGTTTTTTTTCAAACTTTAATGTTTTTTTTTCAAACTTATCTGTTTTTTTTTTCAAACTTAACTGGTTTTTTTTCAAACTTTAATGTTTTTTTTTCAAACTTATCTGTTTTTTTTTAAAACTTTAATTCAAATAATATTGTAAAATATATAAAAAATACAAAATAATTAAAATTTCGTTTTATATTTTTTATTAATATCTTGTAATATTTTAAGGATGTCTCGCTCGGCTTCATCCCTAGCATCATCGTTGGGTAGAAGTTTCAGCTTGAGGGCCACATATTCCCCGAAGCACTCTTCTGGCGTTTTCTCCCTCTCTGCCTTTTTTTCTAAAGCATGGATTGCTCTTTGAGCGATCCTTAGCTTTGCGGCTGTTGTTTCACTTTTGGTTACTATAAAAGAGAGAGTTAAATTCATTAAACATTTTAAAATATTTTTTTATATTTATTTGTATTACCTTCTAGAGTCGAAATAGATGGCGATGGCGATGGCGAAGGCGATGGCCAAAATCTTTTCTCCGTTAAGGTTGAGAATGAGCTGAATTTAATAAAAGAAATTCAGTTGATTTTGTTTAACTTAATAATTGAATTATTTATCTTGACAAGAACTTGCTATCTTCTAAAAACGCCAGCAAATATATATATTCTTTTTTTGCTGCTGAGCCACTTGGCAAAGACTTTTTTGACCTTAAGTATGACGCTTTTATTACCTCCCACCTTTTTTTTATATCCTCTGAGGAGATGCCGAGGTTTTGACTGATATCAGACCACAATCTTGGTCGTTTTATTCTGTTTTTGTACTCGAGATTTGTGCAGTCCCAAAGAACTGGTCGATCTCGAATTGCTTCTATTATTTCTTCTAAAAATTAAGTTTTAGATTTATTTGAAGTTGGTAGAGTAAAGTTTCAAAATCAAGTTTTTTGGCAAAAATTTTGGCCATTGAAAAGCGATTTTCGGAACGGAAGAGGCAGGGGGTTGGGTGATATGTTGAAAAAATCACAAAAAAGTTGAGAAAAAATAATCAAGAGGACATTTTTTTTTCAACCCCCGCTAAAATTGAAAAATGAACGCCTATAGAAAAAAGTTGGTCTACAAAATGGTTGCCATCAAATAGACGAAGAGAACTACATCATTAGTTTTTCGATTGAATCAAATTTACTCGAGTTATAACCGACTCAAAATCAGCTCTAGTACTATAGTACTAAAAAGTGCAAATGAAGTAATAGAGGAAAAATGAGTAAATGGAAAGTTGGCAAATAAAACAAAACTAATTTTGACCGATCAAAACTCTCCTACCCCCCTTGAAGTACGTAATTTTTAAGCATTTCCAAAGTCGATCTAGCACAGTTTGAAAATCGAAATCCATTCTAGAATATGCTTTTTTTATTAATTTTAAATACCCACATCACTATCTCACGGCGTCAAATGGCAAAGTTATTCAATTTGGAAAAAAATCGTTATATCTCCCCCCCCCCCGCCCAAAGTTAAGAAAAACGTAATAGCCTATAGTACCAGAAAAAAAATAAGTCGACCCGTATCTGTTGATTTTTTGATCCGTTACCTTTATGTCAGTCAAAAAGGGTCCCCCAAATTTCACCATTTACATGGACGAAAATTTGGTACTTTCGGGTATGAACTAATTTCGGCTGTCTGGCATCCCTAAATATGAATTTCATACAAAAGTTAGCAGGCTTTGCGTTGAGGAGTTAATGTTAAGCCAATAAAAATCAAAATCGCCCGGTAACTTACAAAGTTATTCAAATTTAAAAAAAAAAATTACCCCCTTACCCCTCCCAGGGCGAGCTGATCCGACAATATCTGACATGCGCAAACAATGTAGAATATGTTTGCGCATGTCTCCACCGAATTTGGTGCAAGTGTTTTTCCCCTGTACCCCCCAAACAAAGATACACCCCCTTTTGGCTATACATTTAATAGTTGGCCAGACATCTTCCGGATGTACCATCATCTATCTGGACCATCACAACTCAACCCGTCAACCCGTTAACAAACTCAAGAAAAAGGCCACAATCACTTTTTAATATATATAGATAGTGGAAAATTGTATAAATATTCTGTGATTTTTGAATAAAGAAGTCAGTTAGTGAGTAGCAGTAGTATCAACAGAACACGAGTTGTTTCATTTACCTGGAGTAAAGCTAGTAAGCTGTTCCATTCATCTATACTAAGAGTAAAGCTAATAAGCTGCTCCATACGCATCGCTGCTCTACCTATCTCGGGAGAAATAAGCAAAAGCCCAATCATCTTGAAGGCACGTAATCTCAGTTTACCTACAGTAACCGTGCTGTGTTCCAGATCAAAAGGTGCTCAAATGAGAGTACTAGACGTACTTATAAAACTCAACAATCTCAAGTCTTAAAAAAACAAAAGCGGGCAGTACAGGAACTTGGTCCCTTAATGGGACAGGCCGCACAACGGCATCAACGAATCCCGCTTTCCTAATAAAGGCGATCGGAGTTCAAGATAAGTACTAGTTTTAAAATTTCATCTTGACCCCCCTCTGCTGTTCTGAAATTGTACCTTTGTTTAAGAGATGTCGAAGAAATTTATCTCTTCGCACACCCGAAACTTGTAGTTATCTAGAGGCACGTCGTTTAAACGGAGAGCTATTTTTCCACAATCTGGAAACAGTTCTAACACGTTCAAACTGCTTTGCAGATGACACAAGGATATTAAACATCGATGAAACGTCTACAACTACCGTAGAAAAGTCGCAAAAAGTAGTTATTGGCCATTTTCTATTATTACTATTAATTATATTGCCAGTCACTATATAGGTTCGTGCTGAAAAGGGTGTGAAATCTGTTTGCAAAATTGCCAGCGCTGAGAGGGGAGCCCTTGTTATGCCATTATCAGTACTTCAGAACAGTACATTACACCAGTAATGATTTTCCCCGCACACATTACAAAAATCATATGTTAAATGGCGCTCCAGCTGTGACTCTAGGTTTGGCTACACCATCGCAGTGGATGAATGCTGATTTGTTTTGCGAGATAATGAAGTAATTCATAAAATTCACCAGTAGTAGCCATGTTACATATCGCTAAAAAAAATTTTGTGACAATCTTAGCATTTCCACCCCATTCTACGCACAAATTTCAACCTTTAGACGTTGGAGTCTACCCTTTTACAAATGCATACAATTCCGCAGTTGTCTTATGGATGATTTGCAATCCGGGCAAATCATTTTCAATATAGGTACGAGGTAGCATCATGTCTAGAAATTGCTTTCAAATAGCAATGACTCCATCCAATATCATTGCTGCCTTCAAGAAAACGATGGATAAGGAAGCAATTTCAGATCTTAACTTTTAACCGAGTGCTGCTACTGATAGAGAGCTTAACATATTCAAACAGTTCAATAGTTAGAACGGACGTCTATTTTAAATGCAGTTATCTGTGCGAACTAAGAGGAAAATTTTAATTGCAGCGATGAAAAGTGTAAGATAGAAAATTTGTGCGCAGAATCGTTACTCTGATTTTGTTCAATTAAATGAAGAAATGTTACACAATTTTAATAGGACACCTCATAAGCGACTACAATAAATCGTTTTCCATCATTTCCATTGAATAGCGGCCGTCAACACAAGTAGCGATTGTGATACCATATCTGCTGCGAATCATCATCGAAAGTCTAGCCCTTCTTTGCAATAACCATCTAAGTCGCCGCGCCGTTGGAAAAGTGATGAAAATCACAGCTTGCCTGCGTTAACTGGTCCCTGTGCAACAGGCGCCTGAGAAAAGAATAAAAAAAACGAGAAAGAAAACCAACAATTTTTGTAAGAAATGCAGATTTCTAGAGTAGAAACAGCTGGCGGTGGTCTTAAGGAAGTGTTCCTGAGAAACCTCCTCCGATAGCTCGAATGAATTGAACGAGTTATCCAGAAGAGGGCCCCTAAGCCCAACTTCCATCACAGATAGATCGTGCACTTATTGAGTGCTAAGTTTGCTTCCTTCCCTGTCACACGGTGAATATCCGGTAAACTAACTGAATAAGCACCAAATTAATAAAGTGATTTTTGTAAAAAACAACCAAATAAGTGTACTCAAACAATTAAATTGAATTTTGATAAATGTAATCGTGTTTCTAAACAATAAAAAATTAAATCAGTGTCATTAGTTGACCCGTTGGACGGTTTTCCGAACCAAAATATTTTATATCTACACTTTTTACAACCACTTCAATTCTTTTGCGAGGACAGCACTGAAAAACAGCTGATTTCTGGTGCTGGTGTAGCGAGAAACACAGTGCTAACTTTTCCAACCTCGACCTCACTATAACCTGAAGAGCCAGATAGCAGTTAATTGGACTATTGGCTCGAAAATTCAAATAATTTAGTGATAGTTCACTACAGCAGGAATCACTTTGCACGTTAGATATGCTTCCCAATTTTTTTTTCAACAAATTTCCGGTACACTTTTTTCCCGTGAACAACTGGCACCAATTGATTATAAAAATTAGCTGTCAAAGCTGACAAAGTTAAAAAAGACCTATCAACCTCAACCTGGCCGCCCTCACCAACTTATTTTCATAATTGCCATCAGAGACCCTTTCTTTTTTATAGCAGGGCGAGACATTTGTTGCGCCAATTCTTCCTCCAAATACTCTTCATTTTCGAAGTCCATTTCTGTTGGCTTCACGACGACGCGGCGTCTGATAAAACTTGAATATCTAGTATTAGAAAAATTATATTAAACGCCTATATATATATATATATATATATATACTTACATTTATTTTTCAACATTTCCTATGATGACTTCAGAATTTATTTCTTGAATCTATGAAGACTTCAGATTTTATTTCTTGAATATTTGACAGCAACAAACTTGCTTCAAATATTTTTATTTTGTGTGCGTGTAAACAATTATATTCGTACACGCTTCTAGTTATATGTATGAGTTTACTGCCATAATAGCAAAATTTACTGCCATAAAATATACTTCTGGCTAGAACTTTTTATGGTTAATTATGGCAGTAAAAATTTCCCCTTCGTAGGGGAATTTGACATTTAACTCAGTAAAATTTTGCTGGATTATGTTTTGTCCTTATCGTTCTAAAGTATTTTCAGATAAGGGGAAACTACTTACTCTGTTTTCTAGCAATGTTCGAGTAATGTAAATCAGCCATTAGAGTTATTCAATAAATACAGCATTAAACATAAGTACACATACATATCTTTTTTTCATACCGCTACACTGTCCACCTAAATGCCGTAAACAAGCTGTAGTTATCGATTGCAGCTACATTACAAAACATTTAATGGTGGTTCCATCCAGGATTGTGTGCCTGTTTACTGTTGTGATTGTGAATAATTCTAGTACACTCAATTTGGTGATAAACATTTTTAAAAATTATTTTTTCGAGTTAAAAAACATCGAAGTTTAAGTTATTACTGTGCTTAGACGTGGCAGTTCTCATTAAAAACTTCAAAAATTAATTTATAAACGTGCTGAGACGTAAAACTTCAGGGTGTCCAGACGAGGCAGCTCGAATATTATTGAAATTTCTGTTATAATTGCGGAACTTACATGTCAGTAAATCGTGATAAATAGTTAATTGCTGAACTTACATGTCAGTAACTCTTAATAAATAGTTGGTTAATTAAATTAATTTGAATTAGCAACAAAAATTTATTTAAATATTTTTCACCTCATTTTGTCATACACGGCATCAATTTACGTTCTCCGGCTAAATTTTCAATTTATCCCACACGTGGCATTAAATTGCTTCCTTCGCTTACCTTCATCATTTAACCCACACGGTTAATTAACTATAATAGTAGGATTTAAAGCAAGATGGATTCAGTAGATAAACTAATCCTCACGGAAAGCATATTGCGTTCGCGAATTGAAAGGTTAATCGAAAATGGAAAGAAAACGAACCTTGTTAAACGAACACAAGGCTTTTATGAGACTAAAATGACAGAGTTGAAGAAACTATGGGAAATATATAGTGATACAGATATGGCAATAAATCAAGCTTTATTAGAAAGTTCTGATGAAAAGCAACATGAGTATTTAGCCAAGATAATCATAGCTCAACAGAGTTAAAATATTCCGAATATATGGGAGAATTAGTAGAAGGATTGCGGAAATTCGTCCCAGCTACTGAAGCATCAACCTCGGGACAAGTACGAATTCATTCGACAACTGTTGTTCAAATGGAATCGTTCCTTCTGCGCATTCAGTTGCCCAAAAATAACGGCAACTACGATTTATGGCGATCATTTCATGATCTATTCATATCTCTTGTTCATTACAATACAAAGCTAACGCCAATTCAGAAGCTACATCATCTGAAATCTTGTTTAGTGGGTAATGCTGAGAAATTGTTGCGGCACACCCCAGTAACAAATGAAGATTACATGCCAGCATGGAACAAGTTGAAGGCTAGATATGAGAACAAGAGAATTTTAGTTAATCATCAATTAAAGGTTTTAGTAAACCAAGCCAAACTAAATTCAGAGTCTGCTAAAGGACTCAAATCAGTAATTGATACAACAGACGAATGTATTCAACAATTACAAAGTTTAGAAGTTGATACAACATCGTGGGATGTACTTCTAATACATCTGTTAGTACAGAAATTACCCATCATTACCCTCAAACTGTGGGAAGAAGAGCAGGGAGGTACACAAGAAATCAACATTCAAGTCATTTAAGCAGTTTTTAAGTACGCGTTTAAGAATTTTGGAATCATTAGCAGATAGTCTGATACAAACAAATCATACCATATTACAAAGGGAATCAAATGCCCAGCATACAATGCAAGTCACTTTTTAGAAAGATGCCCGAACTATCATTGGTTGGACATACCATCCAGATATCAGATAATCAAGGCATCAAGCCGTTGTACCAATTGTTTAGGCTTGCATCATGTCAACAATTGCACTAGCAAATATAGCTGTCAAAGATGCAACAAAAAGCATCATAGCACCTTGCATGAAGAATGCAACCGGGACAAACCCAATCATGCAACTCTCGGAACTGAGCACTGGTCAAATACTAACAACGTTAGGTCGAACTCCAGTCAAGTCAATCAAGCTAGCAATACTATTCATAAACGCTCTCCACGGTTACAGTCAGTGAACAACACTGACGACTTAAACACTAGTCAAAACTTTGTAACTAGAGAGGACCATAATGCCCTGCTATCAACAGCGTTAGTAGTGGCACAAACAAAAAGCGGGAACTCACATATTCTACGATGTCTCATAGATAGTGGCTCGCAATCATCCTTTATTACAGAGGAAGCGTGCAGAAAACTGGGAGCATGTCGCAGCCCAACCGCAGTATCAATTGCTGGCTTAAACACTAGCCATACAGCAATCTCAAAGCAGCAAACCACACTTACACTTCGATCACGAAAAGCGAAGTCTACAAGAATATTAGAAGAAAATTTTCTAATATTGAACAAAATCACAGATCCTTTACCTTCCAGAATAATCTCTAAAAGGGAATGTTTACATCTCAATAAACTGCCATTAGCTGATCCCACATTTTGGAAGCCTGGAAAGGTAGATGCTTTACTAGGAGCAAGAGTTTATGCTCAGATAGTCTTAAACGGCATTAAACAAGGATCACTACTACCCCTACAAGCATTAAGACAATATTTGGTTGGATTTTACTAGGGTCAACAGCAAATGTTGTAGAAAGCAATACATCAGCATTTACCGTCACAACTGATGACTTAGCTGAACAACTTAAAATGTTTTGGGAAACAGAAGAGTTTCCCACAAATCCGATTCTCAGCAAAGAAGACAGAGAATGTCTGCAGAGATATCAACTCACCCATCAACGTCTTCACAATGGGACTTATCAAGTTAAATTACCATTTGTGAATGATGAAGTGCATAACCTAGGGCAATCAAGACAACAAGCAATTAAACGCTTTCAAGGAATACAACGTCAACTTGAAAGGAATCAAGCTTTGAAGTCCGAATATGAGAGAAGTTTATATGAATATCTCGAGTTGGGTCACATGGAGGAAATACCTCCACCCAACAACAAAGCACGACAACAAAGGTGAGAGCAGTATTTGACGCTTCAGCGAAAACGTCAAATGGCAACTCACTCAATGAGTTCCTATTAAAGGGTCCAGTTTTACAACCTAAATTATTCGCGACGTTGCCACAAGATTGCTATGAACGCGGACATTGAAAAGATGTACCGTATGATAACCATGCATCCGGATTTTCGTACCTTTCAGCGAATCATTTGGAGACATCCTAAAATCAAGGAGATCCAAGATTTTCAGTTGAATACAGTGAACTTTGGAACGTCTTCTGCTCCATACATAGCCATTCAGACGCTTCAACAACTAGCATGTGATGAACAACAAAGCACAGACTTCTATGTGGACGACCTACTCACTGGAGCTGAGAGCATAGAAGATGCTAAGGATCTATTAGATGAACTAATTAGCATGTTGAAAGCAGGAGGATTCAATCTGAGGAAATGGACAAGTAACAATTCGTGCTTGTTGAAACATCTTCCCCCAGAACAGTGCGAATTCAAGGATACGTTGATTATTGCGGACACGGAATCCGTAAAAACGTTGGGAATTCGTTGGCATCCTAAATCAGATAAATTTTCGTTCTTGACCAAACCTTGGAAAACGCATACCAAGGTAACCAAACGAACCATTTTGTGAGATATTGCATCACTGTACGATCCTTTGGGTTGGTTAGCACCAGTTGTAATTACAGCAAAGGTGCTTATGCAATCATTGTGGGTCACGGGATGCGCATGGGACAATAAGGTTTCCGAAGCTATTGAACATCAATGGGATAGTTTCAAACATAATTTAAAGTCTATCGACAACTTACAAATTCCTAGATGGATTAACTATTCATCAAATGCACATATTCAACTACATGGCTTCTGCGATGCATCAACAAAGACATTCGCTGCAGTAGTCTATCTACGTGTAGGAGATGAGAATGGCATGTTTACAACTACTTTGCTTACTGCCAAAACGAGGGTAGCTCCTATAAAGCCAACAACCATACCACGTTTGGAGCTAAATGGAGCTCTATTATTAGCAACACTTCTTCAAGCTACAATGAAGGACATGCGCTTACATCAGGTTCCAGGTTTTGCTTGGACTGATTCTACGATTGTCCTGCAATGGATAAAGGAACATCCCTCACGATGGAAAACGTACGTTGCAAATCGTGTAGTAGGGATTCAGGACATCGTACGCTTTGAGCAATGGCGTCATATGTCAACGAATCATAATCCTGCGGATGTGGCCTCAAGAGGAGTGCCTGCTGCAGGTTTAATAAATAATCAGCTATGGTGGCACGGCCCATCATGGCTATCGGCGGAACAAGATGCATGGCCAAAATTTAAAGATATTTCAGAACAAACCAATCTAGAAGCTAAAGAACCTATTGCGATAAATCTTTTAGCAAAAGTAGATAACCAGTTCCTTCTACGATATTCATCATATACTCGCCTTCTTCGCATAGTAGCTATGATGCAACGATTCATACACAATTGTCGGCATCCTCAGAATAAACGTTCACAGTACATCGATTCGCTCGAATGGAGCCAGGCAGAACTAACAGTATTTAAACTGATACAACAAACTGCGTTCGCAGATGAGTACAAAATTATATTGAACAAGAATCCGTTGTCACAGAATAGCAAGTTGATTAAACTTAATCCTTTTATGGACGACAATGGCTTGTTACGAGTGGGTGGTAGACTCGATAATGCTTCAATTCCATACAATAGAAAACATCCAGTCATATTACCACGTGATCATCATGTCACATTAATATTAATCGACAAATTACATGTAGAAACTCTACATGGCGGTCCCTCATTGGTTCTCAGCACTAGTCGAAATCGATTCTGGATATTAGATGCTAGACGTTGCATTACCAGTCGATTACATAAGTGCATTACATGTTTCAAATATCGCACTACGACTAGAAGCCAGTTCGTGGGAAATTTACCAACCCCGCGAGTAAATGAAACGAAGCCATTTACTAAAGTGGGAATTGATTATGCCGGACCTGTAACGATAAGAAGCTCAAAGTTACGCAACGCCAAGTTACAAAGGGCATATTTCTGTATTTTTGTTTGTATGGCCACAAAGGCTGTACATTTATAATTGGTGTCAGATCTCACATCTGAAGCAATCCTCGGAGCATTGAAGAGATTTGTATCTAGAAGAGGATTCTGCACTGACATATATTCAGATTGTGGCACCAACTTCAATGGTGGAAAATCACTTCTGGAAAAGGATTTACGACAAGCCATTCATACCTCAACACCAGAAGCAGCAAAATATCTGTCCTCCAAGCAAATCAACTGGCACTTTAACCCTCCAGGCTCTCCGCATTTCGGAGGAATCTGGGAAGCGGGAGTAAAGTCAGTCAAGTATCATCTC
Organism: Dioctria linearis; assembly: GCA_963930735.1. Classification (NCBI taxonomy): domain Eukaryota; kingdom Metazoa; phylum Arthropoda; class Insecta; order Diptera; family Asilidae; genus Dioctria; species Dioctria linearis. The sequence goes on along the minus strand of OZ005744.1, from coordinate 132,824,443 downwards.
CGAAGAACACTACAATACTCCAAATGTACGGTTGAAGAGTATGCAACCCTACTAGCTCAGGTCGAAGCATGTTTAAACTCTAGGCCACTATGCTATGTTAGAAATGATCCAGCGGATTTATTTATCCTTACATCTGCACATTTCTTGATTGGCCAAGCACTAAATGCGATTCCAGAACCTGATAATATAAATGAACCTGTAGTATTGTCCAAAAGATGGCAGTACATTCAACAATTGAATAAACAATTTTGGGATAAGTGGTCAAAGGACTACCTTAACCAATTGCAGAACAGACCCAAATGGTACACAAGGCAACCGAGCATGCATGTTGGAGATGTTGTCCTTGTTAAAAGCGAAAACATGCCACCCACTAGCTGGGCAATGGGTATAATAGAGCAAATACATCCAGGTGCCGATGAGCTAGTGCGAGTAGTACGAGTCAAAACGCGAAATGGTAGTTTCTTACGACCAATCGCTAAAATTAGTCCTCTACCATTAGCATAAGACTAACTGCCTGTTATTAGTGTCGTCATGTGTCTGTCCAAAAGTGTCACATTGTTGGCTGAGGGTCATCATCATTTTGATACACCATACTAACAAGCTACTATTTCAGATGTCAACCACATATGAGCAGGAGGATATGCTATACATTTTAGAGGATATCCAGTTTAGCCCACCAGGAAGTCCAGAACGCAGGATGCTTCATGACCCAGGGTGCAATGACTTCGGCGTGCCTCGACCAGAATTGGCTCATGAATTGATACCACGGGACAGAAGAGAACCATCAACGAGCCGAGAATCAACAAGCCGAGCATCAACGAGCAGAGCATCAACGAGCAAAGCATCAAAAAGCCAAGCAATGACGAGTCAAGCGACCAAGGTGACAACTCGACCGTTTGATGGTCCGACTCCCTACACGGATCCACATCCACAACAAACAGCAGTAGTCAATGGCAGCCGCATTACTGCTTTGACAAAGCTTCTGCTGACTACAACCATCCAGGAATTCGAAATGGGAGCAAATAACAGCTTTCAAAGATTCCTAACTCGAGAACGCGAAGATATATATTTGCCTCGATACGTTTTGCAGCGCATTCACGTCAGGGCAATATTATTACATAATTAAAAATAATATTAAAAAATTTCATATTTATATATATTAATACATTTAATATAAATTATTTATATATATATATATATGATATATTTAAGTTAATATATATATATATATAAATAATTAATATACATATATATATCTATATAATTTATATAAATAATATATATGTATATAAATTATTTATATATTATTTTTAATTATTACATAATTAAAAATAATATTAAAAAATTTCATATTTATATATATTGTTACGAGCGTGGCCTTAGTTCGTTATTTAAAACACAATATTTCAGATATAATTCAAAAGTTCTTTCTTTATTTATCTTTACTGTTTACTCTCACAAATTCACAAATAATTATCAAATCAACTCTTTATTTATCGCTAGTACTGTACTTCTAATTATCGCAATCCCAATAGTTTACTTCGTTCACTTCGCTGTCTGAAATAATACTCCGCCTCCTAGCTGTCAGAGCGCCGTATTTATACTCTACGAATTATCCTAGAACCTTCCTGAATATTCCGTTCTCCGAACCCAAAGTTTACTAAGATGACACTAACCTAAAGTTGCTTCCATTCCTAACAGATGTCGCTTGATTCACTTTGTGGCACGTAACACTGCCCCCTTCTTAAAATTTGTTCGTCCCGAACAACAGATGGTCCACGGTCGTGGTGCTCTCCGTATTGACCCAAGCGATCTAGATGAACGATTTTTCTTTTGCATCTTGTACCGCGCTGATTCTTGTATGGCATGTTATTAATTTTAGTTTTAACTGCATACGGTCTCTCCCAGTGTTGTGGTAACTTTGGAGAACGTCTCGTGGCCTCGTGCACATCAGCTAATCGTTGTCTGAGCTTTGTGACGTAGTCTTCTGGTAACTTTTGTTCGCCTTTGGGTATACCAAACTTGAGGTCGCTAGGTAAGCGCATTTCCTTTCCGAAAATGACCTTAAATGGGCTTTGTCTGGTCATATTGTAAATAGCTGATATATAAGCCATTAGAAATATAGGAATATGTCGAAACCAATCGCGTTGATTATAGTTGAAGACCTTCCTCAGATGTTTGATTAATGTTCTGTTGAAATACTCTTCCATGCTTTGATTTTTCTTTCGTCTTTTATCTTTGATTCCTTTGTCCTCAAATTTCTTGCCCTTTTGATTGCCGTTGTCGTCCTTTTCATTTCTTATTATCATCATCGTCAGAAACTTTATCTTTACCTTTTCCGACCTTCATTATACCCTTATCATCGTCATTATCAGCATCTTTAGACCCTTTACTTTTCGTCTTTTTCTTTCTTTCATTGTCCTCGCTCTTGGATTTCTTTCCTTTCTTCTTTTTACTTTTATCACCGTTATCATCATCATCTTTGGATTTCTTTCCTTTCTTCTTTCGACTTTCGTTATCATCATTGTAGTCATCGTCATCTTTTTCTTCCATCCGTCCGCAATGATTCCATTCAGGATTGCATGGACGTTGTGAAAAAGCTTCTGCATATCCGTGGATACGTCCTTTGCAGTATGGGATTTCAAAGTCATGAGGTTGCAGTCTAGTCTCTCCACGGAAAGCTTGCTCTCTAGCTCGCCATCTTCTCCCTTCTTCTTCTGTTGTTTTCATTCGTCCTCGTTTCCTACAGTCGTTTTGCAGGTATCCCAGTCTACTACATTTCCAGCATCGAATGACACCACGCGAAGGAGTGGTCTCTGATGACGGTATTCTGCTGTGAGTCTGCTGCCCAACTCGATATCTTTGCCCAGCTCGATATCTCTGCCCTTCTTCTAGCGCTTCCATTCGTTGGCGTTTTCTGCAGTCCCTTTGGAGGTGTCCTGGTCTATTACAATTCCAGCATCGCAGAATACCGCGTGTAGAATTGCTCTGCATTCTATTACAAGTACATTCCTCCACCGAAATTTCTCTCACTCGTACTGCACTTCGAGAAGCTTGCCTGGCAGATTCATACGCTAGTGCATAGGCTAGTGCTTCTGCTGTTGATTTCTTTCCTGCTAGCCTCAACGCTTGTTGTAAATTTTGATCTGCAATAGCGTTCACAAATGCTTCTGTTGCCACTTCATTAAGGAAATCCACATTTACGCTAGAGTATGAGAGATAAGCTAATCTTTCCACATCAGCCTGCAGTTGTTGTAGTGATTCGCCATGCTTTTGAATCCTGTTGCGTAGCTGTAGGCGATATACTTGCTGCATGTGTTCATCTCCATAACGTAACTCTATCGCCTGTACTAATGAAGTATAATCACGTTGCCTTTCTATCGGTATAGTTTGTAAAAGCTCTGATGCAGAACCTCGAAGTGCTAATACCAGAGCTGTAGCTTTGTCTGCATCATTCCATCCGTTTACTTCGGAAGCAGCCTCGAATTGTCTCTTGAAAATATGCCACGAATTTTGTCCATCAAATATTGGAGGTTTCATTCTGCCTGCATTGGATATTTCAATTCCTTCGTGCCGTGGTTGTCGATGCTTCATATTCTCCAAATCTGATTTGAAATTGTCAAGCTGTTCGGTCACTTTTTGTTGAACTTCCGCCACTTCTTGCTCGATTCCTTCAATTTTTAAATTTTGTTCGTCTAACGAGTTTTTCAGGAAATTCTTTTGTTCCTCTAAGCGACTTTCTAGACAATTCTCCAGAGAACTCTTTTGTTCATCCAAACGCGTTTCCAGTGATTTCTTCTGCTCATTTAAACGGGATTCCATAGAATTCTTTTGTTCATCCAAAGCATTCTTCTGCTCATCTAAACGTGATTCCATAGAATTCTTTTGTTCCTGGAGAGAATTCTTTTGTTCGTCCAAACGGGTTTCTATAGATTTCTTGTGTTCCTGGAGAGAATTCTTTTGTTCGTCCAAACGGGTTTCCATAGATTTCTTGTGGTCCTCGAGAGAATTCTTTTGTTCCTGGAGAGAATTCTTTTGTTCGTCCAAACGGGTTTCCATAGATTTCTTGTGGTCCTCGAGGGAATTCTTTTGTTCCTGGAGAGAATTCTTTTGTTCTTGGAGAGAATTCTTTTGTTCTTGGAGAGAATTCTTTTGTTCCTGGAGAGAATTCTTTTGTTCATCAAAACGGGCTTCCATTTTGCTCATTAAAGTACTTAAAAGCTGTTCTATGTTCATTGCACGCTCTTCCTCAATTTCTGGTTCTTCTTCGAAAACGAATGTCTCAGGATTCTTTTCTTCCTCTATCAAAGCTTGTCTAAGTCGCTCGACTAGAACATTCTTTAGGCCAGTCGTTTGTAATGACCGCTTCCCCAACTCCACTTTCAATTCCTGTATGCGAAGCTCCTCTAGCTTGCGTCCCATTCTTGCGCGATTTTTATCCCACTTCTGACACCAGTTGTTACGAGCGTGGCCTTAGTTCGTTATTTAAAACACAATATTTCAGATATAATTCAAAAGTTCTTTCTTTATTTAACTTTACTGTTTACTCTCACAAATTCACAAATAATTATCAAATCAACTCTTTATTTATCGCTAGTACTGTACTTCTAATTATCGCAATCCCAATAGTTTACTTCGTTCACTTCGCTGTCTGAAATAATACTCCGCCTCCTAGCTGTCAGAGCGCCGTATTTATACTCTACGAATTATCCTAGAACCTTCCTGAATATTCCGTTCTCCGAACCCAAAGTTTACTAAGATGACACTAACCTAAAGTTGCTTCCATTCCTAACAGATGTCGCTTGATTCACTTTGTGGCACGTAACAATATTAATACATTTAATATAAATTATTTATGTATATATATATGATATATTTAAGTTAATATATATATATATATAAATAATTTATATACATATATATATCTATATAATTTATATAAATAATATATATGTATATAAATTATTTATATATTATTTTTAATTATTACATAATTAAAAATAATATTAAAAAATTTCATATTTATATATATTAATACATTTAATATAAATTATTTATATATATATATATATATATGATATATTTACAACAGCGAGGAAATCGGGAAAAGGTCATTAACCTACCCGACAAATACCAGGTTCGACTACGAGTGTTAAAGAATTGGACAATGATCTTTCATCATTATCACAAAAGGGGTATACGTCAACTAAAGCAATCGTTGGTTGAAAAAACTGTTCAACGGGGGGGGGGGGGGGGGAGTATGTTGAGCACAGCTACAATAAAATAAAAAAACATTAAAAAACAAATATGTTAATTATTTCATACTTCCCTCAATTTCTTCCTGATTCCTACAGTCACCTATTCAAGTACATCCTCCAGGTCAGGAACGTGTCTGAAAATAAAATTATATATATATAGATTAGTTTGGAACAACTAATTAAACAAAGTAGTATACAAAAAACTACGTGAATAAGCAAATTACATGCAAAACTGCCAAGAAACCAATTTCTTGCCAGTACAACAACAATTGCATGCAAATGTAAATATTGCCAATTCTTACAAAATTCATATTCTCTTAGAGTATCTGTCTAAATTTTTAAACTGTTGCCAATCAGATATCTACCACTAGCGCTACTGGCGTATCGATCAGCCACACACGAGAGTATGAAATTTACCCCTGCCCGACTGACACTTGGGAGAGAGCTGCGATTGCCGTCATATATTTCGTATGGCCACGCCTGTTGACACTCATCCCTCCCCGGCTGAACATGCCGAAAGATTGGCACAATCATTGACTCAAATCCACGATCTAACTCGGAAAACTTGCACCTTTATTCAACTAGGATGAAGTCTCAATATGACCCAACCGCTGCGCTTCGAAGTTGGTGACAATGTATGGATTTATAATCCCAAAAGGTGTGGTGGAAGATGTCCAAAATTACAACACGATTGGGAAGGCCCAGGTTAGCGCGGTTAAATGATGTACTATATAGGGTCTAATTTCCTGGAGGCAGGACACGGGTGGTATTACACGTAGATAGATTGGCGCGTTTTCAAGACGGCTCTGAGCAAGTGAATACGACATTTCACGCAGTTAAGTACAATTTCTTGGTACTACGGGACAGAAATTCAAACGGATTCGCCTCAAATATTTTGCATCATTACGGATTCCTGCCTGGGAAGGGCTTGGGTAAGATGCTCCAGGGCATTCAAACCCCAATCTCTGTTCAGTGACATTCTGGTCAGCGACGTCTTGGTTTCCGGTAGCTACCCGTAAAGTTGGGTAATCCTATATGGGAGGCATAGTGGACGTCTTTCCATATTGTCTGTAAAACTTGCAATTAAAGTTACATAAAGCTTCTCCCTCCATAGTTAAATGCCGGCGGATTGTTCCGCTGCGGGCTGTTGAATTGGAGAAGTGTTGCTCCCTTGGAATCCTTGCTTGAACTGATGTTACGGCAGCATCAAGTCTGTCAATCTGACTACGAAAGTCTGATAGTACAAATATTCTTTTTTTTTCTCTAGTCTTGACGCTGGCCTAACCAGTATAGTACAGTACAGAACCAAAATTCTGAGGCCAATCTGCTAAACCACTAGCTTAAAAATTTTCTAGGCGCTGGTCTAAGCAGTATATTGATTGAATAGAACCAAAATTCTGAGGCCAATTTGCTAACACCGTAGCTTACAATTTCCTTAGACGCTGGTCTAAGCAGTATATTGGTTGAAGAGAACCAAAATTCTGAGGCCAATCTGTTAACGCCATAGCTTACAATTTCCTTAGACGCTGGTCTAAGCAGTATATTGGTTGAATAGAACCAAAACTCTGAGGCCAATATACTAAACCATATTTCTATTTTCTTTCAACTACTTTTCTTTCCTTAATTTTTGCCTATGCACAAAAAAGAGAAACAGTAGATAAATCAGACCTAGGAGTGAATACAACATTACTCATTCTGACAACCTCTGGGGAATGCAATATCTAAATAGAGCCCTGCGGACTATGAGAGGGAGAATATCTACTACCAACTCAAGGCCTTTCAAATGAATCTTACTGTGTACACAAATTTCAACCTAATGTCCTAGTATGGCTCGCAGCCGAGTCGTAGAGTCGCGGATGGCTGTCGGATGGGGACGTACCGACCAGAACGAATCCTAACTGATGTCTGAGGTCTAACGAAGTAATTTAGTAATACACTAAAACAATTGCCGTGATCCTGCCTCCTTGTCGTGCCACCAGTTTTTAACCTCAGACAGGACCAGTCACTATCCTTCTCTTTGGCAGGTATCATCGTACTGAATAAGAGACACCATCCCCCGCCCCCACAGAAAAGGACAACGCTTAGCATCGGGCAGCACTATCCGGAAGGACTAAGTGACATAATTATAATCTATTTCGATATACATACATGTAGGGATTCTTTACTTGGGATGATAAAATACAATAAAAATTATGCTCGACTAACAATTTTATTTGATAAAATATATAATTTGCCTTAGTGCTACACCCGCTTCGTTCGTTCTCTCTTTTTCGAATCACTTCAATGACAGACGCCTCGATGAAATCAGTCCTCTACTGAACAGCTTTCGGCTTCACGGCTTTTGGCGTGGGTGCGTTCGTTCTTGGTTACGTCCAACACTTTGGTATCCTACATTCGGCTGTCCTGGTAGGTAACGTCCTCGCTTATCCATCACCTTCGTTATGTCGTCGTGAGCCACAATCGTCCTAAGTTATGTGGTTTCGTCGTTAGGCAATCTTTGTACATTTAGACGGTCCAAGGTACTTAGGACTTAGATTTTAGTCCTGCACCGAATTGAGTGCGACGGATAGCCACTAAGTCTCCAACTTTATAATTCGTCGGCGCCTTTCTTTTTTTATTATAGTACTGTTGATTTTCCTTTTGGATCTCCAAAATATTTTCAGTTGCTTCCTTTCGTCGTTCATCTCTTTCTTTCTGAAATATATCTAAGAGCCCTTCCTTTACCAATTAGCTCATTTCGATGTCTTCAGGGACTATCATTTTAGTACCCAACAGTAACTGGAATGGTGTTGTCTTTATACTGCGTTGGTACGAACTGTTGATCCACATTTGAGCTTTAGCAGTGTGCTTGTACCACTGGTCTTGATCCTCGATTGACAATCGACTGAGTACTGCGATTATAATTTGGTGCAACCTCTCTACTGGGCCATTTCCTCTTGGTACTCCGGTTGTTACTTTGACATATTCTATCATCTGTGATTTACAATAATCTTGAAATGCCGATGATGTAAAAGCTGGTATGAAGTATTCGCTTTTAATAATTGCTTCCATTTTTCGTTGACCGAAATGACCTCTTTCGTGAACCTGTCTCACGAGATCGCTTTGCATTGTTCTGGGTATCACTAGTAGTTTAATTCCATCTACTAACTTTAATAACAATCCAGCCTCATAATAGTAATCTTCAAATTCTTTAACCTTTAAAATTTCTAATATGGATCTAATGCCATCATCACGTTGTTGAGCGATTTGTATTTTAGAAATGATTACATTTTCTTCTAGAGTCATAACCACTGGGTATCGGCTTAGTGCATCCACATGACGCATTCGACTACCAGATCGATGTTCGATAGTAAATTCAATTTCGGAAAGCATTAAAGCCTATCTAGCAACTTTAGGTATTATGTCTTTTTTGGTCATTGTGCTCATGAATGCTGCACAATCTGTAACGACTTTAAATTTAGTTCCCAGTACATACACGCGAAACTTCTTCAGAGCCATTACGACTGCTAATGCCTTGAGTTCATAACTACTATGCTTCTCTTGTACGAGGCTAGTTTTGCGACTTAAAAAGTATACGGGGTGTAACATACCATCGTCAACGTTCCTTTGTAGCAAGATCGCGCCGAAGCCTAATTTGCTTGCGTCAGTATGGACCTCAGTTTCTCTGCTTGGACAATAAATTGAAAGTACCGCATCTGAACATAAAAGTTCTTTTAGATCTTTAAATGCTCTCAACTGTAGCTCTCCAAACTCAATCTTGTTATTCTTTCTTATAAGATTACTCAACGGCCTTGTGATTATAGCGTAATCACGAATGAATTTCCGAAAGTATCCAGTGAGGCCTAGATATAACTGCACAGCCTTAATTGTTTTCGGGGCAGGGAAAGCACGAATTGCTTTTATCTTGTTCTCCGCTGGTCTCACATTTGCATCATTAGTTATGAATCCTAAATTCTCTACTTCAGATTTCAAGAGCTGGCATTTGGTCCATTTGATGTCCAAACTGTAGTCTGCTACGACGGTCAAAACTTCTTTTAAGTTCTCTACTGCATTTGCTTCATTCTCTGCGAGAATTATTATATCGTCCATGTAAACTAGAACCTTACTTTTACGTAGCAATGGAGCGAAAATATAATTGATGTATCTCTGAAATTGAGTTGGCGATGTACATAGCCCAAACGGGGCTCTTAAGAATTTGTATTGTCCAAGTGGAGTCCCAAAAGATGTATACTTTCGACTCTCTCTTGCAATGGGTACGTGAAAAAAACCATTGCGAAGGTCTAAAGTAGAGAAAAGTTTTGCATCAGCTAGACGGTCGATTTGATCTTCTATCAGCGGCAGGGGCTGATGATAGCGTTCAATACTCTTGCTTATTTTTCTGTAATCAACGCATAATCTCGTTGTGCCGTCTTTTTTGTTTACTAATACTATCGGGCTGGCGAATTCAGATACACTGTGTTCGATTATTCCTTCTCGCAACCATTCGTCTATTTGCTTATTGACAATGTCTAGTTCAAGTTTCGAAAGGCGTCTTGGCTGTTGATAAATGGGTGTTTCTTCCTTCAGTATAATATTCATTTCAAATGTGATAGGCTTTTGTATTTTACTTGGTTGATATTTTTTTATTAAATCTTTAAATACATCCTTCTGATTTCCAGACTTAATGCGACTTAAGTCGACCTCATTGATTGGATTGCTGCAATTTGCAAGCATGCGAAAATGTCCCGATCTCCAAGCGGAACTAGTGTAATATTTCCCGAAGAAATTCTCATTTCAAATTTATTCAGAAGGGTTGAACCCAAAATAAATTGTTTAGGTAAAATGCCCTGTGGTACAACATGAAATCTTTCAGTAACGTTGCAACCATCAATTCATCAATTACTACTTCCTTCTCGAATGAGTCCAACGTAAGCATCTGCCCTGAACCTACACCTCGAAATTATATTGGTGCACCCGGAGTAGTCATTCCCAATGCAAGAAACGCATCTTCACTCACAAATGAAAGGTCACTTCCCGTATGGATAAAAGCAACTTCATGCACTCCCGTAATTGTGATTGACTTACACATCTTACCCTCAGTTTTCATAGTTTCCTGGGCGAAACTAATTTCATTATTACCATGCGTCACTTTTTTTCGGGCAATAACGACTCTTATGACCAAGGCCCTGACAATTGAAACATTTCAAACCTAGTTCTTTACTCGGACATTTCTTTGAAATGTGACCATCACCGCCACAGGAGAAACATTTGATGACTTTATTATTATAACTTCGTTTCTTTATAGTTTGATTTGACAGGCGATCCCGTTTATTTACCTTTAGGATGTTCTTATGAATTGTGGCATAAACCCCTAACTTTTCTCTAAAATCTTCAAAGCACTTGGCACCGTACAAAACTATTTTATTTCGCACGTCATCATCAATTCCGTCTATAACATACTTAACTACAGCTGCATCTCATGTCTCATGAGCGAGTATCTTTCGTTCACGTATACGAGAATGTATTTCAGCACTGTTTTGTTTTATATCAAACTCTTGTAATAAAAAATCCTTGAGCTTGTCACAACTATTTATTGAATCTTGACTTCTTAAAGCTAACTTAGCTGAACCTTCCATCAACCGGTTTGCAAAAATTAATTTCTCTAATGCAGTCCATTTCATTATGTCAGACGTATTCTCGAAATCTTTAATGAACTGTGATACCTGGTAATTATCCTGCCCATTGAACTTGTGCAGAGAGTTTTCAATATCAGAAAACGAGAATTTTTCACGGCATGGTTGATCACTTCTATGCACTGAGTGGGAGGGACACTATCCCTTCAAGATTAGAAACCTGTTTACGCAGGAATTCAATTTCTTGTTCTTTTAACTTCTTCTCAAAAGCAATAATTGTCGCATTCTTCTCTTCTAAAGATTGTCTTAATTCTGAAACCATATGATCATATTACACTACGGCCTCAGCTGAATTTTCATCAATGTCTGCATGGAACGTACTTTGCCTTTTTCTGAGCTTAGATTTCTTACCCATATTTTAATTAAACTAATAAGCGATTAATATGACGATAAGCTTTTTAATTAGTTTTCTTAGAAAACTCGATATAAAAAATTTGGAATATTCAAATAAAAAATAATTAGTAACCTCTATCACACACACACATAGTAACTACTTTCTGGTGTTCCCCGTCACACACTCAGTTGGGAAAACTGTATTCTATATTCCCGCGCTTTTCACTGATGTAACAGGAAATTATCATGAGGAATTCTTTACAGTAATAGAAAGATTTTGTTATTGCTATGCATATTCTAGCTTCAGTTTAAAGCACCAAACTTATAAGTACGAATATATTATAATAAAGCACTCAAATAAATTTAATTTAATATATTAGATTCCAATTTCACCAATTATCTGTGATCTTGGCAAGGAAAACTTATACCTCTTCTGTGTAACCGGTATAACCTCAAAATATGATTTTTTTATAGATTTCGGCTACTTTCTCATTGTGATGATTGGTCTATTTCCTTGCTTTCCTTATCCTTTACCTATGTGTAGCAGGTAGCAAATGAAAATTTCACTGCGGTACTTGCAGGTCACTGGGATAATAATTCTGCCGGTGTACGATTTCTCTCTTTTCTTTAGCAAGAAATTAATGTATTCTTCTGATATTGGTGACAAATTTGAAGCGGGTGGCACATGTTTTCTGGTTTTAATTGTTCGCGATTTTAGGTAGACTTTTACAATCCCATCCCACTTCTGACACCACGTTGTAGGGATTCTTTACTTGGGATGATAAAATACAATAAAAATTAGCTCGACTAACAATTTTATTTAAAAAAATATATAATTTGCCTTAGTGCTACACCCGCTTCGCTCGTTCTCTTTTTTTCGAATCACTTCAATAACAGACGACTCGATGACATCAGTCCTCTACTGAACAGCTTTCGGCTTCACGGCTTTTGGTTTGGCTGCGTTCGTTCTTGGTTACGTCCAACACTTTGGTATCCTACATACATATATCTACTTATGCATACCTCTTTTTGATTTTGTTCTGTAGAGGTACTCGGTGGGAGCTTCGAGTCAGAAGGGGGCAGTGTTACGAAATCTCTAGATTTCCACCGCGATGAAGATATAGCCTGCTGAAGCCTCAAGCGTACGCTAGTACGCTGATGAAGAAAGCGAAGCAGTGCGTCGGAGCAGGCCCGAGAGGCGAATTGACAGACCGAAGTTGAAGTACACCCAGCAATGACGGAGAACAAATTTTTTAAAGCAAGAAAAATTAACCTGTCTGAAAGATTGTTTGAAATACTAGTTACTTAGTTAAAATATTGACTGTTTTCTCTTGGAGTTATACCCTGTGAAATTGTGTAAATAGAAGTGGATAAAACCTATGTGCCACTTGCAGCATTAAGGATCGAAAACGGAATAGCAAAAGAATTCGGTCTCTCAACGGGACAGACCACCCAGCGATATTAAGGAATCCGGCTTTTCGAACAAAGACGAACAGCATAAAAGATAATTACTTATTTTATTTGAAATACATTTTGGACTCCTACTGGGTCTTAAGATGGTGTAATTTTTTTCCAGAAATTATTATCTCTTTTCTCAATTAATCTGGGCAGTTCTATTCTATTTCTATTGTTCACACGAAAGCGAATAGCGTACAAGATAAATGCTTCTTTTATTAAAGAATCCCGATTTTCGAACAAAGACGAATAGCATGGCAGATAAATACTTCTTTTATTTGAAATCCATCTCGACTCGTAATTGTGCCCTGAAATGGGACATTTTTGGTTAAAATCATTAATTCTTCTGTTTCGTTAATCGGTGAAATTTTATTATTTTTTTTTTAAAAGGTAGAGCCTGTAAAAGTACCCTTTCCGGCAATCACTTCGAACCATCACCGAACTTACAGTTTTCTAACCTAAGCAATGGCTATGTATATATAAGCCAAGAGATTATTACGCATAAATTTTTCAGCATTTAATTAGAATAATCAGCAACATCACGATTGCCCGAGAATCATCCGTGACATCGCATTTTCCATACCATATAAGTAGCTTAAAACTTATAAGGAAAACGAACACTGTACAACAATTTCCAGCGCTTCCCTTGAATATTCACCGAACTTACGGATTTCTTAATTACAATCGGGGTTAGCAACAGGAAAGCTAGGGTGATCCATTAACTCGAACATTTTTTTGGTAGTGATTATCGGACTTACATTATATAGCGTCTATCAATACGAAGATTGACTGTAAAAACTTAACCGCGAACATTTGTTTCGAGTAATCATCAGCATTGCAGTACCATCATACCAAACGGTGCCAGTCTACGTGATAGGGGGTCGCGATATGTGACTTGCACTTTCCCTAAAGAGCTATCGCAATTATAAACTTCTTGCCTTCAATAGTCACTGTACAGCTATCTCGCCGAATAGCTATCGTAGTTGCAGCCTGTTCGTCCTAGACAGTTGTCATCCAAACAGACCAGCGACTGTAACAAGTGGTTGTCCATTACCTCTTGCCCAGATACCGAGACTACAGACCGACTGTCAGTTTACCGATCCCAGCGTGAACGTAAGCAAAGAGTGAATAATACTCGACGGATCAGCTGATTATAAGAGTGACTGTGTTAAGCGCTCTCTAGGAGATAGTAGGCGCAAAGTTAATGACTGTGTGTCCCTGTGGTGAGCACAAACACGGGTCTCCGCTAGTTCACTTTTTCGTGCGCCGGATGGAATTCTTTATCCCCTCAAGACATCGAAGCTTCCTTTCATAGGAAGAAAAGCTCGGCTAAATTAATAAGTTCTTCAAAGTGAGTAATTGTTACCGACAATGAGAACTGGAAAGAGATGCTATCTTGGCCTTATCCGATAAAACTGCTCCTCGTCTACGGCTCGGCCAGACCAATTTTGTCAACAATAAAAAAAAGCTACACTTTGTAGTTTTCGAAATATCAATTCCCTATTGGCCTTAATATTTTCTCTGTGAAATCCTCTTGTATTTTTTTTTGAACAGCTGATTCTATTCTCAATGCCAACGAGGTCTTTTCAGTGGCTTGCTCTAAGCTGGCTTACAGCTCACTCTACACTAAAGATAACCATACGTCGATAAGACGTGCGCATGTTTGAGATTTTTGCATTATGTATACACTAGGTTATTAATGTAGTATGTTTTGTATTAATGTCTTAATATTATATAATTTTATTTTGGATAAATGACAAAAATTGAAATTAAAGTTCTTAAAGCTTAGGTGAGAATTAAGTGTTGAGTTGTGGAGATTAAGAAGAATTGAGCAGCACCAATGAGCGGGAGTTCGATGGGGTGCAGATAAATTTTCGGGGAAAACTTTGCATAAATTAATTTTGGGAATATGTGTAACAACAAGTTACCAGTGTAAAGCCTTTTCTCTTTGGCGTCATAGGTCGAAAACAAGGTTGGGAATGATTACAGCGAAAGTGAGTAGCCAACTAATTAATTAGACTTCATTCACTATTGTGTACCAGCCATTTAGTCCGGTAATCAGGTTGACTGCGTCTTCGCTGATACCACTATCAATGTATCGTTGCTTTTACCTAATTCCAAAATTCCTTGTTATATGGACGATGCCAAAATAGTTCGTGCTGTAAGTTTTAATGATGACTGTATGTTTTGAAGGTTGTTTGAGCGACTTTTCATAAGTTGTCTTCCTCTAAATGCTAATAAATTTACAACTATGACTTTTGACCGCAAAAGTTTTCGAATGCTCTTCTATTATGTTATACAGGCTGTTTCTACCTAGGAGCTTAATAGAGCGGGAGGTGGTAGTAGTCACCTAGGCAAAAAAAAATTAGTAGAGAGGGTTATATCAAGTGTTTTAGAGTTACAGGGTGGTTAAAAAAAGTTATTTTTTCACAAAACACCATGCATCTTAAATAGTACACGGCGTACGGTCGGAGCTAAGAGATTTTTGCAGAATTTAATTGCCTTTCCAATGACTGTTATGAGCTATTAACTTTTTAACGGCTGCAGCTAGCACATAGAGGGCGTAATAGGTCAAATTAAAGGAAAGATTCTACAGTTTACAGTTTTTATAACAAAAAGTTATGTTAAAGACCATTTCGTAAAAATAATAGAGGTGAAATTAAAAAAAAACTAAGAAAATACGTAATTTTAAGTTTAGGTAACCTTAACTCTTGAGCGGATGGGGTACGGCTCGTTCGAAAGGCCAGGAAGACCTGAATACAATGAGCTCTTAACTATGACCGTATGCCGTGTACTTTTTAATATACAGTATTTTTTTTGAAAAACTAACTTTTTTTCTTAATCACCCTATAACCCCTGAACGGTTGATATAACCCCACCCCGCCATATAATATTTGTATGGCTAGGTGAGTATTACCACCACCTGCTCTATGGATCTCCTATGCGGAAATACCCCCCCCCCCCCCCCCCCCCCCCCCCCTGTATAAGGAAGCTCATTATACAGGCTCGATAAAACCAAAGATTGGTGTGTGATTCTCAATTCGCGCTTTTTTTGAAGATTACATCAATTACATAATTAGTAGGGCCAATTCGATTTTGGATTTTGTTAGGAGGTGGTCTAAGGAATTTGACGACCCTTATATTACAAAGCTCTCTTACTGCACATTTGTTTGATCGGTATTAAAAGGTGCCAGCCCTGTCTGGTCTTTTTACTACCAAATACGGATTACTGGCATTGAAGCTGTTCAACGGAGATTCCTGCGATGTACACTCCGTAGCCTTCCTAGGAGTAATCCTGTAGATTTGCCTGCCTATGTCTACCGTTTGAATTTATTATTCATGCAGACGATTTCAGCAGACGTAATGTCTCAAAAATTGTTTTAATTTTCAATGTTTTAAAGGGAACAATGAATTGCCATCTTCTGCTAAGCTCAATAGGTGTTATAATGTGTTGTTATATGTTATGCCAAACCATTGATTTTGCAGGGATCTTTTATTTTCAGGAACAATAATAAATTATAAAAATTTTTAACGGTAACAATTTATACACCACTGCAAAGTTATCGTTAATGCGTTCCCAAGGAAACACATAACACCGAACACCATATGTTCAAATCATATACATACATCTTGCTCAAAATAGTCACACACAGGAATTTAAAGTCAACGGAGACATGGTAGACAAACAATATATTCAACACCACATTCAAACAGGACATTATATAAAAAATTTAGTGAGATATAGAAGGAGGTCTATTGTTAAAACTGGGACTTAATTTGTTAAATTTGTTTACGTTTTCAAAGGGTTTCAGGGGAAAAACATTGAAAGCGTTCAAATAGTTTTTCTGTGGGGGATGTTATGTATATATATATATGTACACCTTATCAAATAGGGTACTCACAACAACTTGGATGGGTATAATATTCCGGGGGATAAATCACAAGATTTGCACTTCGTGTTGTATTCACCCTTTATTTTCTTTTTTTTTAAACTTATATACTTTGCTTAAAATTATCAACAATTTTTCTTTCGCAAGTAGTCAATACTATTTTTACAGCGTTTCCTTTTTTTCGTTTTACCAATTTCAAAGCCGCGCGCCAATCACACCGAAGCTCTACTTTTGTCTTCTAATCAACCTTTCTCTAACTTTTACTGCTTTAATTTTCCGCGGAGATCACCACCGCTTGTCTACTCAACTCTAAAAAACCGACTGTGCTCGACTTGGATTTTTTTAATCGCAAGTCTAGTTGTTCAGGATAGGAAAGTGCTTAATTACCATTCCTATCCTGAGAAAAATGTTTAAACATGCCCAGAATTATCGCGACGAACGATGGTTGGAATTGAAATTTGATATTTTCATAAATCCTACCATCGTCGTGCTATCGTGCATACATTGTTGCGATCACAATGTATGCAGCCCGCGACAATTTGCTGATAAGAGCTTTTTTCGGTGAAGACTTAATCGTTTCAGTCTTCACCGACGTAAAATTTTCATATATGTACATACATATCGTATATACGACAAATCTTACTGAAGGTAAGATTTATCGTGGGGCTATTTTTCTTTATCGAAACGACTTGGGTTGAAATTTAAAACTTTTATTTTTCCCAAGTGGGAATAATATGTTGAAGGGATGTTGCGCGTAGTTGAAGAAATTGCTGATGCAACTTTCTTCGTATGCGCAAGAGATAAGCCATCCGTGCTTTTAGGCATGATTGGCTTATGAAAATTTTGATTTGTTTCTTGATGCCTTATGTATACATTTTGTATATGTAACATGCCTTCCCCCTACAAAAAAGAGAGTTATTCTTGGAAGAGGAATAACTCTCGGGGCAAGGCGATGGTGCAAGATTTTACACCGATTTTTTAGAAGCAAATTTTCTCATTAGATTTCTTCTGGTCCGAGATTTAGGTCCTTTTGACAGAACAAAGAAGTAGAATTTTTTGTTTTTTGTCGTGCCTCACATCCGACATGTTGCTAGTGGAAGCTGTCACTCACGAGGGTTTTCGCTGCCCCTCGGGGCTCACTGTAATGATATATGGCATCTATATCCTGCGAATAACGCCTGGCTGCAGAGGCCCTTTGCGCCTGGTGCTTCGTCGGAGGGGTTACCGTCCGATCACTATTTGGGGTGCAGATGCAGTTCCCGGGCACTATTACCGCGTTTTGCTGCCGTTGTATCCCCACACAGGACACGCGTTAATTGCTCGAGGTCAGTTTGCGTCCCCTTTTTGGGAAAAAAAATTTTATTGTCTGTTTTTTTAGGCTGCGTGCTTGTTATTACCGGGGAGCACGGACTATGTGCATGCTGCCATGAATTTTTTCCTCCCCCCTTGCGGATCTAATACGGGTACTAATGGTCACCCCTCCCCTCTCTGGAGATGTCATCGAGGAGGAGTCCGACTTTGAGGAATAAATATATTCGCAGTCAACACATTTTAATATCTCTTTTTTTTATATCTTTCCTATTCCTCTTCTCTTTTTCTAATGTATATAATAAAAAATTTTTTTCTCTAATACTAATGAGATGTTGTTTGGTTCCTTTTGTTTTGGTCTACATTATTTTCTTATTTTCAGGGATTTTGTTTTTTTGCTTTTGGTTGAGGTTGGTTTAGCTGGTTTTGGCTGTGATTGGCATAGTTTTGGTTAGCATTATATTTTTTCGTATATTATGTTGTTAGGTTTATATTTTATGTTTGTTTTTTTTTCTTACTTATATATTGTGTCCTATTCTAGGGTTCGTTGTTATTTAGTTTCTAGGCTAGGTTAGATTTGTTATTCTACTTGTAATTTTCATTCTTGTTTCATTTCTTAAATACTATTTATTATAACGATTTGGTTACAAGGGGAAGATATTTCTGTTTGTGTACATGTTTTTGCTTTCTGCTCTTATCCTATATTATTTATTTATGCATTTTTCCCACTACGCGGATGGGGTGAGAACGCCTTTTCTGTTCTCTTTTTTTTTTGTATGTTCCTGTATTAACAAATTTTTTGTTTTTTCTTACTTCTATGCTTTTTAATACTATTTATTTCTTCTCCCCTATTATATGTATATTCTTATTATTTATTTAGGTTTGTTGAAACCACTTACATTTATTTTCTAGGTGCTCTACTAGTAGTGATAGTGCTTACGACCGTTTGAAGTGGTGAGTAGGTGGCAGGGTTCGGGTCCTTTTGAGAGGGGTAGGTTCAAATATTTCTATTCGTTCAATTTATTCGATTTGTTCCTCCGCCTCTAGGGTTTTTTCAGATTTACGTGGAAGATAATTTTTCATGAATGAGACGAGCCATTTGGCGACCAGGTACAGTACCATACACGTGAGGACAACACTAGTTAAAGATACTGATGTTTCGGCTAGGACATGTGTAGGGTGGTGACTGATATGAGGAACTATTTTTTCTAATTTTTCGTCCAGTTCTTTTAATGACTGGGTACCTTCTAGGATGATGCTGTTAGTGTCATCTCCTGAATATAGTTCTGTCTGTATTTTTTCAGACTGCACTTTGTTTTTGGTTTCATTAAGATATTTATCTACTATTTGTTCTAATGGAGTTATATTTGGGAAATAAGTGGGTTGTTTGAGACTCAATTGCTGGATATTTTCTGCCTCATAGTGTAGGATTTGCGATCCTACTTGTAATTGACAGGGATGATTGATAGTAATTATTCCTTGGCCTTCTATTTTTGAAGTTAGGAATTGTTGGGTACACTGAAGGTGTACAAGTGTTGGTTCTATCAACGAAAATATCCAAGAATTCGGTTTACTTAGTTTAATAAGTAGGTCTCTGGGAGGTATTTGTGCTCTGAATTGGCACTGTGGCACTTCCTTTAGTGGAATAAAGGCCAGCTTCACTATACATTCTTTAGACATTGTTGCCTTTGTTACAGGAATGCTTAGCTTGGTGACGTAAGTGTCCTCTTTTGAATATTGCGTGATCTTTTTGAAGATTTTAAGATCTTGTGTTTTTAATAATAATATGTCCTGTGTCTGTACCTGGTGCGCTACGTGCGAGTACTTTATATCGGGTTCCAATGATTGTTTTTTGTTAATATGTATGGGAAAACTGTGTACTCTACACAACTTCATTTGTGGTAGATTGAAAATCGGAAGTTGTATTCGATTGACTAATTTGTCTTGGACTAGACGAGCCTTTGTTTCCGCTGTCTGATATAGCAGGGAGAGACAATTTTGTGCATCTGGACAAGTAGCGTGGGACTTGTGGTATATCTCTAATATACTTTTGGGAGACACCACTAGCGGATGTAACTGGTGATTTTTACTGGAAATTATTATGTCGAGAAAGGCTTGCTGCCTGTACTCAATCTCGACAATTTGTAAGGTCAGGCTTGAAATTATTTCCTACCTTAGTTTTCTCATTAGTAAATCATCAGTGATGCTTTGCATTCTATTTACCTGGAGATTTATTTGATGTTGTCTTTCCTGCAGAGATGTCAATGGCTTTTGAATTTGCTGTAGTGTAGTTTTGACTACACTGATCTGCTGTCTTTCCAGGTCGGCTAGTGCTTTTGTATTTGTTTTGAGCTCCTCGAGTCGACTGTAGACTTCTTGTTCATTAGTGCTGTCCATGGTCCCGAATAGGTAGTGCATTGCATTGATCTTGTTGATCTTGATTTTGGGACCACTTCTCGAATGACACTTGTTCTTCTCTTGATATTTTCCAAGAGAGAATGAACGTGTTTTTGTTGAACCAGGCATAGCTCATCCGTTTGAGAGCGATTTGAACATAGTCGGTGAACTAAGTGTTCCGCCTGTTCTACCATAAGCGTTTGGTTGTATAGTTCCATTAGATTGATCTCAGTTAGTATGTTCCATGCACTATGGTATACTTGTAATTTTCCTAGGTCCTCATACAGTATTCCTGTATTGTTCAGGGGACTTATGGTGTAGGGTTCCGTTTGTATTTGTCCCATTGCCAGATGGAAACAGCATATTAACACCAAAATGTGCTTCATGTTCTGTAGAAAATGAAGAATTGGCTTCGTTAGTCAATTAGTCATACTGCATAGCATATAATATTTACATATAGTATTGCTTAATTGAATTGTTGATAGTTTGTATAATGTGGGCCTAGTTGCTAAAAGGAAGACGAGATAGAACAGGATAGTAGGACTGTAAATCAGTTCATGCTAAATCTCGTCAAAGTATGAGCATTGTACTCATTCAAAAATTGAATTGGGAAGTTGTTTAATTTACTACAATGAGTAAAAGTAAATCATGAAGAGGAATACAAAACTCTCAAGGCAAGGTATGACGGATGCAAGTCAAAGCATTCCAAACTCCATCACCTTCTCTATGAGCTTTTAGGACGGTGAGTATTGTACCTTTTCAAAAATTTTAATTAGGGAAGCAAGTCAAGGCAAGCAAGATTTTTATTGGTAGAATTTTTTTTTTTTAATATTTACTCATAGAAGGTATATATGGGTACGATTATTTAGCGTATTTTTTATTGATTTAAATAAAACTTAGGTAAGGGTCGACTTCTTGAGTCGTAGTAAATAATTCAGAGTGCGGAACGTTTAAGTAGGTAGTGGCTAGTTTAATTGGCGAATTTTGTTTCAGTGGAACTTATTTTCTAGAGATATATGTACCAGTATACTACTCATAATAGGGCTTCAAACGGTTGTTGTGTACGACAACCTGCCGCTTGCCTATTTTTATGGTAGTGTTTGTTGGACTGGGTACATTAATTACCAGATATGGGCCAACCCAGATTGGAGACAGTTTGTGTTTGCGGCTTTCACTTTTGAGGAGGACTTTGTCTCCTAGGTGGAAAGTGAGAGGCCTGACTGTTTTGTCTTAATATGCTTTTGAGCGTTGTTTGCTGGCTAAGAGATTTTTACGAGCCGTGGCATACGATTTTTGGAGTCTGTATTTGAGCATATAGTAATAACTTTCGTGGTTGTAAACAGGTTCAGGATCCCGTTTTAAATTAGATGGGACATCCGCTGTGAAGCCGTAAAGGTAATCCATTGGGGTTAATTTAGTACCCTCGTGTACACAGTTATTGTACACGAATGCAGCGGTGCGTTAGAATTGATCCCATGTTTTAGGATTTTCATCTACGATTGTACGCAGATATTCGATTAATGGTCTATGGGCACGCTCTAGTGCTCCATTAGACTGTAGATGTTATACGGAAGTCTGTAACTTCTTTACCCTTAGGAGTTTGCAGACCTTCTTGAATAGCTCACTCAGGAAACTACTTCCCTGATCGGTGACTATTCTCTTTGGAATTCGATAGCGCGTGACAATCTCATTGAAAAAGATTTGCGCCACCGTTACTGCTTCTCCGATAGGTATGGCATACCAATCAACAAATTTGGTAAGGTTATCTTGAAAAGTTAAGATATATTTATTACCTGATATGGTCTCTTCTAGTGGACCTACTATATCGAGGTAAACCTTGTCGAAAGGTTGTTCTGCGATGTCCGTTATTACCATGGGCATCTTGAATTGTGGAGATGCTTTCATTGTTTGGCACTTAGGGCGTTTTTTTATGTACCTTTTTATATCGCTAAGCATGTGTCTCCACCAGTACTTGCGTCTAATTCTTTTATAAGTCTTAATGACACCCTGATGGCCGCCGAAAGGAGAGTCGTGATAATCCTTTAGGATTGTTTGAACTTCCTTGGGGCTCGTGATTATTTCAGGTGCCTTGACTGGACTTATTTCTTGTTCAAGCGTAGCAGGGGGTTGTATTTCCGCCTCTGGGGGTTCATTTTCTTTATTTTCCGCTGCCGTGGGCTGTGTTTCAGCGCTGGAGCTCATATTGGCCTCTTGGGCTTTCTGTTTTTGAGCTCTGGTCACGGCGAACCAATGAGCGGGTTTCTTTGTTTTCTTTTTATTTGGGAAATTATTTTCTTCCACATCAGAGTCCATAGTGTGGTGCACTTGGGCTTGTACCGTTAAGGTGTTGCCTGTATAGTCTTCATTTAATACTTGTGGAATGCGGCTTAATGCATCCGCATTGGTATTATACTTCCCTGGTTTATATTCGATGCTGTAATCCAATTCTGACAATTTGTGGTGAAATCTCACCAAACGGGAAGTCGGGTCTTTAACACTAAAGACACCTTTGAGAGGCTTGTGGTCAGTGTAGACCGTGAATTTTCTGCCTTGGAGGTAGCATCGGAAATTTCTAGTTGCCCAGACTATAGCTAATAACTCCTTTTCGATAGTGGAGTAGTTTTTCTCGGCTTTGTTTAGCGTTCGGCTTGCATAGGCGATAGCTGGTCTTTTCCCACTTCTCCTTGGGAAAGCACAGCGCCTAATGCTTCGTTGCTGGCGTCCGTTGTAAGGTTGAATGGTTTAGAGAAATCTGGTGGGGAAATTAGAGCATGTTTAATGCTTTGGAATGCTTCTTGGCATTTGTCGGTCCAAGTGAATTTTACATCCTTGCGGAGTAAATTCCTAATTGGACGAACTATTTTTGAGAAGTCGGAATGAACTACCTGTAGTAATTGGCAAGTCCTAAAAAGGACTGAACTTGCCGTACTGTTCTAGGAACAGGGAATGTTTGGACGCAGGCCGTTTTGCTGGGGTCTGGTAATGCACCTTCGCTAGAGCATTTGTGCCCTAGGTAAACAATTTCCCGTCTCAAGAACTGGCACCTCTCTGGCTGCAGTTTGAAGTTGTTTTCTCTCAATTTGTTGAAGACTTTGCGAAGTTTATCATTATGGTCATTTAGGTTTTTCCATAAATGACGATGTCGTCAAGATAAACCTGTCAGCCTGTCAGAACGAAGTTCATGAGGCGTTGGAATGTAGCGGGAGCTCCTTTGAGTCCGAATGGCATACGCTTAAATTCCTAGTGCCCGTAATTTGTGCTAAAAGCGGTCTTATGTCGATCTTTTCTGTCGACTAAGACTTGGTGATAGCCGTTGGCTAAATCGAGAGTGGTAAAGTACCTGGCATGACCTAGTTGGTCAAGAATATCCTCGATTCGTGGTAGCGGAAATTTGCGAAAATCGACAACGACGCGCCACCTTTTTTCAACATCGGGTCCCGCCTTTTTGGGGACAACTAATTGGGGTGAATTCCAAGGGCTTTTGCTAGTTTGGACTATCCTGTTGTCTAGCATTTCTCTTAATTGCTCGTTGATTACTTGTCTCTGGGTTTCTGGTAATCGATAGGCCTTTTGGTTTATTGGGGTATGATCTTGTACTAATGGAATGTTATGGGTGATAGCGTTTGTATATGTAAGCTTATCACCTTTAAGGTAAAAGATATCATTGTACTCATAACAGAGTTCGGATATCGTAGCTTTTTCTTCCGCATTTAGATTTGGGTCTAGGCTGAGCTCTTGGTCTAGCCCGTTGACTCGCGGAGTATGCGTGGGATCTTCCTGATCCGGAAATAAGTATCTTACGTGTTGTAAGATAGCTGTGTTTTCCGAAAAGCTTACGTTAGTTTTGAGTTGTTGTACATTTTTGTACGTATTTTTACTTACTTTGCTAATTGGCAGGGTATGTACAACCTGCTCTTTTATTGGTGGAGTACCGTGTTCTATGGGTACTTTACATTGGTGCAAGTACTCGCACGCATTCGTATTTTGGCTAATGGGCCGTGGAAAATTGGTTCTCTTAATACTATTTGACGGTGGAGCCAACTTTGCCTTCAATGAGGTCTTACGAATCTCGCACGCGTCTTTTATAGGGCTCATGGGCAACTTTTTATTCTTAATGCTAATTTTTTTAAGTGGTGGAGCCGACTTGCCTTTAAATAGGTCTTACTGAGCTCGCACGCACTGTTGATGGGGCTCTTGGGCCACTGTTGTTCCTTAACACTAACTTTGTTGGGTGGTGGAGTCGTCTTTGCCTGAGAATAGGTCTTACTGAGCTCACACGCACCTGTTGTTTGGCTCCTTAACCTTGTGGATATCTTGCATCTAGGAATATTGGATGGAGGAGTCAGCTGCATTTTGCTTGTCGGCTTCTGGATCTCGCTCGCATCTCTGGTTTGGCTCTGGGGCCATGTAAAATTTTTGTAACTTATTTTCTTGGACGGTGGAGTCATGGTTGCCTCTACTCGGGTCTTACTGAGCTCGCACGCGTCTTGTATGGGGCTCTTGGTCCTCGTTAGTAACTTATATCTAGGTATTTTTGAGGAGGAAGTCTTGTTTGACTTCTGTTCCACCTTGGGAAGCTCACTGATGTTCGTGTTACTCGCTTGCGATTTATTCGGCTTGAGAAGGTGTTGTGTATCAGTGGCTTCTCCTATTGGGATGACGGCGTAGTCATGTATAGGGAGCAGTTGTAACAATAAACTGTTGATGACTACTTGGAAATTGTTAATGTTGAGTATGGCCACTAGCACTGTTTCTTTCCCAGTAGGGAGTAAACTGTTGGCCAGGAAGACTCCATCGCCTATCTCTTTCGATAGACAGAGCATTTCTTCCTTCACTCGCAACGGGACTGTGATGATAATTTGTGACCTAGCAGGTATGCATATTGGTTCCTCTAAAGTAACCAGATGCTGCCTCATTTCGCAGGTTTCTTGATCACCCAGACAGCTCTTTTCGCATTCCATCGGCTTTTGTTGAATCTGGCAGCCAGCATTACTCTTTTGAGATGCCTTGGAGACACTGCATGTAGATAGCTTAACGCGTTTAGGTTCGATCTTTTCTGCAAGTGACCTCACTTCGACTGCTTTTCTGGAATACAGCTTGTCCGTTTTGCATGACAAGGGCACAGTAAACTCTTCGGGATTTGTTTCCGTACAAGGAAACTTGAGTGCTTTATTTTGGCCTTCAACATTACAATTGTTTGATAGGAAATCGTTTCCTAATAGGCCGTCATCGGAAAGACCTGGCAGGTTTTGTACCACCTGAAACTTGCAGGGAATTTTATTTCTAAAATTGAAGTTGCCCTTGCAATTTCCCAATGTCTTTTCGGTTCCAAAAGGGGTCTGTAAAGTGCATGCCTCATTGGAATTAATTATTTTGAGGTCTTTAATTGCTCTTTTCTTAATAATACTAACCTCAGCGCCAGTGTCCACTACTAGTTTTGTATGGCCGTTAAGGCTTATGTCCAGTGGAAGTTTCATTGTAGGGACACCGGATTCGGGCGCTTGAGGTGACCCTTTTGATTTGCGTTGTGGGTTTAAAGTCGAGCCGGGGAGTTTTGTGTCGACTGCAAGTCGTTTCCCTGACTCCGGGCTTCCCATTTTTTCTTTTGGCGGCAATCTTCGACTGCGTGTCCTCGGCGACCACAAAAGGTGCATTTGAGTCTTATGTTGAAGACTTGAGGACTTTTTGTGTTGTGTTGCTCTTGTGTAGATCTGTTGGAGAGGCGTGGAGGAACAATCTGTTGCGTTTGTTGTGTTTTTTTGCAATCACGGACGTCATGTCCATAGATTTTGTAGCTAGAGCAGAAAGGGGTGTTCTTGCGCTTAAGGCAATCTGAATACGTATGACCCTTTCGCTGGCAGAAATTACACGTGATGTTACGGACCAGTGCATCTGTATCCGAGTTTCTGGCATCAGTGTTTCTAAATGGCCTTTGCCGTGACTGTAATGAACCTGGATTATTCACATTGCGTGAAAACTGATTTGGGTTTGGAGCTCCAGGTGATGCGAACATAGGTGTAGATGGCATTCGATATTAAGGAGCTCTGTAGTAAGCTCTCACTCGTAAATCTGGGTCTACTGGAGCCATTGGAGGGGCTTGTGCCAGAGGACTCTGGACGAATGTAGCACCTTGCTGTAATTTCTAAATGTCCAGGGCTTTTTGAATTAATGCTTCTAAATCACCTTCTCCCTGTGTGAGTAAATATTGACACAAATGTGAATTAGTTACTCCACTTTTAAGAGCATTTTTGGCGAAGTCCATTAGCTTTGTTTTCACAGCCGGGACAGCCTCAGCTCCATACTTTTGTGTCGCCTCCTCGTTGCAAATCGTCAACAACTGTTTCAATCTTGTAATGAACACAGTGAGAGATTCTAACGGGTTTTGCCTAGTAGTGATTAACTTATTCACTAACTCTTGGTATGGCTCACGGGGAAGGTATGTTCTATTTAGACGTTCCTCTACTTCACTAAATGAAGCAGGGACGTCTGAAGCGAATAATTGGTATGCGTCACCTCTGAGTCTTGCGGGAAGGACCTGAATGAAAGCCACATTTTCTTCATTATTTAGGCACTGCATAATTTGTTTGCAGCAGCCAATGAAGGTTTGTAGCTCTCGTCCCAATTGTGGGGTACTTTCACCCGAAAATAAGGGGACGACTTGAGCTGTGAGATTAGCTACCTTAGCGTAGTCCACCATTGTGTTTAGTCTATTGACTGGAAATTTAAATTTGGGTGGACTAACTGGGCTTGTTTCTGGGCTGATTTCCGTTAAGGATTCTTCGAGCCAATCTATTAGCAGGTCTTCTGGAGTTGGTTCAGCTGCTTCACCGTCACTGTCACTATCACTATTAGCACTTTCACATAACCTAACACTCTTATTTTTCTCTAAACCTAAATTTGGAGTTTCAGTACTCTCCTTATCTACTGGGAGGGAGCGCGTGGATTCACCGAGCCTACTTAGTTCCTCGCGGAACCGAAATGTGTTTTCCTTCAGTGTCTGTATTTGTGCGAGTCTATCTTCGCGGGTTTGACTCAGTTTTTTGCTGAGTGAATCACACTGAGTAATGGCTAGCGTACTTGAATCTCGCACTCTCTCGTACAATTTTGTTAAAAATTTATCAAGACTTACTTGTCTATTGAGACCTGGCAGAACGGTCCCGCTTCTGAGTCGAGGTCCTGTTGGCGATAACTGTGGAGATTTATCTCCTGCAGCAGATGAGGTACCTTCACCGGGGTGCTGTGTTTTAGCACCTGTTTGGGGAAAAGGGGGCTCCTTGCCTGCTTAAGTCCCTTTGCTGTGATTGAGAGGGGGGTTTCTTTAACCGCATTCGAGTTCCCTCTGAAACCTGGTCGGTTGATTTCGGTTTGTTTTGCAGTTGGGGGGGCCTTGGGCTGTCTTAACTTCCCCTGGATCTAGTTGAAAAGGAGGCTTATGAACCGTCCTCGATTTCCTCTTCAACTCCGGATCGTTGACTGCTAGCGTTTGGTCGTCTCCTTGGCTGAAACTTCAGGCTGCTTATCGAGCTGTGTCCTGGCTGATCTGTATTCGTCCTTCTGGGGGAGTTTGAAATATTTCTCCCCCTCCTTCTGTGGACTGTTCACTGGTATCCCTCGGTGGTGCCTGTGCACTAATTGGGGTGAACGCTTGCCCGCCTGGAGCAGAGGCGCCTAGAGTTGGTATCTACCCGAGTGTTGGGGGTGACTTGGCCTGAGTGGCTTAGTCAATGGGACTCCTTACGTTCGAAGGATTAAGGCTTTTCAAGCTTTTACGATCCTTTTGACTAGATCAATCTTCCGCAATCCTACCGGCTGCGCCAATTTTGTTGTATATATATATATATATATATATGTATACACCGTATCAAATATTGTACTCTCAACAACTTGGATATATACAATTTCCGGGGGATAAATCACAAGATTTGCACTTCGTGTTGTATTCACTCTTTATTTTCTTTTCTTTTTAAAACTTATAAACTTTGCTTAAAATTATCAACACTTTTTCTTTCGCAAGTAGTCAATACTATTTTTACAACATTTCCTTTTTTTCGTTTTACCAATTTGAAAGCCGCGCGCCAGTCACACTGAAGTTCTACTTTTGTCATCTAATCAACCTTTCTCTAACTTTTACTGCTTTAATTTTCCGCGGAGATCACGACCGCTTGTCTACTCAACTCTAAAAAACCGACTGTGCTCGACTTGGATTTTTTTAATCGCAAGTCTAGTTGTTCAGGATAGGAAAGTGCTTAATTACCATTCCTATCCTGAGAAAATTATTTATCGCTGGGCATGTTTAAACATGCCCAGAATAATCGCGACGAATGATGGTTGGAATTGAAATTTGATATTTTCATCAATCCAACCATCGTCGTGCTATCGTGCATACATTGTTGCGATCACAATGTAGCAGCCCTCGACAATTTGCTGAGAAGAGCTTTTTTCGGTGAAGACTTGATCGTTTCAGTCTTCACCGACGTAAAATTTTCATGCGCCCGATATGTATGTATGTATATATGTACATACATATCGTATATACGACAAGTCTTACTGAAGGTAAGATTTATCGTGGGGCTATTTTTCTTTATCGAAACGACTTGCGTTGAAATTTAAAACTTTTATTTTTCCCAAGTCGTTTTGTGGGAAAAATATGTTGAAGGAATGTTGCGCGTAGTTGAAGAAATTGCTGATGCAACTTTGTTCGTATGCGCAAGAGATAAGCCATCCGTGCTTTTAGGCATGATTGGCTTATGAAAATTGGGATTTGTTTCTTGATGCCTTATGTGTACATTTTGTATATGTAACAGGGAGAATTTTCAATATGTGATAAGTTGCTGGCATAATCGCGTCTTCTTGGAATTGAATATCACATATTTTTTTGAGTGAGAACTTTCTTTTTAAATGAAATTAACAAAAAGAAAAGTTTCTTGTTGAGATATTTAAAAGTAGGGCACGAAACTAAAAACTTTACTAAATCGTTTACAAATTACTTTTCGCCTCACAACGGACTTATCATTTATGTAAAGCTGTACTCCTCTCTTAACGACAGAAACATGGACCATCAACCCAATAAGAATTTATTACACGAATTCTTGCTTATATTCTACATATTTTATGCCCAAACACTCAAACCCACATCAAAGTTTATATGTTCTCGCTTCAAAATTATTGTGCGTGAACGCTGGTTTCATACAAATTTGGATTCTTGATATGTTTGAAGTAGCTATAGTATTATAATTCGAGTATGAATTTAGATTATATTGGAGCAGTCAGATTAAATGTAGTATATTTTTATACTATTGGAGTATTTAGATTCTAGCATATTTATATAGCATTCGACTTGATATATATAAAGTTTCTTTAGTTGGGCTGCACTATAATAGATAAAAATAGAGAATACTAAAATTTTTTACCGGCGCATACTTATATTTGTTCAAGAAGGCATTTTTTTTGTGGATTCTCCGGTATATAGCAAAAGCTAAAAAAAGATTTTATTTGTTATTCCATTTTATTTTTGGTGCCAAGCTTCAAGGCTTGGTTTTGACTCATCAAGAGGTCTGTTGCACGCCACTTGGTGTACAACAATCTTTTTCAAATAATTTAACTCCTTTTAATTTTTAATAACCTTTATCGTTTATTTGGTATAGTTTGCACAGAATAATTCGTATTAGCAAACTTTAATACACTTGCAAACTATTTAGAATAAATACACTTAGTAAAACTTTTTGGAATATGTACTTTGTAAAAACTTTCAAGATAAAATAAAACTCTTCAAAATCAATTGATCACTGGGAAACACTGGAGGCCTTACCTTGGGTAGGGGGACTCTCCAGGTTGAACACTTGAAAACTTCTCTTGCCTGGCTTCGCTTTAACAGCCTATTTATTTAAAATCGAACCAATTCTTTAACCAATCAGAATTGGTCGATTATGCACTTTCCTATTTTGTGGGAATTGTCGGGTTGACAATTCCATATGCATGCACATGTTCCGATTTTTGTCCAAACGGAAAACGCTCAAATGACAAAAATCGAATAAACAATTGAAAATCACAATTCTGATTTTTGTTTAAACGGAAACGCTCAAATAACAAAAATCAGAAAAATAATTAAAAATTGGCTTTTCGTCTTGAACGGAAACGCTCGAATTTCAAAAATCGGTCAACAATTGGGATATCACAAAAACAATTAAAAATGACAAAAACAATCAGAGACAATTTTTAGGGTCACCAGTAGCGTATGGAAAATGATAAACAAATTTTAGGTTACATAAGAGCACTAGCCCGATGGTCAGTACTCTGTAGGGATCGTATATCATGTTTTCGTTCTGGTGAACGGTAGCTACTTCGCGGTGACGTGTTTATTTGATTGTCTAGCGGGTGCCCCGAGGAATGTTGAAATAAGACACCTGTTTCTGAGTGTGTTAATGGGTTAAGGTTTTTGTATGTTGGAAATGAGCTTGTCATGATATCATGAATAGTATGTTAGGTTTATTTTTAGGTTTTTGTGATATGTGGAAATGATATATGTAGATATTGCCTTTTGGCTATTGAATAATGCATTTGGATAATTAGAGAATGCAATTATTGGAATGTGGGTTATGAATATGGAGGAGGTGATGTGGATTCATGACAGGTCCCAAATAGCGAAATTGAAATTCACACCCAGAAGTTATTCTGAGTTTATATTAGAGGAGATCAATTTGATCTGTTTCAAGCGTCAACAGTAGGCGGAAAACCAAGCTGTACCGATGAGTGTAAGGTTTTCTGCTAACACAAAATGCTCTTCTTCTTAATTTCACTTTTATCTGTTTTCAAACATACTTCGGGCGTACACATTCGTTCGATTCGTTTCGAATGAATCTGGGTTTTTAAATAAATTTGAATAAAAAAATGTTTTTTCTTCTATTTTTCTCAATTTGTTGGTTTTTCCATTTTTAAATTGTTTTTCTTTGTTCTATTTTTTCATTTGTTTTTCAAGTCACTCAATTTCGCTATTTGGGACCTGTTGATGAGTCAAAACCAGTACTTGAAACTTATCACCAAAAATAAATTGGGTTGTATGATGAAATAACAAATAAAAATTTCTTTTTATCTTTTGCTATATTCCGGAGAATCCAAAAAAATACATTCCTGAACAACTATAATAGATGTCACATATTTAGTATTAGCGACTTGTCAGGGTGGAGGTCGCCATTGTATTTGAATATTTCAAATTGTCTATAGTAAAGCCTTTCCAGCTCATCCCTAAAATATGGGACACAAAATACTTAAATGGGGTTTAAAACATTTACGAAACGGTCATCACCAGGCACAAACTATATTACTTAAACGCAGGGTCATTTTATATGCAATATTTGACCCCTAGTCTATACATACATTAGGGTTTACAGTCCGGAAATCTCGGTGTTTCTTCAAATCCCGAAATCCCGGGATTGAAATAACTGAAACAGGGAGTTAATTTATGTTTGAATTATATTTTGAAATTTTTTTTCTAACTAATCAAAATTTTCTGAGAATTTAATTTTTAGAAAATCAATTTTTTTCATTCATTACAAATATTAAATTGAGGTGTAGTATCAGCCCCGCGCGTGTGTGTGTGTGTGCCCCTGCCAGCCTGCCTGTGTGTGTGCCTGCCTTCATGTGTGTGTGTGTGTGTATTTCTTTAACAAAAGTTTTTTTATTCCATTCTAAGTAAATGCTGCCTACTACACCTCAATTGAATACTCGTAATGAATGAAAAAACGCAATGCTGGTAACCCGAATGTTCGGAAGGTATGTTTACACTACTTGTATACTTGTTACTAAAAAGAAGAAGAAGAGTTAATTAATTGTGAGAATGTCAAATTGCGTTGTGAATTGCTGAACAAAGTTCGGGAATTTTAAAGTCGATTATCTCTGAAATTATAACTTTCCGTGAAATTTTGTTTTCATATTTGTGATTTGTGAGTAAAAAGGAACTAGTGTGCAAAGCTTAAAGAAATTCGGTGCCGTTTCGCAATCTTGACCTGTTCCCTAGTTGTCATCAATGATCTGCTTTCCCTTTCTTCCAATTCCATCCATAGCTTTGCTGACGACAGTACCTTTGATTACGCTTACACCTTTGATACTCTTGCGGACTCCAGAGTGAATGCCGCATATGTCAAAAGAAATTGCATGACTTGATCATTGAATAACGATCTTGATATTATCCTCGCTTCGGACAAAGCGGATCGTATCGATTTCAGTGCATCTAAGACCCAAAGCTGTTTAATCTCTTTAAAACAAGATCATCATTTAACCGCTCTCACTTCATTTGATGGGGCTTTAATTTCAGATTCAATGTCACTGAGCATTCTTGGCATTAACATTTCCAGTAAATTAAACTGGACGGACCACATCTTCTCTGTTACCAAACAAGCATCGAAATGCCTTGGATTTCTAAAAAGTTGTAGGAAATATTTCAGCCCATCATATCTAGCGCTACTCTACAAGTCCTATATCAGACCTAGAATGGAACACAATTCTCACATTTGGGCGTGGCGTACAGATTTTTATTTATGCACGGAGACAAGAAATTCCTTCCCAAGCACGGAGGCTATAGTGGCTTATTGTGTTGTCCTACTAGAGGCCCATTCAGTAACACCTTCCTGTCCTCTTAATGAAGCGCATGAGGTCTTTGTGAGGAAGGTTTTTAAGCGCATCCACAGAGAGAAGGGTAGAACCTCGAGGTGCCAGCCTGTTCCGGGCTAGGGCCGGACACGCACACAAAAAGTGTTCGATTGTCTCAGGGTCTCCCTCCAGGCAGGACGGACACTCAGGTCTGTCAACAGCTGCCATCCTTGATAGATGAGCGTGAAATGGGTTGTGGCCAGCGATGATGTCAACCACAGTTCTCAATTGTTTCCTTTCGAGCCCCAGGAGAAAATCGGAGATAATCCCATTAGGTCCATCAAGAAACAGTTTTATAAACCTGCAGCTAGCCAGGTTCGTTCATCTCTGCTGAAGCTTACTATTAACATCCGCTTTGATGAGAGTTCCGATACTTGAAGTGGCAACGACTATGGCGCGTTTCGGTCCAAGGAACGGAGAATCAGAGCCAGCTCTGGCTAAAATATCAGCCTTTTCGTTCCCCATGATCCTCATGTAACAAGCAACCCACAGGAGGCACACCTTTTTGTGGATACACAACTTACCCACAGACGACCTGCACTCTTCCTAACAACGAAGAGGTTATCCAAGGATCACTCAGAGCCATCAAGGCTGCCCGCCTATCCAAAGGGATAATAATGTCCTTCCCCTTGATTTGCATATCAAGCACTAACTTGAGCTAACTTGAACTGGCGAAAACTTCAGCCTGGAATTCAGTGGGGTATCTTCTCTTCTCTTCCCTTTAAAATACTTT
>OZ005744.1:132718092-132790552 GCA_963930735.1 Dioctria linearis | reverse complement strand
GTTCGAAAATGAAACAAATCGGGCAACTCCTTCGTAGGGCTGCCATACACAAATTTCATTTTCCACTATATATGTGAACACTGCCTGAGAACGCGTCAACGTAGAGAACTGAAATTTGGTACATGGTGTTTTCATAACATTGATTAATGAAGTTTTAAAATGGACTTAATCGGGCAACCCCTTTTTGATGTTTCCATATAAAAGTTTTAGTTTTTTACATATACTGTGATCACTCCTACATGTTTGTATTGTACTGAAAAAATCTATAGAATATGAAGCTCTATGTAAATTATTATAATAATTTTTGCTGTTCGACGAACAGTTCTAGAAATATATGCGAAAAACCACTTAAAAAAAATCAAACTTGCACAGATGAATGGCATACGAAGTTTCATACGAGCATTCATCTAGTGTATCATAAGAATGGATCTAGACTAATTCTAGCTTTTTTCTTGTTTGTTTTTATAATATATAACTCAAGCACTTAGTTGCTTGAAATATAATAAAGAGCATTGTTGTGTGTCTCAACCTAGTACTACATCATCGCATACACTAATAATCACTGACGAAACTTGGACAAAAAATATAACAAAAAAGGGAACTTAATACCTAATTCCTGACTAAAATCAAAGACGACCTGAAGGAATACGACCATCAAAATCAAATATGCAGAGAATTCAGCAAGTAAAGATAAGGGAAAATACTAAAAATACATCATAACAGGACATGTGGGCAGGAAGCAACTAAACAAATAATGTAGATTTTCCAGAAACAAAGGTGGAAGAACAAGTGAGCCAATCATACATAGAAGAAAATGAGAGATGTTTTCGCACAAGAATGCTTTAAAAAGCAAATAGGAAGCAAAAAAAACTGTATCTACAATAGGAAAGAGAAGCACGTTTTTCAATTTAATTTTCGTGTAAAACTGAAAGAGAGAAGTCATTGTGCATTCCATTGCAAAGCAATTTGTATAATTGGTCATAAGTGCTTAGAAAGAATTACGCTATTTATGCATCAAAAATTGTTGCGTGGAACCAATCGGAATTCTTTCAGTTGGGTGGAAGCCATCAGAATGACTTACCATGTTTACATGCAGGGTTGAACCATGGTTCAACTCGGGTTGAACTCCATGTATACGCGCCTCGAGTTGAAATTGGGTCGACTCGACTCCTCGACTCGATCACGCTTGGCTGGCGTAGTCGAGTCGAAATTGTTTCCTATAAACACGGATTCAGTAATCGAGTTGGCAGGAACAGTTGGAATTTATTTTATTCCTGCTTTACTCGAAAGTTTTGGTATGTTGTGTATTTATTGTGAGTTTATTTTGTTTATTTAAACAAAATTTATAACTTTATAACTTCATCACAAAAAATACTATAAATAATGTTACGTTTACCTGTCACTTCAACTATAGTTGGACCCGTTCTGAACTCAATAACTCAACCCTGCGTGCTCAAAAATATGAGTCGAAAACTGAACTCAATCTCGACTCGATCTTTCAATTCTGCATGTAAACATGGTAACTGTAATGCAAACAGACGAATTGTTTTGCGTGTGGAAAGAGGAAAGCAATTTTGATTAAAAACTTTATGTAAAACTGAAAGAGAGAAATACAATCGTTACAATAATTTTTCTTTGCCTCAACACAAGAAAAATTCACTTATGAAGAGAATACGTCTACTAACTTCAACAAATAAACACAAGAAGAGCAAAATCAACAGACACAAGCAATCGGACCAAACCGCGACAACTAAGTCAGCAAACCCCCCCAATCAGGAAAAAAATAATCCAGGAAAGAAATAAAAATCATCACCAAACTTAGGAAAATCGTTCTGATGGAATTTCAGCAGAATTTGAGAAATTAAAATTAGTACGAGTACCACAGCAGAAAGAAAACAGATCTAAGAGAAACAAGATACTAGCAGGTATAAGTCTCTTCAGAATAGAAAGCAAGATAGAGAAACTTATATGGGAAAAATAAGCCGGATTCATTCAAGGACGTGGATTCATAGATCAATTGAATACACTAAAACTAATCGTTGTACATTACATTTTATGACTTTGTACGAGCATTCGACAACATGAATCCCGAAAAACATGGACCGCAGTAAAGGAATACCACGAAAAATAATAAGCATGATCGGAACACTCTACAACGATATCTCACCTGCCATTCCCCACAATGGATACCTGGATGATCCAATTGAATTTTTAAAAAGAACAAGGATTTCCTTCTCCTTCCGTTTTATACGAAGCACAAGGAACAGCTAACAGAACACCAAAAGGGATTAAATGCGCACAAGGTAGCTTATTAGAAGACTGAAACTATCTAGTGACATCGCATTCCATGACGTACAAAGAAAAATTAACATTCTATTCTAAAAGGATATGCCCCAGAGAATGGCCTAAGAACAAATAGACGCAATGCAAAATATATGAAAATTAACACGTCAAATACCAGCCAGGTAACCAACAGCAACGTAATTGAGGAAGCTTCGAAACAACCTCGGTATTATCAGGAAGAGCGAATAAATATATAAAGGAAGCGTTGAAAAAAGCGAGACCGGATTTCAGAATGCTCTGGGAAGTTTGGTAGTCATCTCACCTTATGACGAATACTATACTCAGAATATTAAACTTCTAGGTGATACCAATTCTGTTCCGATGTGAAATAATTTGTCAAAAAATCAAAGTTTACATATGTACATGAATGCCTGAAAATTATATCAAAGACGTTCTGACCAAGAAAATTCTTATATTCAATCAGACATCATGAACCAGCTGATTAGATAAAATAGATAGGACAGGGCACATACTTAAAGAAGGCTTACATAAACACACAGATCAGGGATGTATCCAAAGAATAAAAGTAATATACAATGACCAAGAGCTACGTCGAAAAGGACGTTTAATAAAGAAATAAATGAAAGTTCGAAAACCTGGGCAGAAGTCAAAAGCAGGGCCAGGTCCAAAGGCTATGTGGAATTCCTATGCATCCCAAGTGGAGTGATGGAGGAACAAAATAGGTTTTTTGACAGACTGATTCCTGAGAAATCATTCAAAACTACATTATGACAGATGACGTCAATTACAATAATTGACGTTTTATTGACTACGTTTATACAGCAGGTGAACATGCATTCAACTATCTACATTTTACTGTAATAAATCACGATCAATTGAATCTGAAACAAAATGGTGGTAAGTAGTGTAGTGATTGAAAATTTATCTTTTGGTTATTCATCCACTTTTAATTACCGAATTTAAATGCTTTGACAAGTTTAAAATTATTTTTATAAATCCAACCAAATTTAAATTTAAAATGCAATCTCCGATTTGCTCGAAATATTGTACCAAAAATTTAACGTAATGTGACTTGATTTTATAACAAATTATTTCATGTCTTTTTAAATCAAGCTATATTTGTCCAGAACAATGTATCTTACGAATTCATTAATTATTGTAAAATTATTTTTCTAATTGAATGTTTTTACTTTATTGTCTAATGTCTTAGCACGTTATGTAAATGCTGACCATAGAGGCATATTTTTTACATGATGTCGAAAATAATAGTAATTGCAAAATTTAATTTAGTTAAAACAAACTAAAGATCTCAAAAAAAGTAAATTTTGATTAGTGCAGCTAATGGTCAATTTGATTAGGTTATTTGGCATGAGATGTAATCATGAACTTTTCTGGCATGCAATCACATACTCGTATATATCATAACCTAAAATTGGTTGTTACAAAATTAAATACAACTTGTTGAAATTCTTTGATGAACTAAATTTGAATTTTCAAAATTGTCGTGAATTCCCGGAATGAATTTGGACTCCAAAATAACTTGTTAAAGTTCGATGAAAAAACTTAACCAAAAAATCGTAAGTGCAAGATGAACTTAAAGCTTTATGAAACTTTGTAAGCCTGCTGAGAAAAGACTGCATGTAATAGTAAACTACGACCGCTTGGGCATGTGTTTACTACACGACAACTCGATTCAAATAAAATATATTATAAAACCATTTAAAATAAATAAATTAAGGAAATAATTTGCACTAAAAAGTGACAAATGATTTTGTTTTCTCAGTGAAAAAAAGACCGAATGAACGAATGACCCGATTTTATAGCCAATATTATTTTGATTTCACTATCCATAATGTGAAGTTATCGAAATATTTGTCTTTTATGAGTAAATTAGATTTTCAAGTATTATTGGTTTGTGAAAAAATGCATTTTACATTTATTGGCATTTTTCCCAACATTCCAGAAAATATCGCGGAAACGAACGCGGCCATTATGATGAAAACCCAATGATTGCGTGCACTAGTGAGTTGACAGGTAGTGCATTGAACGCAAAAGTGGAATACTTTTTAACTTTTGCGCTACAAACGCAGAGCATTTCAACGCACACATCGCAATCATTGGGTCTTTATATATAAGATTGCACGACGATTTTACCCCAGTTTGACATGTAAAATGTCATGAGAATACCAAGTTTCGCCGTGTTTGTTTAAACGAATGAACTTTATTTACAATTCCTGTAATGGACATATAGTGGGCTGCGTTTATAAAATAATTCACCAGTCAATTCTAATAATTGATATTAGTTGAGTTGCGTTTACAAACCACAATTTGCGCTGTTCTGAAAATGAAAATGGTAATGTAATGTACTATAATTATATATATATATATTTTATATATTCGTGTAATAAAGCACAAATTATTGATCAGAGGCATTGCGAAATTTCCGACCTGGGGCCGGATTCTGTAGCACGGAAAATTTGGGAATTTGGGAGATGAGAATTTCGTTTTCTTAGAATTCTTAATTCCCTAATTCTCCATGCCCAATTCACTAACATGGTTGGAGAATTAGGCAAAACGTAAGAAATGTGAAAAAGTGCGAATCGCCTGGGACGATTAAGGGTATCACTTTTTGTTGTAGAGGGTTGGACTTTTTTTCATATGTGAGGTACATCTGCCTATTACCTTCCACTGTCGAAATAAATTTAAATTTCTTTTTTGTTGGGGTAGTTTTTGAGGGATGTAGGAGGGTAGGTTCTCTCGAGTTTTTCCGGGAAAATGAGGGACTGGAGAGAAGAAGGAGAATGTATGTGGTCTAAAAAAAAATGGGAGCTCAGGGCGAACAAGATAGGTGTAGGAAATTTGGCCGGAAGAGTGCGGGGTAGAAATGGGGGCTGATTAACGGAAATTTAAAAAAAAATAAAGACAATCTCAGGAGCTGTAATAATTCGCTGGGGTAAGCTCAGGATCTGTAAGCCCAATAAAAAGAAATACGAATTCGCTTTGGTAATTAGGTATGCATGGGTATTATAGGCTATATTTTATTTCGATTAACGGTAATTTGCAGATTTGAGCGGCCTCGGCGGTAAATTTTGCTATCGCAATATTCACGGGCGCCTAACTCTGTGTGGGAGTATTGAATTTTTTTTTGATAGATTAAGGGTTTAAAGTACAAAAATATAGGTGAACAATTTTGTGGGCAGGGTGTTTTGGGGGTTGGGGGTCGTACCACCCCTCATAGGGGGTTGTCCAAACTACGTCATGTTTGATACCGAATTAAAGAGGGAGTAGACGGTAATCGGGTGGTGTAGTTTGTATTTGATCATTTTAACGTGATAGCTGAATTTTGACCGCCGAAAAACGATTTTTTTACACTAGGGTCATATACACCCAGTTCCTATATTTTGCATATATTTCTTCCGTTCTTTGTTTTACATCCATTAGTACTCCGTTGTGAACATTTTTGTCATGGGAAGTAAATTTCCACAACTTACTAGTTCTTCGCAATGATGAGTTGAAAATATGTCAATTTTTGTACCAAATGGACCGATACACTTCTTTTACAGTTATCTCCAAAATAGTATATCGGATTCAAAAATTAATTACATATTTAATTAGGGGACAAAATATAGAATGCGATTTCATGGTATACACAAGCTTTACCGAGTATAATTAAAAATTTTACAGCATCTCTTCTGTACTGGACGACGACCAAATAGATCATTTTCGCGTGATTTATAATTTTTAGCGGGTACCTTGAGACACAAAATCCATGTTCCTCTGGAAGTATTGCATGGATTTCCATAATTGTTTTTTTTAATTATAGCCAGGATATGCAGTGAATACATAACTCAATTTGAAAATCCTAGATACCTAGATACCTTCATAAAACGCAACAAAAACAGAAAATCCAATTTTTCCATTTACTTTTCCACAAGCAAGACACCGGAAAATTAACAAGTGGAATGGAGAATTCGGGAATTCCGTACTCACCTCTCAAATTCTCTCTCAGTTCAGAATTTTTCGTCTTACTTTCACTTCTCCAATTTTCCGGTGTTTGCTAGTGGATAAAGTAAGACGAAAAATTCTCAACTGTGAGGATTTGAGAAGTGAGTACAGATTTCGCGAATTTTTCGTCTTGCTTACACTTCTCAAGTTCTCCGGTGTTTGCTTGCGGAAAAGTAAGACGAAAAGTAAGTAGAGAATTCCCGAATTCTCCATTCCACTTGTTAATTCTCCGGTGTCTTGCTTGTGGAAAAGTAAGTGAGAAAATTGGATTTTCTGCTTTTGTTCCGTTTTATGAAGGTATCTAGGTATAAGTATTCACTGCATATCCTGGCTATAATTAAAAAAAATAATTATGGAAATCCATGCAATACTTACAGAGGAACATGGATTTTGTGTCTCAAGGTACCCGCTAAAAATTATAAATCACGAGAAAATGATCAATTTGGTCGTCGTCCAGTACAGAAGAGATGCTGTAAAATTTTTAATTATACACGGTAAAGCTTGTGTGTACCATGAAATCGCATCTATATTTTGTCCCCTAATTAAATATGTAATTAATTTTTGAATCCGATATACGATTTCGGAGATAATGTAAAAGAAGTGTATCAGGCCATTTTAAGGTGAAAAATGGCCGTTTTTGGTACAAAAATTGACATATTTTCAACTCATCATTGCGAAGAACTAGTAAGTTGTGGAAATTTACTTCCCATGACAAAAATGTTCACAACGGAGTACTAATGGATGTAAAACAAAGAACGGAAGAAATATATGCAAATTATAGGAACTGGGTGTATATGACCCTAGTGTAAAAAAATCGTTTTTTCGGCGGTCAAAATTCAGCTATCACGTTTAAAATGATCAAATACAAACTACACCGCCCGATTACCGTCTACTCCCTCTTTAATTTGGTATCAAACATGACGTAGTTTGGACAACCCCCTATGAGGGGTGGTACGACCCCCAACCCCCAAAACACCCTGCCCACAAAATTGTTCACCTATATTTTTGTACTTTAAACCCTTAATCTATCAAAAAAAAATCCAATACTCTACAGCCTTCCCACACAGAGTTAGGCGCCCGTGAATATTGCGATAGCAAAATTTACCGCCGAGGCCGCTCAAATCTGCAAATTACCGTTAATCGAAATAAAATATAGCCTATAATACCCATGCATACCTAATTACCAAAGCGAATTCGTATTTCTTTTTTATTGGGCTTACAGATCCTGAGCTTACCCCAGCGAATTATTACAGCTCCTGAGATTGTCTTTATTTTTTTTTAAATTTCCGTTAATCAGCCCCCATTTCTACCCCCCACTCTTCCGGCCAAATTTCCTACACCTATCTTGCTCGCCCTGAGCTCCCATTTTTTTTTTGATACCACATACATTCTCCTTCTTCTCTCCATTCTCTCGTTATCCCGGAAAAACTCGGGAGAACCTACCGTCCTACATCCCTCAAAAACTACCCCAACAAAAAAGAAATTTAAATTTATTTCGACAGTGGAAGGTAATAGGCAGATGTGCCTCACATGTGAAAAAAAAGTCCAACCCTCTACAACAAATAGTGATACCCTTAATCGTCCCAGACGATTCGCACTTTTTCACATTTCTTAAGTTTTCCCTAATTCTCCAACCATATTAGTGAATTGGGAATGGAGAATTAGGGAATTAAGAATTCTAAGAAAACGAAATTCTCATCTCCCCAAATTTCCAAATTCTCCGTGCTACAGAATCCGGCCCCAGGATTAACATGCATTTTGCAATTAATCCATTGTCGTCGCAAAAAGCATTGACCTCTCGCAACCGTAGATAAGAAATGAAAGCATGCGCAATTCTGCTGATTCGTTCTGATCGAATTGGGTCACGAAAGTGACGAAAGGTAAGTGCGCTCGAGAACCAAGTAGTAAGTGAGTTTGATTTTGCAGTTTGAACGGTGAGCGGTTTTCGGTCTTCAAAAAGAATAAATCGAATTAGATTGAAAAAGAGAAATTAAACCAGCAAAAATAGAAAAAGCGTAGTTTAATGATATTAAAACCGAAGTTGGAAATAAGGAAGTTTAGTGAATTAAAAAGGTGTTAATAATAAAGAGTTGTTTCAGTTATAAGGGGTAAGAACCTGGGTATTACGACCTCAAAAACGTTTTATTTTATTTTTATTTATTTTTTTCCTTTCAATAGCCAATATTTCGGTCCCTTGATTGGGCCATCTTCAGGGCATACAGTGATGTAACAAAGTATTTCTATTTCAGCATCATGGGCTTATTTCTAAATTTAAAAATATGTACTTACATTTAATAAATAATATCATATTAAAGTTACGATTTTTTTTTTTTTTTTTACACATGAAACAAGGTAAAAACTAAACACGGTAGGTACATGTATGAAACAAATTACTAAATAAATAATTAAATAAATAAACATATAAACGTTACACTAGTCGGTATATACGTCGTCAATAATAATATAAAACTAAGTGCCTATGCTGTCATGTAAGTCTATTGTCGGCTAATCCCGGTTCTGTGTTTTCACTCTGTGTATGTTAATCAAATGTTTATATTGATGGTTAATGTATGCCGTGTCAACTTTAAAATTAACTGCTTCTGGTTTGTGATATTGTATGTGCAGGGATTCTAAGTTTTTCCTTTTTCTCCAATATTTTTCCTTACTCAGAATCATTACCTTGTCGAAATCAAACTGGTGTTTTTTATCCATGGCATGTTGCAGGCATGCTGTTGTTTCAGTTATAATTCCTGTCCCGTGAAAGAAAGTTACCCTACATTATTTGGCGCAGCCTGTAGGATCTAACGGTTTTTGTTAGATCGAGAGTTCGATAGATCGATATTAATATCGTGTGTTGTAACTTATTTCGCGGGATCAGAAATTTAAAAGTGACGCACAAACAATTTTTAAAAGTGAAGAACAATAATCAATCAACGCAAAACAAAAATAAAATAAATAGAATTTAAAAAAAAGGAAGCAAAAAATAATCAGAGCACAAGTGGAGTAGTGGAAAAAAGGAAAAGAAAAAAAAATCACCAGTACAATAAGATTATTGGATAACCTTCGGAAGCCAAATACAGCATACGACTTAACCACAAAAAATAAGTCTTCGGAAAAGGGCAAAAGACTTTGTGATGTGTAAGCAAATTTAATTGTAATTTATTATAAGTTTCAACCGATTAACCAATTTAAAAAAATAATACAAGAGTGCTTACTACTTATGTATATACAAAACCTATATAAAAATATTTCTATC
Source organism: Dioctria linearis (assembly GCA_963930735.1). Taxonomy (NCBI): domain Eukaryota; kingdom Metazoa; phylum Arthropoda; class Insecta; order Diptera; family Asilidae; genus Dioctria; species Dioctria linearis. The sequence continues at coordinate 132,780,987 of OZ005744.1, read as the reverse complement.
TCTATTAAATCTTAAACAGAATTTTATTTCAAAAAGCAGCACACATTGGCAATAAATTTTACAGAGATGAAAGGTTAGCTAATTAATTTTTTTAAATTTAACTGAACTTTTTTTAACGCATAAAAAAAATCACTTAATTTACTTGAATCAGTACGTTTTTCTTTATTGTTTTGGTTGTAATATGCTGAAATACTTTTTAACTTAAATTTCTATAGCAATAATTAGAACATTAACATAAATCGTGTATTTCTCTCAATTTAATCTTATTATTAATATATCGTCACCATTTACTTTCATACTTTTAAATACCACAAATTACTCTAATTTTTCGGCATAATTTAATAACATAAAGCTCCGAATTATTCACAAAACCAAAGTGCTTCGCTAGCGAGCAAACCTATTACGAGCTGCTAATTTCTTTGTAATTTTCTCTAGAAAACTAAAATCCGCGATAGTTGCTACTTATCCCGCATGTATTTTTCTCTACCAAAAAGACTAAAATTGAAACTCGCCCCGCAAACGTGCAAAGTCTTTGTCTAACGTCCATGAAGCACGTTTTTCAATTTAATTTTCGTGTAAAACTGAAAGAGAGAAGTCATTGTGCATTCCATTGCAAAGCAATTTGTATAATTGGTCATAAGTGCTTAGAAAGAATTACGCTATTTATGCATCAAAAATTGTTGCGTGGAACCAATCAGAATTCTTTCAGTTGGGTGGAAGCCATCAGAATGACTGTAATGCAAACAGACGAATTGTTTTGCGTGTGGAAAGAGGAAAGCAATTTTGATTAAAAACTATATGTAAAACTGAGTGAGAGAAATACAATCGTTACAATAATTTTTCTTTGCCTCAACACAAGAAAAATTCACTTATGAAGAGAATACGTCTACGAACTTCAACAAATAAACACAAGAAGAACAAGATCAACAGACACAAGCAATCGGACCAAACCGCGACAACTAAGTCAGCAAAACCCCCCCAATCAGGAAAAAAATAATCCAGGAAAGAAATAAAAGTCATCACCAAACTTAGGAAAATCGTTCTGACGGAATTTCAGCAGAATTTGAGAAGTTAAAATTAGTACGAGTACCACAGCAGAAAGAAAACAGATCTAAGAGAAACAGAGTTGTACAACGTGTTCTCATAGCAATGGCAATTACTAGTTCAAAAATAGACATATTCGAGCAACTCCTTCTTGGTGCTGCCATACAAGATTTTTGGTTTTCACTATATATTTTAAAACTACCTATAGTCTATTATATTTTGCATAAAAACATATATTTACTATAGAAGTTGGGGATCTAAAAAGTTTGTTTTTTTTAAAATTTTTTTCAGCCAAAGTCCAAAAATTGTGGTGGTCCTCAACCTCGTTTTGGAAATATAAATATTTAAAGTGACTGTATACGCAAATTAACCTAATATAGGAGCACTATTATGTTAATTGGCGACCTTAAAAATGCATGTCTCCAAAACGTGGCCGAATCCCACAGTAATTTTGAGCTCATAGATAGATAAGCCCTATGCTCAAAGAACGAATACAAAAAAAAAACGTTTTACAGATCCCCAATTTCAATATTTAATATATTATTTTAATGACAAAAAAAAAAAACTTATTAACAAAAAAAAAAACAATTTCGTTCGGTGTTACCGTATTTTTTTTATGGAAAACATAAAGCATTTAGATTCATTTGGCATTTGAATCACAAAAATACATTCCTCGGTTCTCGAGATACGATTTTTTGAAAATAACGTTTCATCGTAAAATCGCGTAATATTTAACCCTTCTAGCATATGGTAGAGGGAAACAAAAATTTACGGGTGAGCTATTTTCGTATTCCATACAAATTGTGAAAGTTGCATCCAAATTGGAAATGGTTGGTTTCCAAGGTGTTTGGTTTCTTGTGAAATAGGTGCAAATGTAAAATTAAAAAAAAAAAAAAACAAAGCTACTTCTGACTCTTATCTTAGGTAATCTTCCGTTTTCTCACCAAAACTATTGCTAATATTTTCATAATAAGCAGGAATGACAAGTTCGAAATTCTGGCAAAACTATTATGCAATTTGCCACCTAGAATCATGGTACATACTATACCAGCAGTGTGGTATAGGTATTATTATGTAGTAAGTTACCTATGTCGCCAAGTAGTAAATAGTTAGATATCGCCAGGTAATAGGAAGTTCGTTGCGCCATGTATTAATTAAGCTCCAACGTGCGAAGAGTGGAGGCAGCCATAACGCAGATCTCCTTTGAAGAAAGTGGAGAAGCTTTAAAAGCAGATCTTTTAAGAGAAGCTCAGTGAGCAGATTTCTTTATATAGCTATAGTGGCAGATGCCTAAGTAAGAGGAAAGTGGAGCTACGACTAGCAGGCACCAGAATGAAAGTCTCAACTCCGATATCACTAATGATCTTTAATGTAATACTCCTAGTTTATTTATATAGAAGTAAATATTCTAGCCTAAACTGAATTATCCTCTGAACATTGCCTTTTCGATAGGTACCTACATGCCCGTGATGTGGGCAGGTTAAGCCAAATTGCTTAACTTAAAAGAAAGATGCGACGCAACCAGCTTGACCCGTATTAAGCGTGTCGTAAAACAAGTAAACAAATCAATTTCAATTTATTTAATTAATTCACGTGTACACAAGAGTATTTTGACTTCTTATTACTAGTACACAAAATAGAGGGAGCCAACATATGAAAGAAGACAAATTAATTAATAACTAAAAGTAAACCTATAAAGCAAAGAAAATAATACTGAAAAGAAAATTATGAAAAATATAAAAATAAAAGCAAAAGATTAAAAAGTTAAAGAAACGAAACAACGATAAAAAACATGATAGTATTGAAATTAATTTGGAGCCAAAATTGTAAAAATGTTAACTTGATTTGCAGATTTACCCATGAAGGCCCTGCCTCGCCAATTACCGAACCAATCCCGGACATACTTCAGTTTACAAATTCCAATTTTTAATAAGCTCGCTTCTTGCAATTAGCCTTAATTTGATTTCATCCACTTAGTCTTTTTTACATAGAACCGCCTTCGCCATAGAGTAGAACACACAATTGTATGTACCTGCATCACGGATATCCATTCCAGCAAAAAGTGGACTTAATTACTTTTTGGACTGACCGTTCAATTATACTCATTCGAAAAGTAATATTATTCTCAATCATTAAAATTTTTCTCCCTTATCGTTTATTTAGGTATTTAGATTTGTACAAACTGGAAATAAGTGATAATATGTGTAAGACCAATTGTGAGGTGCCGTGAAATAATGTGATAGGAAATAAAGTCAGAGGACTTTTTTCGCAATAGTAAGGAGAAAATAGCTCATATTTTGGATATGGCTTCCTTGACTTTACTTGCGGTTGAGAGATAAAATCATATCGAAAGCGAAATAAAGATTTCTGTAAAAGGTGGATACATTTGCCTTTTACCCGAAAATTAGAACAAATCTCTAGTGAACACTTGAGAAGAGAAGCCATATGTCTTTATTTTCACAGAAAAATAAAGTCATACGAAAAACATGACCTATTTTCCCCATTGCAATTGAGAAATAAAATCACTTTAATTCCTATGCCAATATTTCACAGTGATACACTAAATGAATGCCTGTGATTTGAAAATAATCATTTTTTAAAATCGTTGCTGACGGTGTAATTTGTGCTCATCTTCCGGAAAGTTAAAAAAAAAATTGTTTCTCATTTAGAAAAGCAATAGCTAAGACGTAGAGTTGGGACATATTTTTAATTTTTTTTTTTGCTGAAATGACACCTGTTTAAAAAAACTTAAATTTTTATCAAGACTTTGAGATTTAAAAATTTTAAGAAAAAAAAAAAAAAACAGACCACCATCGATAATCACCCACGAACTGAAATACAAGCTGTTCAACGGGCCACTAACACAGCTTGAAGAACAGATTAAAATTCTTTATTAAAATGGGAAGCGGAAGCAAATGTACAATAATGCCGATTACCGATGAAGACCGGGAAGCCATTTTTAATTTGATTTGTAAGATCTTGGTAGAGTCCTGCACTGTCAGCCCCAAAGAAGAGTGGAAAAAACACTTTATGCAAACGAAAAATCTGTGAAAAAAGAAATATCATTGCAAAAAGGGGGTGTTTCATATAAGCAGGAACCGTGCCTGCCGTATACGCCAAAAGTAAACAGCCAAGCTGACCTCATATATAGACTTAAAATATATTTTATATGTGAATTATATGACGCGAAATACTACGTATTTACTTGAATGCCTAGCAAGATTTAGCCCCTATGCTGGACTAAACCTTAAAACTACTCTAGTGCTGAAAGGATGTCAGTACACCTTCGATGAAAGAGAGCTCTTGAAGAGAATCCTACAGGTTTACAATTTTTCAATTTGTAAATTATACAAGCAGAAATTGTATTTACTTTGCTTTGAATACTACAAACATCCTTCTGCTTATGTTAAATCTTGAGTAAACATCAGAAGTAAATTATAAGGTTAAAGGATTAAATGTTTTCAGACGTTTCTCAAAATGCGAGATTTCAGAAACGGATTCCAATAACAGATGTTTATTGCCTTCTTTCATAAAATTGGTAGGTGAGAATTTTGATTATCATTTTTAAAATCAGGATTAGTAGACTTATATAAATTGGCAAAGCCTTCATTTGGAGGTAGTATCAACTCTACAGTGTTTACGGGTTACAATTAAATGCTTCTTGAATGCTTTACCGTTATAAAAAAGCCTGAAAGCATTTGATTTTACCACACTTGTAGGTACTAACTGCTACTAGTTCAGGAAATTCAAATTGTTTTAAACGTCCAATATGCTCTGGGACTGACGTAAAATTAGCCTCATAAATTGAGCATAAATACATTATTTAAAAGAAAATATAATGCATAAAAAGTATTATATTTTTAAGTATAGTTCTGTTGCAGCATAATCATGAACCTAAAATGAAAATTATTTATCACAAAGTGGTTTTTTCAAATAACTCCTTATCTGCACAAAGCTAGATTTGAGAAAGCGAGGGAAAAATCGAAAAAAGTGAGAAAAAGTTTTGGGAAATCACCAATTTGTGGATTTTTTTTTTCTTTTTCTCACAGGACGCTTTGAAATAAATTTTATTAACAGTATACTGATACTATTTTTCAAAAAATATTAAATATGACGAAAAAGTTTCACATACAATGTTTTTCGCTCTCAATTATGACACTTTTTTCGATATACTGTGTACGAATTAACGATTCAATTGAAGATGAATATTTATTTGAAATCAGTAATCGCTACAGGAGTTCACTTATGCGGTTTATTGAAAAACAAGAAAAATCGCGAAAGCCATGAAATTTTATCAGGCAAAATGACTGGGAATGAAAATGAATATCGTTAATACTGGTATTGATAAACGCCATCTTTTATTATTGTTGTGAATACATACACAAACAAAAATTTAAGAAAAATCAAACAAAACAATGAAAATAAAAAAAAAAATCGGAATTTCATTTTAAAATAACAGCTTATCTGCACTTGCATTGATATTTGATCAATTTTTATAACTTCTCGGTAGCATCTCTACTTGTGCTATTTCTTGAAAAAATAATTTTAGATTTTTGGGTACTTAAGTGGTTATTCTTTTGTTAATAATAGTGTAATTGCTATACCAGACTACGCAGGATTATAAACTATAAAATTTTATGTCGAATGGTATATTTTGTTTAAAATTGTAAATTTTGCAGATAGCGAGTTATTTGAAAAAACCACAGGTATATTTTTATATATGTAATTCAATATTTGCAATACCTACCTAAGATCTCAATTATTCCAATCTTATATCTGTTCCAAATTGGTATGAATCCATGATTTTAAAGTGTTGAAAATGTTTAAAGTAATTTGATTAATCAGAATGTAAACAAATCTCTAATATATAAAGAAATAAATTGCACAAGACTTACCAACATTAAAAACGATTCCACATCACAAAATATAAATAACGCAAGGTTTCTTATTAACATGAACAAATTTACACAAATTTGTAATACCTAATTCTATCAGTTTGTTATTGTTCCACTATTTTTGATTTATTTAAACGTTTTCGGCAGCCACGCTACCATCTTCAGATATCTTTATTTTCAAACTAAAAAAAAAAAAATATATATATGCATAGGTATACTACTCGACTATGTTAAAATGGGAAGCGAAATAGTGCTCAATTAATTTAAACAACAGTGTGTTTGTTTAAAAAAAAATTTATTTGTAATACCTAATTACCTATTGGTTAGACAGCGATTTTCAGTCCATCGATAATGACATTTGCAGCGATAGACCAGTCGTATCAAAATTTCAATAAAAAAATTTCAAGTTAATATCTATCCAGTAGTTTTGCCGAAGTTTTATAAGAAGGGGATAGCATGAAAAATATACATAGAAAAATTTGATGGGAAACATTTGACCGTTACCTAAAATTATCAAATTACTGGAAAATTCAAATGATTTTTTACATTTCTAAAATACGGTATTTTTTAAAAGAAAAGATTTTGAAACCGGTGCTTGAGGTCAAGTAAACTTGTTGGGCGGTTGATATAAATTTTGGAAATCAATTACAAAATTTGAAATCAATTTGGAAAAGTTTGAAATCTATTCCAAAGTAGAGAAATCATTATAAATTATTTTCATAAACATTTATCGATAGGTTTTTGTCGTCCGTCGAAAGTGCTTTACCATTTTATTGACTGAATTACTTAAAGTGAATTTTTCACTTTTAGAATTATCTAGAAATAGTTGAAACAAATTTGAACTGAAATTGCATAATATATTGTTCAATAAATTTAAGTGTATTTATTTTTCAACCACCATTCCTTGTATGAGAAATACATATACCTCAATGCATTTAAGCAACAAGAGATCAGTTTCTCGTCGCAGCAAGTTATTTTTTCATTTTTATTTTGCCATCATTAGAAATTATATGGATTAAGTCGACTATTTATAAAAACATAATTAGCTTAAATTGACTAATTATTCTTGAATTCGAACAAGTTCTCGAAGTATGCTATAAGTTCTGATATTTCAGGAAAGGCATTTTCATTTTCTGTAACAAATTCAAAGAAAAAGCGCCGTAAAAAAAATTCAAATTTTAAAACAAATATCTAGAGCCGATAAAAAGTTTCCAAATTAAAGTTTTCTGTTACCGAAATATGCAATTTTGTAAGACATTTCAAGTTAGGACCTACCACTTTAATTATTGGTTGTAGTGTCACATTCCTTTCATAAAACCGTTCTCTCAACTCAGCCAATGTCGCTTCCAAATCTATAGCCTCCAGTAAGTGAAGAACAAGTGACTCTTTAGCTTTTTTTTACCTCTGTTCACGAGCGCGATACGATACCGTACGATTTTTAAGTGTCGTCCTGCTCTTCCTATAGGTCTATCTCTATTTGTGACTAGTTTTTATCGCTTGATACGCTCACAAGGTTGACAGCGGCTACAATTTAATTTGTTTAGTTTTGTAGTGGAAAGGAGATATTAGTGTGAAATTTACATATATATTGACGTTTTTGTATTTATATATTTACATATTATAGTAAATTTCGAGTTGAAAATCGCACCAAACTAAGAGCATTGCTGCAATAAATTTTTGCATCGCACGAAACGTAGAACGAGTTAGCATGTTTAGCGACAACCACATTGCTGCAGCCAATCAAAACTCTGTCGCATGCGAGAAATTGCGCTCGTGAACAAGCCCTTATAGTAATTTTTATACCCTAGATGAAATCGATAGGGTAAACTAAGTTTGTAATACCGTTTAATATATATTTAATATATATGGTATATTGAATGTTCTTTTGGCTTTTTATAAAGTTCACATTACAAAATCTGCATATTGATTTCTTCGTAACACTTTTATACCAAATAAATGTAAGTGACAACAAGCAAGAAAAAGGTCATTTCCAAAAGATAATTACCTACTTTCTGGCACTTATGGAACTGTTTCAGCTATTTTCGCTGGAGATGCTTAAGAAAAAGTGCAAAAAACGCAGAAAGGGTTACATTTTGGGCAGAGAGTGTTATAGGTCATTTTAAAGGCTTTTTAAATCAATATGATAAGAATTGTAGTTAAATAAAAAATGAGAAAAATTCCAAAATTATAACTTTGTTGAGCTATAACTTCAAAACGGAAAGGGTGAAACCGTTGGAAAGGTTCAACGAATATCTATCCACCAAGGCTTAAATCATCATCATATGGTGTAACGTTCAGAAGTTACAGGCTGATCTATGAAAACATACCAACATATTTTAAAATCCCGTTATCTCGGAAACCGTTACGATTTCTGAGCTGTTCAAATATCTATCGACTTTAGCCATTCCAAACACAAAGATGGGGTAAATATTAAAAAAACAATGTTGCCATTAGGTAATATATTTAGTTTACTATCGAATGGCATTACAATTTTTAAAATCAATGAAGAAAATCGATTTTTGGTCACCCAAGAATCGTTTTGGCTCACTGTGCGGCGTTTCCCGCCAAAAACACAGATGCTTAAATGGGTGAGGGCAGGTATTAAAAGGGGTGGGGTGGTTAGAAATAACCTAACCTATCATCTGACTCGATCAATCTGTTTCTCTATGGGTGTGTGAGTGAGTGCAAGCGCACGCTTGTATATTTGTGTGAATGTGTATGTGGGAGAGTGCATGCGTTCATATGCGTAAGACGGTGTTTGTATGGTAGCTCTACGAAGGAGTATCCCGATTGGTCGCATTTTCGAGCTTAAGTTTCCCTTGTTTTAAAAAACGGCCCGTGTACAAAATTGCAGCTTTCTATGGCAACGCGTGTGGCAGTCTCCAAATATATATAGGGAAAAACTAAAGATGTGTATGGCAACACCAAGAAATGGTTGGCCGATTTAGTCAATGTTTGAAAATATGTTTACCATTGCTATGACAACACCATCTACAAAATTTTAGCTCTCTACGTGAACGCGTGCTGAAATATACAGTTAAAACAAAACTTGTGCATGGGAACCCTGTGAATGGTTGCCTGACTGGTCTCATTTGTGAACTTAAATTTTCATTTTTATTAAAAAGGCCTGTGTACAGAATTTCAGCTCTTTACGTCGACGCGTGGCAGTTACCGAATTTATAGTTAAAAACTAAATTTTTGTATGGCAACGCTACGAATGAGTCTCGCGATTGGTCCCAATTTTGAACTTAAATAAGATTTTATTTTTTTTTGTAAAACGCCGTGTATAAAATTTGAGCTCTTCATGTTGACGCGCTCTCAGGCAGTTTCAAAATATATAATGAAAAGCCAAAATTTTGTATGCCAACACCAGTAAGGGGCTGCCGATTCCAAATTTTTCTTTCCCTAAAAATCTTGTCCTGACAGTTGTGAACACAACAAAAAACAAATTTCCAAACCGATCAAGCCGTTCTCAAGATTTTTATATACCTTGTAGGCACGTATATACCAAACTTGATAGAAAATTGAAGAAAGTTTTAGTTTTTTTTTTATATATTATTACGCCAAGCTCAGGGGATATCCTATGGTGCAAAGTACAGCATGGCAAGAAGGTGAGATGGAAAGCAATTAAGGAACGTGAGAAGAATGGAGGAGATACTGATGTACGTCACCATTTTCGCAGATTGAAGACTCTCTTCTGGACAACATATAATGAAGCTAAGGCTGTGCGACCATTCCAGGCACAGATATGAGAATTGTATTCCATTCTAGGTCTGATGTTTGGCTTGTATAGGACCCCTTGATTTGACTGACTGAAATATTTCTTACATATTACAAGACTGCTTAGTAACGGTGAATGGGAAATTTATACTTCATCAACAGAAACTGGGGTGGTTAAGTGATGATGTTGTTTCAAATGAGATAGCTTTGGGTCTTAGATGCATTGATTTCGACGTGATACACTTTGTCCCAAGCGGGGATATTATCACGTGGAATTCAGTCTGGAGTCCGCAAAAGTGTCAAATGGGTAAGCAAATCAAGGGTATTGTCATCGGTAAAACTACGATTAGGATTGAAAGTAAGAGAAAGCATATCTTTAAAGAAAATTAAGAAGAGAGGCGGAGAGATAATGGAGCCCTGGGGCTCACCGGTTTTTATGGTATGAAACGCCATCTAGTACACCTCGTATTAGACGACCGGATAAATAACTTTTAATCCATAATAAAAGAGAGAGAAAGATCGAAGAGTTTAAGTTTGACTAAATCGACTGGATGCGAGACTCTATAAAAGGCCTTTGATATAGGGCAACTATTTCGGACTCCGTATGGAAAGCCAGCAAGTCTCCTGAAGAGCATCTAGTTCAAAAGCCTTACTGGCGATCGTTGATGAGTTGACTGTTTCTAGATACTTTATTAATTTGAAGTTAATGATAGATTCAAAAACCGCTGCGAAAATCTAAGTGACTGTATCCAAGCAGTTGGAGATTTTTTTAACAAATTTTCCATGTACATGTACATTTAGTCAAGGATGAGGCACAGATTTTAATTAAGAGAGGCGGGAATTCATTAGCACCTGCTACGTTGGAGATGTGTATTGACTCTTGTACACATCCACATGGGACAGGTGTCTGTGAAGAGGGTAGGAAGACGTGAATTTGAGGCGAATCTAGCACCGAGAATTTTACCTTCATCCAGAGAGTAAACAACTGCTTGACCATTATTGTGAAGGTATACAGGAACTGGTGGAGTTGTTCCTGAGAGACCAGAAACCTTTCTACATTTGCCGATTGCCACAATTCTTAGTCTAACATTTTGGTAAAACCAAAAATAAGTTCGGTGCAGTCCTGTAGATTTGTTTCAGTTCTGGACATGGTTGCAATTTATTGATAGGCGCGAAAAGCAGACTCATTCGTTTTTATTGCTTAGTTGCACTTATCGGTAAAAAAGCCGTGTGAAACTTTGAACTGTTAATGACTTTGTACTATATTAGGCTCACTTTTCGCAGCTAATAATTAACAAGTAACCCTATTTCCTGTCAATCTTTGTCATTAGGAACATGAAAATTATTAATTTTTTCATTCATTATCACCTTAGATGTATTAAAATTATATTAACAAAAGCAGCAGATATGACATCAGTACTCAACCCATAAAAGGAAGTAATCCAATAACCATTGGCGTTTAAGTTTAAAACGGAGTTTTCAAAACGACTATTCATTAAAAATTGCTGACGCTAACAGTATACTCGCAACTACGTGAATTGTATACGAAATACCCTGTATCAGATTCTTTCGTTAATTAAATTTTAACTGTTCATGTGACGTATTCCTAAGGGATGGTTTTTAGTTCCGTTTTCAAGTTGCCGATGAAACCCGAAATAATCTCTGTTGCACATTGGACCGCACATTAAACCGCACATCCAATGCTATATATGTACATGTATATGTATTCCTCCATAATAGCCTCATAATTTCATGGAAACCTTTTGCTATTTGAAAAGGGGATCAGAGAGCAGAGATCCGTAGAGCGGAGGTTCCATAAGAATGAAATCGATTTCAATATTTTATTTTATTTCACATATCACCACTCCCCAATCGGGCTCAGCCAGCCATCGATGTGACTTTCTGGATTCCTGTACATGAGTGTGCGTGCATAAGTGAGGGTATTCGAATATTTTACGCCTCGATTTCAAAGAGAGATAAACCCGTAAGTGTACACCGGAAGCAAAATTGGTAGTATATTTTTGGTGGGTCGATGGGACGTAATCGTAGGAATATATTCCCATCTAGCGATGCAGATTTATTGACTTACTATGTCTTTGCCATCGCTGAATCCCAGTCCTTTTTTTAATCCACAAGGCAAGTTTGGCTCAGGGCGCAAATTTCTAGAACATTATGGAATTGTCTGGTGAATAACAACAAGCTTTTCGGGATCTTATTCCATTTTATTCGCCATTCATGCTCTTCCCCCAACCGTTTCCACTACAATCATGCCACCGACATATATTTTTGTTTTCGCTCCTTATAGATGGGTGTTCGGTGACACCAAAACCCTGGAGATAACTTCCCAAGCCATGAAGCAGAAATCTATATGTGTGCGTTCGGAGTCCGTACTCTAAAATGCTCTATATTGATGCTTATGGAAAAGTGCCAAACATTGACTTTAAATATGCCATAGAGCCTAAACTACTATCCATACAGGAAAATAGTCATCTAGTAATTTAAAGCTTGATTCCTTACCTTACCAAAGGCTACACTTACTATATACCTTACTTAACCAAATAATTAAATAGTTTTGATTACAAAGTAACCTTACCATTTTACGCTCAATACATCTCAGCTGAGTGATAATTGCAAGTGTGTATGTGCAGCCGTAGTCCGAATCTGTAGGCAGCTACATTCGTTATCATCAGCCCACGGCATCCCATGACGGCAGAGCAACATTACAATGATTACTCAGCTGAGAATTTTTGTTTGAGGAATCGTAGTCATTTGGTTAAGATAATTTTTTTTAAATAACTTGGTTAGGAAAGGTATGAAAATTTTATTACGGTTCGGAAGATAAGGAAGCAAGCTAAAGATTATCACAACACCATTTTTCTGTATGAATAGTAGTTTAGGGCGGAGGACCTATTCAAATCAAACTTTTGTCAATTTTACATAAGAACACTGCAAATATTTTAGAATGTAAGGACTACGCTGGGCCTCGCATGCGGTAGGGAGGGAGTCTGTTTCATGGCTTGTGAAGTATTCTCGAGGGTTTTGGTGACACTCCATCGCACGGGTATGTCTTCCCGTAGACCCTTACCGTATTCTATGATGGTGTAGGGAGTAGCTACATGACTTGAATTTTAATTCGATCGCAAAGAAGACATTTCTCATGTGAACATACTTAAGGTGGGATACCACTGATACTTCGACAAGTTTAGTACAAGTGTTTGGTCTTAATTCAAAGTTGATTTTCATTGATATGATTGGTACCGGGCCGTCACAATAGGAAATGGGGAAAGAATCGGGATGTATATGGAGCAAGAATACGATGTAACAATAATTTTGCGAGCATTCAGAATGATGTAGAAAATTTTCTTGTAAATGAAAACAATATAAGTAGCCCTGGATTGGAAGGAAATTGTCCTGGGTAACATTTCTTTGTTTCAATATTTTAGGAAACAAATTGCCTTGTTCCTGTCGAAACTTTTTTCTTTTTTTTTTCCAAAACAATTTGTTGTGGTACGATTATTAAAGTTCATTTCTCTTTTCTGTGTCTTTAGAAGAACGATTTGCTGAAATTTTAATTTTGGTTATTTCGTGAGTATAAACTAATAAAATTTTAATAATTTTAGTAGACTGTCTAGGACTGACGATGAATTCTTTAGGCTGATGCTGGCAATAATGTTGTTACTCGAAGTGAAATTCCTGAGGATTCTCATCGACTTTTATACAATTACTTCCCACTTGACCCAAACGTAGTTTTCTCGAAAATTTATAGTTTTGACTTTCATAAAGCAGAATTTTCATTGCTGAATAGTTCTTTATCAACTTGTAACTGATCTGTGTTAGTCAATGAAAGTGATATTAACGAATCTATTCACCAATTTTACAAAATTATTTTTCAATGCTTTATATAATAAACGCCTGATATTTGCAAAAGCAATGCACCCAGCTCGCTTCCTTGACATAATAATGAAATTATGACGACGTGAGTTACATATCCACTGTTCTTCAGCAACATTTCCCACGAAACCATTTATTGGTAGCAGTGCATAAGTGCTCCAATTGATAATAACTAAATAAAATATAAAAAGCAAACACAAGTGCAAGTTACCAATCGCAAATCTATCGATGGATTATCGACAGAATCATCAGAATAACCGATTCTTAACTTGGTGGGTTTCAACCCTTATTTCTCAAGTGACCTACATTGAAGTATACACCATATACAGCATACTTTATTGAGGATACCTCTGTCATTTTCACGAAAGATTATCATAAAAATACAATGATAATATCATTTACTATAATCAAAAATATTCATTTGTTGCTTTCTTTTTACGAAATGCCCAATATTTTTAAAGAGTAGTTTAAAGAAAAAACCTTATGATGATGTTAATATCTCAAGTGATTCTTGTGAAAGTGTTGATAATTCAGATTTAATTAATAGTGAAAATAAATTTAATCTTAACAGTGAAACACAAATCATACTTGCACAGAGTCATCTAGGGTATCATAAGAATTGATCTTACAAGGGGAGGGTTCCTACTCGTCATCACCGATTTCGTCCAAATTGACAGTATTAGTAGGGCTTGACTAGATATGAAAGTGACACAAATGGGAGCTCCAGACGACCAAACCAAAGGGAAATAATGCCGAATGTTGCGAAGCCCGGGGTTATGTAGGCTTAGTTCTTGGAAAATGCTCGAATTTGCACATTTCCGTGGGAATTGTCGCGCTTAAATTTCATTCGAATTTGTACCAAATTGCCAAATTCCTTCGGTAAAATATCAACCACAGAGATGGTATGTAGATTTTTGATTCTGTAATTAGCATTTCCCTACGTTTTCATTGTTCGCCGGTAGATGGCTACAAGTGGGTATGTAAAATTGTTATAGATTTTTTTTTTTTGTAAATAGGTTAATGACGTCCACTCTTCCTGAATTTTTTGTACAGAAAATCTCTTAGTAAAAGCGCATCCATAAAAAAAAACAAAAAATTGGATTAATCGATTTTCAGACAGAATTTTGACCTTCGAAAATTAAATTTGGCAACTTAATCAAAAGGGGAGGAAAAACATGTTCAAAAAATTAGAAAAAAATCACAAAAAATAACCAAAAGGAGATTTGCAAATCGGATAATATTTACCCTACCTCCCTCAGAACACCAGAATTCGGGAAATAAGAAACTTTTCCCACTGGAGTTCATAAATGAGCTCTTGGCATTGAATTTATCATCTGATTTTGATGCGACTCTGTACGAATATTCTACTCAGATGGTAGAATATAAAATAAATTCCCCCACCCCTGGAAACTATTTAATTATATTGTAATAATATTTACGTAACCCACCAGGGGTTCCCATTCTGAACCTACTGCCGTAAAAATCTCGTAATAGTTTCAAAAAATCGTAAAAGCTCACAATGGACTTAGTGAAAAGAATTTTGAAAATCGGTTGGAATTTGAATGAGAGATAGAGGTGGTAGCCTTACAGTATATGCGCTAATTAATGTAAGTTGAAAGTAATTTTATTTTGGAAAATGCTCCTAAACTAATTGGGGTAATGACTTCTGGTTACCTGTATATGAAAGATAACAAATTATAGATAATTATAACGAAAAGAAAGTGGTTTAAATGTTGTGAATATACCCGCACGATGATAATTTTCAAAGTTTTCG
Organism: Dioctria linearis; assembly: GCA_963930735.1. NCBI lineage: Eukaryota > Metazoa > Arthropoda > Insecta > Diptera > Asilidae > Dioctria > Dioctria linearis. The sequence goes on along the minus strand of OZ005744.1, from coordinate 132,765,663 downwards.
AAACGTGTTAATTTTAAACCCAGGTTCACATACATTATTCATTATTTCCGTTCCGGTTGGCCATCTGGAGTTCCCACTTGGGTCATTTTCATTTCTAGTCAAACCAAACTGTGAATACTGGGTATAGTGTGAATTTAGTCGAAATCGATATTGAAGAGTAGGGATCCTCTCCATGTTAGACCAATTCTAGCTATTTTTTTTTTCTTAGAAATTTATGGAAATTCTTTCTTTAGAATTTGTATGCAGCATTGGAGACCGACAGCAATGCAGTATACAGAGCGTTTCCGTATATATGTTTGTAGAGCAGGAGATAAGGAGGTGATAGTACTCACCTCCTGCTTAATGGACCACCTAGACGGAAACTCCTTGAATAATCAATGATGTCTCGACCTGATGAAGAGAAGGCCTCAATATTTTCCTAGAAATTTATTTGATGTATTTCCCTTAGAAAATGTATGCATTATGTTGTCAACGTATGCTGGGGGTGGGGGGAGGGGTGTAATAATATTTATGAGCGTAGACGCTAGATAAGCAATAATTATTAATTTCTTCTTAGAAATTTACAAAAAATGTTTCGGCAGAATCTTTATTCATTTTAGTGCCTTAGTGGCTCACTGGAGTTAGTTTTCGATCAACACTTTGATGTGTACCGTCTTCGGCCTTCAAAATTGCATACAAGTTCTGAGAAAAAGATATCCAGTAATTTACTAAGAAACTTCCGAACATTAGGCCGAGAAATAGTTGATTTTATATTGGAGCCGTGCACTGACATATATACTATGGACTGCTCGTTTTGCTGTCTCAAATGGTACCATTTTTTAAAGTACCACACAAATCAATACGAATTATATTATTTTTTATTTAGGTGAAATATTATAAATGTGGATATTAAAAATTATATGAATAATAAACGAAATTTATATTCTTAAGAATAGTATTTTTATTTGAAATGCATATATTTTTATGCTAAGTATTAATTATTAACACTTCAATATGACCCAACCATTGGCTGAAGAAGGAAAGGGAAAAAATACCTCCCGGAAGCATAGCCGTTTCTTTCTTATAAACGTGATTTCAATTACATTCAGCATCGATTATATTAATGACAGATATGGTAACGGAGTTGCCAACGGTAATTGGAGCGCTCTTTAAAGTTGTTGAGATTGTCAAATTTCAATAAGACGAGTTTTTGAAGAGATAAAAACAGTAATTTTAATTACTATCAAGAGTTTTAAAGTGTACACATATAAAACAGTAATTTTAATTACTGCTGTGTTTTGAAGTGTACATAAAACAGTAATTTTAATTACTATTCGGTATTAAAACTTTTAATTTGTGCAAAAAATATTGTTTGCGCCTACCTGAAAAAATAGTGAAAACGATGAGTTCTAGTGGATTTTTTTGTTTTTTGAATAACTGCCTGGGAAAAAGAAGGAAATATGGTGGAGGGAAGACCCATCGCTATGTTTCGGTAATTCTATTAATTATGTTCTTAATAACGGGGTAATAGATTAATTTTTTATAAAAGCTTTCCTTCCGGGGAAACTGAGTTAGCGACGTGGTGTGATTCCCTTGGTGTTTCACTTGATGAAGTACTGCAAGTAATTTATCCCTGTGTTTGCAGCCTGCACTTCGATGAATGGGATATCAACCGAACTATGTTTGCAACGCGGATAAGACGAGGAGCTATTCCTATGGCTGTAGAATTCTGCGACTATTCTACTGATGTAAGTTTGTATCATAATAAGTAAATTGCATTTAAATCTATTCTATTAAATCTTAAATAACACTTTATATATGTATGTAGTCAACAAAATTTTTGTTGGAATTTTTCGTTTAGAATAATCCCCAAATACTTCCAACGGCCTGTTTACCGGAGGTGCTCTGAAACTGAAATCTTTTTAAGCCACGGTATACAGATTACTAGGTATGTTACACAGTTTCGTGATATTATTTATACCCACATATGGATTGCAACAACAAAATTACACAAACAATAACACATATTGAGCCCAAATGCCGCCACAAACTACAACATCACTACACTTTTGCACTGTGCATACTTTATTTTCTGTATACCGCGTAGTTAATCCGAATAGGACTTTTTGTATTAAAAAAATGTTTCTTCTTAGAAATTTGTATCATTTTGGAGTTGCAGGGCCCCTCATTCACGAACTATTAACTTCCCCTGAACATTTTTATAAAAAATAAATGCTTATGCTGTATTTATTATGTGTGATATCAAAACCTTCGACAATACTTCACAAGCCATGAAGAAGATTCCCGCACTACCACAGGAGTGCCCTAACTGAGTCCGAACATTCTAAAATATTTGCAGTGTTCTTATGGACAACTGACAAAAATTTTATTTGAATAGCTCCTTCGCCCTTTACTAATATTCATACAAAAAAATGGTGTTCAGATAATCTCATGCTTGCTTTCTTATCTTCCGAACCAAAATAAAAATGTTATACCTTTCTTAACAATACTCTCAGATGAGTAATAATTGTACAAGTCGTTGTGCCGTGGCATGCCGTGGTCTGATGAAATCGAAGCAGTCTGCCTACAGATTCGGATTCCGGCTGCACATAAACACATGCAATTATTACTCAGCTAAGCGCAAAATACCAAGGTTACTTTTCAATCAAAACTATTAAATTATTTTGTAAAGTAAGGTATGTAGTAAATGTAGCCTTTGGGAAGACAAGGAACCAAGCTTTAAATTACAAGAAGACTATTTTCCTGTGTGGATAGTAGTTTAGGCTCTATAGGTTATATAAAATCAATATTGTCATTTTTCCTTAAAAATCAATGTAGTACATTTTAAAGAACGAACTCTCACGCACACATATAGATTTCTTTTTCATGGCTTGGGAAGTATTCTCGAGAGTTTTGGTTATATGCTTTTTGTGCTGTTATTATTTGCATCGAGTGTATGTCTTTGGATTTAAATGTATAGGAAAGTGTACATACCGTTACGTCCATTTTCCCCTTTAAGGATATGCAAGAGTCCGATCCTTACATATGGCAAGATAGAATACTTCCACATAAAAGGAAGTATTTTAAATAATAATGCAGATGTTAACAATCAGCAACAAGTAGGCTCGGATAAGGAAAATTATATTGCTAATAAGCCCCTATTAAGCAATTTGAAAAAGGTCGTGGGTATAAAAAAAATAATTAATTTAAAAAGGGCTCGTAAGATCCACATTTTACGCAGAAATTGGCTAGAAAACAAAATGAAGTAAAATGCCAAAAAGATATGCTCACGGAATTAAGGAAGAAAAATATTATAGACGAGGAAGTGGCAAATTGTTTGGAAAAAGCCGAAATGAAAATACCCAAAAGCTCTTTTCAGAAGATTGTCGGCGGAACAAAATGGAATTTGTTATCCAGAGGAAATCAAAATATTTGCGTCAACTCTGCATTTCCATTCCCCAAAAGCCTATGATTACGCACGGAAAAAAAAGAAAGTGTAAATGTTACATTTTTCAGATGTATTACGAAAAATGTGATGATAACGACGAAATTAGCTTAAATCACATAGAAAATGTGCTCATTACATTTTTTCTACAATTCTCGTTCTTCTTGAAACTAACGAGATATGTAATGTATTATTTAACAGAAATTGTAATAAGAACTTACGAAAAAGTGTTCGCTACTACTTAAATTGTATGCAACTATTTTTAATGTAATGAAAATTTCGATACTGTTCTTCGTACAAAACAGCAATGTATCAAAAAGTTCATTAGTGCTGAAAACATTTTCGTTGTTAATAAAGAAAAGAAATTTCGTTTACCCCTAGAATTGTGCTGCATACAATTTCAGCGTGTACTCAGAACAAATTAATTATAAACTCTACGGAGAAATGCACCGTAACTTAATAGTTGATTGTGTATTGAGAATAAAGTACTCTTCTAACAGTTTTAGTCTTTCGTGCGCGTTGGTTAAGTTAAGTCGCAAAATGAGAATTATATGCGGGTAAAGTGCAAAATAACGCGGAGTTTGTGAAAGATCTTTTGGATATGTGGAATTTACCACAGGTAAGTGCTTTATTTGAAGGTTTGTAAGTTATTTTTCTTTAGTGCTTAAATTATTTTATATTTTGGAAGTGAAGTGTAAAGTTCAACTGACTTATAACTAAAGGAAAGTAGGTAGTATTTAATAATTGTAATCCCCAAAAGAACATGAAAATAGAATTCGAGTCATTAAAATACATGACCCAATCAGATGTGAAAGGGCTAGTTCCCAAAATTGGCGTGCACATTAGATTTTTGCACAAATTACGTGAATGGCAAAAATTATTAGGTACTTCAATTAATTATATTGTTTTTATTAAAAAATAATTAATTTGTAAAGGGATTTGGAGTTAACGAGGAAAACCGAAATTGTTGTGGATCATGTAATTTTCGTGCGGTTGTTCGTCTACAAGTCGAATTTTGCAAATGCCCACGTTGGATTCTTGGATATAGAATAATTGTATGGAAGCGATTCCGAAATTTCCATCAGTCAAAGAATCAACACCAAACTCGAATCATTCTACTTATTCCCGGAAAAACCTTAAAGAGGATCTCCAAACAATTCTTTACATTAAATCCTAAAGGAAAACTAATCTTACAGTATTTTAAAACAAAATGAAAAGCTGGATTCTAAATACCGGTCATATTTAGTCGACGTGATTGTGGAACACTTTGTTAGCAGGAAAAAGTATATGAGCATAACAGACTTTGAATTTTTTGCTGAAGAGATTCCCAAACAATTTCCAAAGGAAAGTAAGGTAGTAGCATATGTTTATGACTTTTTTTATAATACTTAAAAAAACCTTATGTGTATTTATAGGAAACATATTATATACCACTCGTAGTCAGACTAGTGGGCCGTCTGGAAAACTTTTCCACAAGTTCAATAATGCTAGTAGAAATTAGAGGAAATTTAATTTAATAGACAGTAGATATAAAAAAGCTGCAGAGTGTGGCACGCCTTCTCCTACCAAAAGAACTGAATATAGAAATATCAGAGAGTAAGTAATAATATTCATTTAATTTAATTTAAAAATAAACCGTATTTTTTAGTATCTGACGAAGAGGCCAAGAAATTTTCAAACTTTCTTAAAGTATAGCAGAGAAAATTTGGACGAAATCAAAGAAAAATGGACTTTGTACTACAGTTACAGAAGAAAGTGTTTCACAAAAGCTGGCTGTAATCTTAAAGCAATTTTAGAAGATTGGTTATCTTTGACAATCCAAGCTGGATATGCATTGGTATTATATTGCCGGGAATCAAATATACTTTTATAGTTAACTAATACATTTTTAGATTGAGATCGATTTCAATTTGATGTTTAAAGATAAAGAGCTCTGCCTTTTAACCAGCTGGGATACTATTGTCGGCAGTCTTCTTCAGTGTTGGGCGTAATCTGATTGCAGTGTAATTTAATTAATAATTAAAAATTACAGTTTAGTCAAATTACAAAGTAACCTAATTAAATTGTATTCGATTACATATCAATCAGATTACTTATGAGAGAATATGTAATTTATCAAATGTGTAATCTGTTACAATATAATTAGATTATTTTGTAATCTAATTACATTGTAACAGATTACTTTGTAGATTACTTAAAAGTTATTAATAATATAATGAAATGAATTGAAAGAAAATAGTATTATTCTCGTACGATATTAGTTTTAGGAGTTTTATGAAGAATTATAATACATAATATCTTAAATGTTAAATGTAATCACATTAATTAGATTAACATGTAGTGGGATTAACTTGTAATCGATTAATGTGTAATCAGATTAACTTGTAATCACTACACGTTAATCGATTACATTATGTAATTATGGAAATGGATTACATTAGTAATCTGTAACAGATTACATGGTTAATTGTAATTGTTAATCATTAATCAGATTACATTTTGCCCAGCACTGGTCTTCTTGTATACTTTCCGGAAAATATTAAAGACCCTGGTTCGCGCGATCTCTTCTGAGGAATTTAAATGAAGACACATCATCAGGTAAAATATAATTAATATTTTTCGGCGATCAGTACTTGATATGTTAGTATTCCAGATAATACCCGTGATTGCATTATTATTTAGTTGTTATGCAGTATACTTGTACCAAGGACCTATATATAAACTAAATCGGGGCCAAACTATAAGCCAACTATCGCAGATTGTAGGAAAGCTTGCTAGTCTTAGCAAAGGTATGTAGGTAAGATTATAAAAGAATATGTTCCTAAATTACGAATCCTTATACATATTAAAGAGTGAAAATGATGTGAATTCGGCTGTTGAACGATTAAGAAAAAAAATACAGCGGTCTTGGACTAACATTACAACCTGTCATTTTAGCGATTGGAGACGACTGGGCTAATGTAAGAGAATTTAAGGTTAGGATAGATACGCTATGTTATTCTTTTTCCAGTTTTTTAAAAGCTCTTGATATTACTTTTAAAGCGCACCATGTTTTAGATATATGTTACGGTAAAGAATGTTATTTAGTGTGGCTATTTTTACAAAAATTCTTTTTTAAGATTCATTTAAAAGGAGACAAAACGACCCAAGCATATTCAGCTTTTATGTCCGATCTAGGAATATAAACTTAATTTTCATAATGATTTGCTTTAAATGCAATAAAGATTTTGCTAGTATGAAGATACTATGCCTTCATTTTAAATTACATCACAAACTTAAAGCTTCTAGTAACTATATGTGCGCTCAGAACAATTGTTCTCGCCAATTTCAATCCCTCTATATGCTTAAATGACATATTCTTGTAAAACATTATGAAATTATAACTAGCGAAAAAATATCCACTGCTACAGTAGTTTAAATAGAAATAAATTATACTCAATAAAATACAGTACCACCAGGAGCTGCAAATATTTCTAAAGATAATTTTGATGAAATTTGTTCCAAAACTAATCTATTATTTGTCTTAAAACTTCATAATCAATCTGCTTTGAGTAGACATCAAGTAATAGAAATTATTAATGATGTGTCAGACTTTATAAGTAATTCTCTGGGCGAAGCGCTAAATCAAATTTCTGCGAGTATACCTGAACAATCAAAGGAAAAAGTAGATGGACTTATATAATTTTGCAGGAATCCTTTTGAAAAGTTCAACACTGAACATAACTTAATGAAATTTTTAACTGATTCTAAATTTTTTCTGAACCTAAATGTTAAAACCTTGATCAAAACTTTGGCCCAACTTTAAATTTTGATAATAGCGGTAACGTTAAAGTAACAAAAATGAATATGAGGGAAAATTTTAATTTTTTTATAGAATTACCATCTATGTTTGAAACTATTTTATCTAATATTCATTTACTCACGAATTCTCAAGAGCCAGCTATTTCCAATTTTGTTCAGGGATCATTGTGGAAAAAAAAAGATTGAATCTTTCGGAAATAAAATTGCCATTCCATATTTTATTTATGTGGATGATTTTGAAATTAATAACCCTTTGGGATCGCATACAACAAAACATGCTTTGGCTGCTACTTATAGTCAATTTCCATGCTTACCGGCAGAGCATTGTTCTTCTGTAGATAATATTTAGCCGTTAATGTTTTTCAATTCATCAAATAAAAAAAATAATCTGGATCAAATTTATAACTTATTAGTTTCTGACTTAATAGACATGGAGCTAAATGGTATTAGAAGGAACTGTAAAAGTATTTCTGGTTCTTGGCCTTATATTGGGCGACAACTTAGGGTTGCACGAAGTACTTGGTTTTGTAACGAGTTTCTCAGCTAACTATTACTGTAGATTCTGCAAATTAAGTAAGCACGAACTGCAAGTAACAACCGATACTTCAACAGCATATTTAAGAAATATTAATAATTACAATGAAGATTTAAGGGCTAGTGAATGTAGTAAAACTGGTTTGAAGCAAAATTGCATTTTCAACAATATACCAAGTTTTCATGTTACCGATATCTTCTCAGTCGATGTTATGCATGACGTTTTTGAAGGTGTCTGTAGTTATGGAATGTCTAATTTAATAAACTATTTCATTCAAACCAAGGATTATCTTTCCCTCGAGTCACTAAATTACAGAATTCAGCATTTTGATTACTCCATTGGTGAAAAGAACAAACCGCAAATTATTAAATTGCATCACCTAATGTCTAAAAAGATATCCATGTCTGCAGCAGAAACCTTTTGCTTAGTGCACTACTTCCCGCTTAAATTAGGTGATCATATACCGGAAGAAGATGCTGGCTGGAAATATTTTCTAACATTATTAAATATGGTGGACATATTAATGAAGTTTGAAATATCTTTTAATGAAATAAATGCCCTGAAGACTTTAATTACTGAACATCATGAACAGTATATAATTTTATTTAATGACACCCTTAAGCCAAAGCACCATTTTATGTTGCACTATGCGGAGTTGATTTTCAAAGTGGGACCTTTAAGGAAAATATGGTCCATGCGAATGGAGGCAAAACACAGAGAATCAAAATTATATGCCAATGTGATATCCTCTCGAAAAAATATTTGTAAAACAGTATCTATAAAAAGTCAGTTAAAGTTTTCTTTTAGGATTGCAAGTGGCAAAGGTATAGCAACTGGCGTTAATATTGGCCCTGGTAATTTTGTACCAATATCGGACTTGAAATGTTTTGAGTATATTAAAGAAATGTTAAAAGATTTTTCTATAAATAATGAAGTTTTTGTTACAAATTGGGTGGAATATAATGGCATTAAGTTTGTATATTTTGGAACTAGCTCTTTCACATCTGATTGGGTCATGTATTTTAATGACTCGAATTCTATTTCATGTTCTATTGGGGATTACAATTATTAAATACTACCTACTTTCTTTTAGTTATAAGTCAGTTGAACTTTACACTTCACTTCCAAAATATAAAATAATTTTAGCACTAAAGAAAAATAACTTACAAACCTTCAAATAAAGCAACTGTGGTAAATTCCACATATCCAAAAGATCTTTTACAAACTCCGCGTTATTTGCACTTTACCCGCATATAATTCCATTTTGCGACTTAACTTAACCAACGCGCACGAAAGACTAAAACTTTTAGAAGCGTACTTTATTCTCAATACACAAACAACTATTAAGTTACGGTGCATTTCTCCTTAGAGTTTATAATTAATTTGTTCTGAGTACACGCTGAAATTGTATGCAGCACAATTCTAGGGGTAAACGAAATTTCTTTTCTTTATTATAACAACGAAAATGTTTTCAGCACAAATGAACTTTTTGATACATTGCTGTTTTGTACGAAGAACAGTATCGAAAATTTTCATTACATTAAAATAGTTGCATACAATTTAAGTAGTAGCGAACACTTTTTCGTAGTTCTTATTACAATTTCTGTTAAATAATACATTACATATCTCGTTAGTTTCAAGAACAACGAGAATTGTAGAAAAAATGTAATGAGCACATTTTCTATGTGATTTAAGCTAATTTCGGCGTTATCATCACATTTTTCGTAATACATCTGAAAAATGTAACATTTACACTTTCTTTTTTCCAAAGAGCATTATTACGCTTATTTAAGAATAAAACTTGCTTATATTGCTAGGCAAAAGAATTTAAAAAATAGTTATTTGATTAGATCCAAGTTATCACCGTATATAATCTTCCAGCATAATTAATAGAAGATTTTGCGATAAAATGTGCAAGTGGACTGCCAACATAGTTGAGACAACTCTACTTAATGGCTTTGACTCCCAACATAGTTGGGAGAACTCCACCAAACTCGTTGGTAGATATATTGTATAAATCAGAATACATTCACTCAACGCAATAAGAAAGTAGAAAAAGTAAGCAATAAAAGGTGTTACTATTAACGTCCATGGAAAATATTTACATACGACATGCTACTGGATTAGGTCACTATAATATAGTATCACCATATAATGACGTTTTATATCTATATATATATATTATATATATATCCAACCAAATATGCCTTTTCATAGCATTCGAACGCCTCAGTCGGAGCTTTTCACTTTTCCAGAATCCTAAAGAATTGTTTGGATGGCCAGTCCTCCTCAACTCAGCGAAGTAGATGATCCGAAGAGGGAGAGCAGGTATCTGCAGGGCCAATCTCATTAGCCTCAACAACAGAGGAAACAAGGTTGCAATTTTCATCAACTCATTGCTGGCACCATATTTTTAAAAAGGCCTGTTATCACCAGATGAGGAAATATCCTGGAAGTTTCCGAGGAGTAGACATTAAAATTTTAATAGTAAGGAACTTGCAGTATGAAATCGATACTCCAACCATGTTTAAATTGGAAGATTTTCGGGACAGTTGCACTATTTATAGAACTTTGGCAATAACAGTAAGTAGTTTACTGTTCCAGAAAACACATGAACGCATGAACAAATATAAGAAGCAGAAGAGCACTTAGAATATGTTCAAAGTGACAGACAACCTTGTGTGTCAAGCGATTGCTACAACTCTATGAGAAAATTCACACACCACCACAATTAAATGTTCTGAATTGTGCATTTGTATATTCTGTTATCATGATCTAAAATTTAGAAGTCTTTTATAACAGTTATATAGAACTAAAAGAACAATAAGTTAAATTTCAACTATTATTTTAAGATTTTTTCTAAGAGTATCATAGCAAATGGGTCCACTGTTTGTTTGCTCACCAATATCAGAGCTTATATCAAATGCTTCAATATCTTTCAATGGAAAACAATTCATCGAAGAACTAACTAAATGCGCACGAACATCTTTACCTTGCATTTACAATGAGTTTGGCCATGGAACATTATCGAATTATACGGTATTTATAGTACCTGGAAGTATAAGATGTGAGCAATTTATAAGGTAACTGCACCCTTTCTATTTTTAAAATAAATACTTCGGTAAAAAATCCAACGTCGTAAATGAACAACGACTGTCGATTCCCTGAAAGAATGGTGCTGGAAATGTTAATATTCTCACAGTAATGTCGCGGAACTTTACTAACTAGTGTATGTTGACAAATTGATTGTGGAAATATAAGCTTGCATCTTTACACAATTTAACAGATCGAAATATATTTATTAGAATGTTTTTATTGATGTTAGAAAAATACCGATAAATCATTGTTGATGGTACACATTGGACTCTATACCAACTTTTCTAGTTATATACAATCATAAATATATTATTCCAACATAAAATCCCTTCATTAGAAAACAGAGATGGATGGAACCACGGCTTGGTTCATGAGAATGACCTGAGAACGAATTCGGTAGGACCAGAAAATATGAGGAGAAAGCAGAGTTTAGTAGGACAACTTCGCTGATACAGAACACCTGGAAATATGAGGTGGTAAATATAAGTAATTGTATGTTTATTTTCAGATCCTTCCAATGAGTGAGACCTTGTCGTGGTTGGAAGGCTTGCGCACAATTCTTAATATTTAGCAAGAATTTCAAAAAGTTTGTGACATTTCTCTTTATTATACATTCAATTTTAGTAAATTTTGCTAAATCTTAAGAAGCCAGACTAACATCACTCATCATAAAAAATATTATAAGACAGCCCTAATTAAACATTGCTTGTTTGCTTATTTAGAAAGCTTTGAGGTGATTTAGGAAGGAAACATCGATCCAATGAATTTTTACACACAAAAACAGCATGCAACTGCTCTGTAGTTTTTCAGCAATTGTTTTTTCAATACAAACGCCCCGAAACAGATAAAAAACTCTCGGGGACTTCTTTCAATGTTGGTATATTATAAAAAAATAAACTTGAATAAATTTGTCTTTTGTCTTTTACTTTTATTTCCAAAAGAGTCAATTTCATAAAAATGTTACAAAGGCTTACAATTGCTGTTCGATAGTTCATTTCTTCTAATGACTTTGTGTGATGAAACCTGATCAGATTCGTTAATTCGTTTTAGACGTTCGGCTCGTGAAATTGGAGATTTGTTATAATGTGCAATTGTAGGACCAAATAGAAATTCATTCATCCATTTTGAAGTAAGAATTATTTTTCTCGTCCTTGACAGCTAGATGGTTGTTAACATATCCATAAGTTATCAACAGAAGATTCACCTTTTCTCTTACCTTCACGCAAAGTAGTTTTTCTAAAAGTTTCATTAGCAAGGTGTAACATGTAAGGAAGCACTTTATAAATGCCTGCACGCATACTATTTGTGTCTTAATATAGACAAAATACAGAAAAAATTAAACAGGAGCTCATATATAAAGCTACTACATCACAACACATAAAAATAAAATAAAAATAATAAAATAATTTTGATAGGAGTAACTTTCCTACCAGTCGTTGCTTAATATTTAATTCACTTCATTGGTCTGACACCAATAATATTATACCCTAGATGAAAATAAATGTAAAATAAACATAAACTAGAAGAGCACATACCAGAGGGACTTTCCTCGAAGCAGCACTGAAAAATCTTCGGCTGACCGAGAACGCTTATGACCGGGTAGGTAAAAACATAGTAGCTAAACGCCTAGCTGCCTGGGGAATTGATGCCAAGTTCATCCGACTCACTTCAAAAACATCCAAACCAACAGAAGGATACGGATCAAGGGTCAACGGTTTCCTATCCCCAATCTTCCCTCTGAATAACCGAGTTCCACAAGGCTCACCCTTCTCAACCAGTACCTTTAAAACACTACATGGGTACTCTATACTCAAATTGCAGTAACAAATGTTAAAAGACACATTTACGCAGACAATCTTCTAATTGCAGGACACTGCCGTCTGAAACTGTTGGATTTATATTTGGTCCATCATACCTAATCCGTTGTAGCTACCTCTCGAAAAAATCGTTTAAAATTATTTAAGAAAACAAAAAATTAATTTTACTGAGTAAAATACCTATGTGGAACCATCTGCATCTTTTTCAAACCAAACAATATATCCTGGTTCATGTGCTGAATAGCAAGCAATCAAGTTCTTTTTTGAGTGTCGTATGGATTCTCCAAAGTTAAGTATTTTCAAATTAAAGTTTTACTGAAATTTACGAGACCATAGGTAGGAACATTATATCCAGCCTAAGAATTATGATATTTATAAAAACTTTAGTGTGAAAATTTAATCAGATCAAACCTACCTGACAATAAGTTAAATTTGTGCAATCAGGTCTAAGAGCAATGAGATTTGCCAAGATACTCATTACTAAAACCCTTTTGAAAAAGCATTAAATTTGACAAACCACATGTTACAAATTTTTTCGAAGAAAATTGACCAACGCAAATCACTTGAAATTTCTCACAATTTACTTAATATAATGCATTCAAGTGGCTTATTGATTTTTTTAGCACTTTTTTTCTTCGTCTCAATATACATAAAGATTGCTGAATTGAGCAATTTACGTTTTATGCATCTTCATTTTCTTTGATGTGATCAATTTCTTCACTGGGTCTAGTCGTTTCAAATGGCAACGATAATTCTTCATTTATATAAATACTTAATAAAATTTTATTAGATCCCACCGATATTAAGTGAAACTGAAAAAATATCAATTTGTGACAAATAAGTTAAATGTGGTTGAGTATCGCTGAAAGTCTGTATATATAAATGTTTAACCTAATTGCATTTGTACCTTATTATTAGAGTTATCTTCATTTAAGTTTGTATTATTATTATCGCATGCTGTGAAAACATTAAAAGATTTTATATTCATCCACGAATACACAGTGAACCATCTTCGTGTGATAATTTATTGTGAACCAATGGAATAATTGAAGGGGCTTCAGTAAATGGTGTTTCCAAGTTATGAAATTTATGGTAGTTTCGCAACTGTTTAATTTGTTCAAAAATGATAGAACTATAGCTGTACTTAACTAATTTAATTGCAGTATTTTCTTCTCGTAATTCTTTATGAGGGATAATTATTGTTGACGGTTTCTTTCTGTGAAAAATGTTAGGGTGTTGAGTGATCTCAGCAACATTGAGAAGGGACTGTAAAGCTATAACAACGCTTAGATTGGACTCATTCTGGGTTTTAAATTAAAGAAAAAATATCTTTATTTTATTTAGGCATTGTGACATTTATGGACCTGAAAATAAAAAAGAAAGAAAAGTTAAAATTTTGGAATAGTGAAAAATTAGTAATTGTTTTAGAATTATGCATTATATCTAACTTTGTTTATGTACCAGGGATCCCAATACCTACTATCCCAGACTCCAGTTTAGACTTTTTTTTAAGCTTTAGCTTAGATTACAGTATACAACTTAAATACACTAAAGTAATAGGTGAATAATAAGCGGATACAATAAAGATACTAAGCTTAACTGCGTTACAGAAGACACGTGCTGATTATGGTCGATGACTGCAAGGGTGAGCCAGTTAGATAGGTGTTCAGCCCTGAACAAGCCTTTTTAGGCTAGTCTTAAGTTGTTGCGAAGCGTAATACTAGTAGCCGCAGCGCTCCGTTATTTTCACGGAACGATAACAAAATTATTCCAATTTCTTCTATGCGTAACGCATAGTTTCTCTTACTGTAGTTATGTATTGATTATTACTAAAATTAAACACTGGAATTCAATTAAAATCTATTAGTCTTAGCTTAAATCTTACAGAACGTAGTCCTATTAGCGAACCTTTTGTTCCAAAGAACTGTATATCACAGATTCAGATACTCATTTATTCGTGGCATATTATTAGTTGCAATAGCCTGTGGACAGCCATAACTGAATTTAAGCATTAAGTTTAATAAAATGTATGGGTGTTAGGGTAGCCCATCTAAAAAGGACAGAGAACAGACCTGCATGGTCGGATGTAAAAGCAATATAAGAGAAAAGTCTGACGAGAGCCTGAAACTTATGACGCAACTCATAGGGAATCTACCTTGCAGCACCTGCCAGACCTTTTATAAACTCTAACACACTCGGATTACATTGTAGCATTTCATGAAGTGGCTAAAAATTTCAGACACATTGTGCAAAACTTATTAAGCGCAAACTGTTACACTATCTGCCTACATTTCATGAAGTGGCTAGACCTTTTGTAAAGTGCTGAGTTACATCAAATGTCTACAACATATACATATATGGTGACGGGATTTCGTTACAGCTAGTTCAAGCCAGTCAAAGATTTTCTTCTCAGTACTGAAAGACCCTATTGCGTTTTTAATAAGCCTTTGGCCTATAAGCAATTTAACTACTGAACCAGTTATTTTTCAATTCATTAATTATGCGACGAGTTATATCGCAATTGAGACAATATGTATTAACTAGTACGTTGTAGTATTTTCGTCGCATCAATTTTGATCAAATTTTATATGAATTTTTCAAGAAAAAAAAGGAGTAAACTATCCCCATTACCAGTCTTGAGGTAGTTAAGAGCAGACAAGTTTCATCTAATTCTTGACAATGAGGTATGTTTTTTATTTCGACTTCTTATCAGAAACAGACATAAGCTGTCAAGTAATTCTGAAATTACTATACCTTGCAGAAAACCTAAAACAAGAACACTCCTGAAAACAATGCGTTTTCAACGGTGTCAATGATATAAGCCTAAGACTATCCAAATGTCGAGGTTGCATGACACAATCAAACCAAATAAGGTCACAAAACCAAAATCTCACAAATGTTTGTTGGACCACCTCGATGCGGCTAATATGTGTCGCATAAAAGGAGGTCCAGAACGGACTATTGTACTTCAATATTCGCCTAACAGTTCTAATGTGCTCCTTCTTGGTACTTCCGTTCACAAAACCCCAAACCATTTTTCACACAATCCAAAATTAAAGTGGCCTTATTGATAATGACACCAATGTCGTCCACAAAGGAAAAGCTTGTATTAAGAAAAAATACCTGAAGTCTTTGGTTTTATCAAATCAAGTCTAGATAATGAGCTTTAGTCATTGGTAAGATTGAAGTACAGGGGATATCTTTTGTGTTGAATGATATATTGTAATTGTTATTTTTGGATATAATCTGTATTATCTTTAAATGGAGCTCCATTTCCCGGTAAAGCTTGATTTCATTGCCAATTTTTTAATTCCTTGTCGATAACGCAATTTCGTAGGCCATCGTATATATTTGTCTGTAGTCCTTTTCAACTTAAATTTTTATTGCGTTTATTTGAGTAGCATGCGGAGTATTTATTAATGTTTCTCGACGATTATAATCGTTATATTGAATTTGGAACTGCTCGCAGTCCATTTGAAATTTATGCACCTCTTGTGTACAAAAATTTACTGTAGCATACAATTCCTGAATGCGAGCAGTGGTTTTAAAGAGATCACCACACGGATCCATATCTGTTGCCATTGACATGGCATTTGTATTATATCTTTCAACAAGTTGTAATTGAATACCGTTTCGTAAGTGACCGTAAAATTCTATTGAAAAAATTTGAGTAATTCTTTATAATATTTCGGTTAATTGTATTCTACTCATCGATTCATTGATATAACTTGAAAGTTTAGCCTGTAAGTCTTCGCAAAAATTTACAGCCGAATGCTCAAAAGCAGCTGTATTACCACCTTCAACTCGATCGTTCCTATAAAAACTCAATAGCATCCTAAAGCGGGCAACGAAATCCTGCCGTCATCAGAGTTCACCAGCTCAAATTTCAATTTACTCCTACATCTGATAATAGAATAGAATGAAATCTGAGCTAATGAACGCTGATGGCCGTCGCATTGTGTTTCCCGCTTAAGATTGTAGAATTGAACAGGGTTACCATGGAACCCTTACGTCACAGATACTCGGATAGGATGGTACAGAGAATATAAGGTATTCTCATTAAATTTTGACATATTCTGTGACGTATTGTGCTGCCTGTACCGTGCTTTCCTATACATGTTCACGATATTTCGTCACTAATGGTGGAACTTGGTTCGTAATGAGAATATCTTGTATTCTCTGTACCGTGCTCGGGCAGCAGGATATCTTGAATTTGAATACCATCGCAATATACGTGAGTCTCTGTTTTACATTCATCCAACTAAGCACCTCCAGCAAGATCTTAATTGGTGTTGTGACATTACACCTTAGAATAAAACGCATTTCTTTACATTGTAGGCATTGTATTTTCGCCGTAACCCCCGGAATATACAAGCCATGAACAAAGTCGAAAAAAGAGAGCAGCGGGCCGGTCAGCAGGCGACATCCACAGTCTTCTTGTCTTGTCTTACTGCTGGAATTTTTCATATAAAAGTTGCTTGTATTTTGTTGAAACGCTATCATTTCCATAAATTTGTTCTACATGCTTTTTTTTTAAATTACTATTAGAAAGAAAACATATTTGGCTGTAATTTGTTTCAACTTCATTTTGCTGTGGGAGCAACAGTTTTGGGCTTTAGGACCTATTTAAGATGAAATTTTAGTTTTTCCTCCATGACGAGTATACAAAAGGCAGTGAGAGTGAGCTCTTACTGCATGCTGCACCCGGCACGTTAAGGCCTTTTAATGTGTCGGTGCCTTCGGCGACTTCATGGCTTATATTATATTCCGGTTGTTACGATTCTCGCCTTACCTTCAATGTTGCATGTGTGGGTATAACAATATGGAGTAATAATCAAAATGCGACAGAATTTAAATAATATAATCGTATTGAATTATTTATGTTCAGGACTCTCCGGGTAGGGAAAGAAATCCATTTTTTTTTGTAATCTTCTTGATCACTGTTTTACTCAAGTCCGTTTACTTTTTCCACTCACAAATAATCCAATCCGCACACACAGGTTTCAACATCTGCAAAATGAAGCCATGTGGAGTATACTGAAGTGTGGATGCGATACACTCACTCGTGTCCACTTCGGTTCTAACAGATTGCTTGAACAAGTACCTCTGCTGAAATGCATTAAAAGCAATAACACATTGAAGCATTTCAACAAATTTGCATTACTTCACATTATCAATAATAAATTGCGTACCTAGCATTGTGCGTATCCAGCTATAGCTATCTGGCGTGATAGGTTTTGAATGGATTGTTATTATTAATGTCAATTCAAACGCCTTATTAACCAGTTAAAACTAAAGTTCTATCAAATTATAACACTTGTAGGAATTTTAAAATGACAATTATGCAGGAAAATTTAGATTTCATGTGCCCTTCATTAGTGTAGTGCATTGCAAATATGCAAGAATTCTCGTCATCATGTCGGTACTATTTATATGCAACTAATTCAAGCAGATGGAAACCATTTGGTGGCCTCTTTATAAGATCGCAGCGCCAATTTAGAATCCAACTTGCTTCATTTAAAGTGATCAGAGCAAGAAAGCTCATAGGCTGAGTGTTGTTATGAATTTGCCCAACGAATGCAGTATAAAAATCGAAGTCAAAATAAATTAAATTAATTTTATTTAAACATTTTGCTGGAAAATCTTTTCTAAAAAAAAAAAAGAGTCACTAAATGATTACATTTATAGCAATTTATAAACCAATACTTATCTTGAAGCAACATAGCCGCCAAGTCGAGTCGAATTTCGTTATTGTCGCTCGGGGCGACAGTCCGGTCACAATGTTTATGACATAGATGAAGAAAAGCACCTGAGCAAGCAAAATTCTTGTTATGGAACACCTATCGTTGGTCATAAAAAGACTAGAGACAAGAAATGAGAGATTGAAATATGCTGGTATCGTTAGTGAACTGAAATGCCAAGATCTCTAGCTCTCGTCATATATTGACGCAAAAGTATTTTTGATAAATGCCTTTCGATGCATTGCATCTTATCACATTGAACAAAACTACCGGAAGAAAAAAGAATAAACAAATAATACTAGCACAACACTTTCAAAATATGTGACTCAACAGAACAAAAATTAAAAAAAAAAACACTGGAGCTATCTCAGCATTGTCTTCACCTTTTGCAGTACTTAGCTATTACGCTGAATATTCTTACGGACAAGCACAATTGTTTGCAGCCATATTCGAGAAAAATATCGCCACAGTAAATCAACAAATAAAGCTCAATTTACACGGCAAAAATAGCCCAAAACTACAAACTGCTTCCTTAACCCCAGGAATTGTCAAATACAAATGACATTTCAGAACTGTCACTGTTGTTAGCACATTCAGCACACGAATTTCAGCAATTTTTTTGTCAGCAAATTGGTTTTTGAATATCTGGTAATATCGCAAAACGAAGAGGGAAAGAGACGGAAATAAGAAATGGTACCATTTATTCCCTTAAGAAATGGATACGGCCGAGCAGTCCATTGTATATATGTCAGTGGAGTCGTGGCATTGATATCCATTGCATAAACGTATGGGTCATTCAAAGAAAATCGTGACATGACCATCACCAACTTCGTTGAAATTTTACATGCATGGAGGGTTCTGAAAAACAAAAACACGACTTGAATATTTTCCTTATACATTGCGTATTTTCCGAGAGTTACAGTAATTCACCGAGATACGTAGCACACATACTTACGTAAAATCAAAATTCATTTTTTATCTCAAGTATGGAATACCTTGAAACCACTGAGTCATTAAATACACTATTCACTGTCTACCTCGTTTGCAAACAAACACACGTACACACTCTTACTTTTCATCCTAACTTATTGCTTAATTTGCTTGCGTGAATATCACTTTAATACAACAGAAACTTCTTGCAGCTTCATATTCGTCTTATAGTCCGAAATTACGTAATTTCGATAAAATCGTCGAAATCAGCTCAAAATTATGTAATTTCCCATAAATTTTTTTTCAGCTCATTTCAACATAATTTCTACAAAATTGCCATCAAAATTACTTACTTTGTAACGAACACATCCAGTATTGCTGAAGTGATGCTAAGTTCGCTTGGAAAGATTGATGCTTTGTTATTAGATGCAAGATGGTTGACCGTGGTTCATAGCAGTCATTAGAAGTTTTGCACTTTCTTGATTACTTATAAAAATTACATTCACGGAATAATAATAGAAGTTCTGAAACATTTTAATTAGAGTGGATCTATAGAATTTTTACGCTACCCAATGAAGAACAATCACGTTTACCTGGTGATCAGTCGCGAGCTGGAAAATTGGGCCATATTCTTTACAGAAGGGGAGATAAGGGTGAAAATTAATAATTTAACAAGGTGACGAAAAAAATATTTTTACACAACCATTTATTAAAAACAAGTAAAAAAGCTAATATTGGTCTAAGACCAATTCTAATGATACCCTAGATGAATGTCCGTATGAAATTTCGTATGGGTACACATTTGAGCAATTTTGATTTTTGCAGTGGTTTTTCGCATATATTTCTAGAACGGTTCGTCAGACAGAAAAAATGACAGAAAAAATGATTATACCAATTTTATAGGATTTCATATTCTGAAGAAGTTTTTAGTACAATAAAAATGTCCTGGACTAATCGTTTCACAGTATACATAAAAACCCTAAATTTTTATATGGCAACACCAAGAGAGAGTTGCCCGGTTTAGTCCATTTTTGAATTTTTTTTTGCTAGTACAATGAGAACAGCACGCACCAAATTTCAGCTCTCTACATCGACGCGTTCTCAGGCAGTGTTCAAATATATAACGGAAAACGTAATTTTTGTATGGCAACCCCACGAAGGAGTGGCCCGATTTGTCTCATTTTCGATCTTAATTTTACTTTTTTTTTTCAAAGTCCGTGTACAAAATTTCAGCTCTCTAAGTATACGCGTTCTCGAGTTATCGTGCGCACAGACAGACGGATGGACGGACGGACGGACGGACGGACGGACAGACATGCAAAAATCAAAATAACTTTTAATATTATGCGTGGGTGTCCAATTCATTTTGTTCTACCATCATTATTTCGAGCTGTTACAAACAGAATGACAAACTTAGTATACCCCTATAGATTTCATCTAGGGTATAATAATTCGGGCATGTTTTACAGAGTGCGAATTCGGCTAGGTTTATGCGAATTCTTCCTCCATTTACTGTGAGCCAGTAATATTGGATGACGAAGCTTGGTCAGAGAGACGTTTACTACTAGTCCATCTTCATCGTGAATATCTTTTGCAGAAGCGTATTCTTTGGGATCTAAAAAGAAAATCGGTAATACTCATTCGGAAATTTAGAAAGAATTTAATTACATATGACAAGATATCGGCGGAAATAAAACATGTAACAGAGACTGATTTGAAACATAGAAATGGAGGAAAAACGAAATAAAATACTAGAAAAATATGTAAGAGATAGAGATAGTTTGCTAAATAAAATGTAAATGTAAGAAACAGATATTAAAAATATTATAATATAAAAAATACGGTTTGCGTTTATTTCCTTATATATGTATATACTTATCTCCTTATTTTCAGCAGTTGGTTGAGAGTCATTGATTGGAGTTGAATATTGAAGGTGTTGTATGCTGTTGAGCTTTTCTTGTTTCTATGCAAGGCACAGCAGGATTTTATTTTTAATGCGGAGTTTTTTATATTCTTATCCATGCCTTTTCCACTTCTCCTGAAACGAGAGAAAGTGCTGGTTCGAAACTGTAATATATAAACTATATTGAAACACTTGTTCCTATAACAACCGCTACACACCCTGTTCCATTATAATTTTGTTTTCGATAAGTAACTATTATGTTTAGTAGAGCTGCATTTTTCACTTGTAGCCTTATCAAGTTTTGAACATGTCGCCGACGTTTTCTCCTATAATACGACACGTGTGGTAATAAGACCCTCATTTTAAAGTTTATACAAGTTTAATCGACATCCTGATGAGCACAGGCGTTATATTGTAGATTGTTACTCATCACAATACAGTTAGTCGCCTATTTGATCACTTATTTTTGTTTGTTTTACCAAAAATAATCATTTTCCATATACATCAAATGTCAAAATATAACAAGCAGTGAACTATCTCGTTATTTCGAAATTGTTACTCGAAATTACGTAATTTCAGGCCCAGTGAAAACGTAATCTTTCGTAAAATTCGAGTTATGCAAAATTCCGTGTTCCGCATTAATTACGTTTCTCGGGGGATGACTGTATAGTATTGTTACGAGCGTGGCCTTAGTTCGTTATTTAAAACACAATATTTCAGATATAATTCAAAAGTTCTTTCTTTATTTAACTTTACCGTTTACTCTCACAAATTCACAAATAATTATCAAACCCTCTCTTTATAGTTCTCGCTAGTACTGTACTTCTAATTATCACAATCCTAATACTTCACTTCGTTCACTTCACTGTCTGAAATAATACTCGCCTCCTAGATGTGAGAAGCGCCTTATTTATACTCTACGAATTATTCTAGAACTTTCTTGAATATTCCGTTTTCCGAACCCAAGGCTTACTAAGATGTCACTAGGCTAAAGTTGCTTCCATTTCCAACAGATGTCGCTTGTGTCACTTTGTGGCACGTAACAGTATTTTAAAAATTTCCCAAAAATGCTATCCTGGTCTTTTTTAAAAATTCATATATATTTTTCTATTCAGTGAAAAATAGCTCATTTGAAAGATAAGACTTTAAGCTATCTAAGAAAAATATATGTGAAAAACGACATAAAGAATCAGGATGGTATTATTTATACTTAAATATCCTGGTTTTTGATTTTATTTATTTTTCTTTTATTTTTTACCTTATATTATCCACTAAAAGATTTCCACTCTCCATAATCTCCGTTTTGTTTAATTAACCATTGTTCCTGTAGTATTTAAGGATATTGCTATAGAGCATACTGCTGGCCGAGTTGCTGCAAATGTATTAACTGGGGAAGTGTTTGCTGCTAGTGTGCACTTTGGCTACGTATTTGGAACAAGCAGGTTGCTTGAAGTTTCTGTGGTAAGGTTGTATATTTGTAGCATGACTATGTATCTATTTGCTGGGGGGTAAAACTAGTTGCCGGTGGAGCTTTAGCTGGTTGTTCGCCTAACGGAAATTGTCTTCCTCTTGCAACATCTTCATAGTTTGAGATCACTTCTATACCACCTTTGCATAATTCGCTCGTCCTTCCGAACATGGCCTCAGTATGGTACGGATGTTCTTGGAGTATAGTTTGCTCAATCTCCTCTCCTCGTGAAGAGATGTGAACTAGACCAGTAATCGTGCAAGTACTTCACTCTTTTATTCCAGTATACATGTCTCTAATGATATCCGATATATCTTTGGTGACTTGTATCTGGGATTTGATGTGTTCCTCTGTTTTTGAAATTATTTTGTTTCTTGGTAGCAAGTCTTGTTTGAAGCTGGCATGATATTCATTGTTAATCGAGAACTTTCGTAGAAATCGTTTGGGTCCAAAAGACTTCTCTGTGCGTTCAAAACCGTGCAGACTTAAATAATAGCTAGTTTTTACAATATGTCAAATATTAGTATTGATATTGCTGGTTTTTAGAAGAAGTTGCTCCGTTTAACAGTACGTTAAATCTCAGTATTGAAAAAGCCGGGTTTTCAATCTCTTCCCAGGCTATATTTAGTAGTATGTTAAATCTGTTGTTATTTTCCTTTTCTTGGCTCGAAGAACCATGCACATATTTCAACGGTGTGTTGAATTAAGTTTATTTTGTTGGGATGAACGTAAACTCAACTCGAGGTACTCGATAATGCTACATTTTAATCATATAAAGCTAGGCTATTTATAATTGAAAAATTATGCTTACCAGATAATATTGATTAAGCTATGCTCCAATGTAATATTTCTACA
Source organism: Dioctria linearis (assembly GCA_963930735.1). NCBI lineage: Eukaryota > Metazoa > Arthropoda > Insecta > Diptera > Asilidae > Dioctria > Dioctria linearis. Next base: position 132,742,093 of record OZ005744.1, on the reverse strand, counting down.
TAGTATAGTGTGGTTGTATTATTACAACATACATTTAAGTGAGCACAGGCGAAAAAATGTACGGTCAGCCTTTTTAAAAAGTGTTTGTACATACATATATATGTAGAAATAGTGCAAATAAAAAACGCAAATATTTTTATGCTGTGAATCAATGCAATCGTTTTATGTTGTTAAAGTTATTTTTAGGTCATGATTGCATTGATTCTAATTATGACGGTAAAGAATTTTTAACTAATTGTTCATAGGACGAACAAGACAAACAACTGGCTTATAGAGCCTCCATGGTACAACTAGTAACAACAGTCAAAGTCAAGTTCATTTTGTAGACTCCAACGAATTGATTCTTAGTGTCACTTAACTTAAGCTGTATTCATAAAGACGAGGATATATTCCAACTGATCGTGTTATCATCGATCCACAACGGTTTTTAAATGTCACTGATATAAGATTTTGTACTGGATTTGACCGCAATTCGGATCATTTCCTAATAGAATTCCTCTTTCGATGGTTCTCGTACAAAAAACAGTGAGACGACTACAATTCGACTAAGTAAAAGTAAATATATTATGAGAAAGGAGGCGAACAAAATCACAGCATCTGTTGCCAAGGAAATGATGAAATGGAATGGAAAGAAATTTGCATGATATATGTACCGAAACCTGCATAGAAAAAATGTAGGACGATTGTGTGAACAGAGATTGCCGCTTTAGAAACTGTACAAGCTTACTTCAAACCACCGCAGATTTTCCATAAGAATGACTGACTTAACCAAAACTGAGAGCAGTCAGCTAATAACAAATAATCAACTGTACCCGAGCTGCCTACTGAAAGTTGAATATAGTTTTCGATAATCTGCGACCAGACACCAAGTCACCTTTGGTGAATACAAGGCCTATATATAACGAAATGTAGAAAACTGCCTTTCCATTTAATTAATAAAGGGAGCCCCAAATTGTTGGCCCACAATATTCCTACGTAAAGGATTATAGAAGATGATGGAGTTTATGTTGATATATTTAGGGTTTCCAGACTGGAGCACTTCTATTGAATCTGATGTATACCGGATCCCGTATATTGAACTGCAGTGATATCCCTGTTAACAAGAAACTGCTACAATTCACAACTACTGTATAAAACATAGTTAGAGTAATCTCAACGCAGTTCCTTAATCATTAATTTTGTTTATTATTAATTCCAATCTATGCATCTTTATAGTAATACACCCAAATAGACCATTTATGATACAAGACTATTCTAATTTATTCCACAATAACAAAACGATACCGAAGCAACCATATACTCTATACTTTATTTGCATAGATAAGTCTCCTCTCAAAGTCCTCATTAACTGCCTATCGTCATTTAAATAATTCGATGATATCCCGTTTGCTCGGAATCAAAAGGAATCACAGAGAAACAATCCATCTCGGACTCCAATCAATTTGTCTGGAAAGTAAAAATCAACCGCCCACCCGAAACCCTAAGAAAAGGAAAATTTATATGGTTTGGGGAATTTGTTGTTTTGATTATCAATAATCAAAGAGTCGTTTGGGCGATAACTTCTAAATGTGGTAAACTTGATGTCATAAAGGACTATATACAGGTACTAACTCCTCCTCTGTTAAAAAAAAATACAATAACAGAAAATCACCTGAAGTTGTTTTAATTTATGAGTGACTGATTGACTGCGTACAAGATCCCTTTTAACCATCCCAACCCATCGTCATATCCCTGTGTGAGATACCTCTCATGGCTAGGCATATAAACGTAAAGATTTATGGCCACTCGTATAATTACAATTTAATAAATACAATCCTCGCAAAAAAAAGTGAAAACTGATCCCTAAACTTTAGGTAACAAAGGATACCGGACTGCATAGAAAATATGTGTTTATGCCTGACCTTATAGAGACAACAAAATATATCACCAAAACCCGCCCGCTCCCCAGATATGTATATGTTTTGGGACGACAACATATCGGTGAATGTGTGGAAATACGTAAACTTGAAAGTGCTTGAACTAAAACTTTTACAATGGAAACTACGAATTGGGGTGGAAACCCGTCTTCACCTTATTTATAGGGTGGGGGTAGTGTAGTGGCTGAAACGAAAAACCTCAGGATACTAATAGTATCACCGTAGACTTCAGAAGCAACTGAGTGAAACGGCAGTGGATTAAGCCGATTTGCCGAGCCTGGTTTTGTTGTTTTTGAACAAAGCCATGAGAGTACTGCCTGCAGGAAATACCACTATTCCTGTTGCTTTTTCATTGTTTTCTGTTGTTTATTTTTGGTCGGTGTCTACTGTTCTTATCTGAAGTGAAAAGTTCTTCGAGGAGTTTATTATTGTTACCTAAAAACTTTCTCTGCTTTTCAGGTATACCTACCATCATGTGTTGGGGATTTTGCGAATGTCACGGAACCTTGCAGAAGCGCTCAACTGGAAAAACGCACTAGATGAAATCGAATAATCGTTAGCTCCGCTTGGCGCCATGAAAATTGAATTGTTTTCAATTTAGTTAGAAACTATCGCAATATCCTTGTGTCATTTAAAAACGTATAATCTAACCCACATATGATCCGAACTCGGTAGACTTTTGAAACAATTTTAAGCCAGACATACAAATTTATTTTATTGTTATCAGTTTAAAAAGACACACAATAACAATTTTAATATGTAACTGAAACTTGGTGTTCAATTTTCTTTTCATTGTTGTTTTGCCGATCGTAAGATAAGAAATGAAAAATTTTCAAAATATACATAGCGCCTACAGCCTGCTCCACTTTTTTCTACTTGCATCGGAACCTATTATTATAGATATTTATTAATAAACTAATTTCTGGTAAAAAAAAGTGACTCCAAGAAAACAACAGGATTAACGACTTTTTCGAATATTAATAAGAAAGTTAAGTGATCCCTTAATTACCAGCGGGCAAAGAAAAATAATATTATCTTATTTTTACTTGTGTCGTTGTACACATTTGATTAAGCTATAAAGGAGGACGATTAGTAACACTTCCAGATGAAAATGGATATTAAGGAGGAGGATTAGTAACACTTCCAGATAGAAATGGATATAAATAAGTTTGAAGATGAGGCGCTCTTTCTCTCAGCTATTTGCTCCAATTACCAGAAAAAGTAGCGACAAATCGCATTTCTTCTACGTTTGACATAGCAGAAGTTGAACGCCCTCAACCACCTCCCTCGCTCATACACCTGCTGCAAAAGTCATTGTATGACGCAGGGTTTCTAAAAAATGATTGTACCACGATAGCTACAGTAAGGTTCCGCCGAATATTTTGGTTTCTCTTTAGTAGAGTTTATGTTTTCCTAGATACAATAAAATCAAAACTGAATACAAACCTTCAAGATCTTCGCTAAAGTTTATGCACTCTTATCTATCGGAGTTGTTCCCAGCATAAAACTTTATACTTAGGGGTACCGCAGGGGTCCATTTTGGGTACTCTACTGTTTTGTCTCAACTCTTGCCCCAAACCATTTCCAGCTTGAGCTCTAAACAACATGGATTGCTTCCTGGAATATTAACCAGCACGAACTTGGCAGTATACACCGACAAAATTGCAGAAGAGCTCGATGAATGGAAACAAGTTGATTGAATACAAACTGATTTCGCTAAAGCTTTCGACAAAATTTCACACTCTCATATACCAAAAGTAATCCAATATAGCTTTTGTGATAATTTAGTTGCATGGTTCGCAACATATATCCGCGAACGACTGCAAACAGTAGTCCTTAACGGTCACCACTCCTGCACTTTCTTTTAAACCTCCGGTGTTCCACAAGGTACCATACTTGTTCCTTATATCTTTCTCCTCTACATCAACGACTTACTACATTTATTATACACCGATTGTCTCTTGTATGCATATGATGCTAAAAATTTTAAAGTCATTCACCCAGAAGAAGACGGTAAATTACTTCAAACAAATATTCGTACCTAAGTAAATTGGTGCAAGCATAACTTGCCGTTGAATATTTCCAACTGTAGAGTCATAACTTATTCTAGAAAAACCAATACCATATATTGTGACTACACAATGGGTGGTGATTCATCTCTTAATCGCGTTACGAAATAAAAGATTTAGGGGTAATTTTTGACCAGATATTCTTATTTCAGTCACATATTATCTGGATTACCTCCAAGGATTTTAAACTGTTGGGTTTTGTATTCCGAATTTGTAAATCATTCAAGCCTACTACATCACAAATAACTCTTTAAAATTCTCTAATAAAAAGTCATCTAGAGTACTCATGCTCTTGGAACCCTTTTTATTGTGTATATGTGGAACAAATTGAAGCAATTCAAAGAAAATTCTCCAGATTTCTTTTATCTAAAACAGAAGAACGCTATCTTGACTATTTTATTCGTCTCGACAAATTTGGTATTCTTTCTCTGGAAAAACGTCGTCTTTTCTTAGATGAAATGTTTTTATTTAAAATAATACACAACCTAATAAATTGCCCTGAACATTAGCTTCTTTACTCCACATAGAGTCACCCGCTACCCGTTAACTTTTCAAATTACTACTGCCAGGACCAATTTAGGGTATAAATCTCCTTGTTAGAGAATCCAAAAAAATCATAACGACCTATTTAACGAAATCGACACCCTCGGCTTAGTCTCTGCACCCATCCCTTGAATAGTCACTGCACTACTCATTAAATTTATTTTTTTTCCTCCATTCTCCTCGTATCCTTTTTACTTTTTAAAATATTTCTTTTTTTCCCTTTTTTCCGTTTTTTAATTCCTATCTTGTTTAAAACTTCTCTTGCTCTATTTTTTAGTTATTCTTATGCTGTTGCACATAACTATTCTATAGTCATAATTAGTAATTAGTATTATAAATGAATTTTTCTTATTAATATTTTAATCTTCTTCTCAATGTAATATGAAATAATCAAATATTTGGAGTTCGATATTAACCAGTAGCTTTTAGTCGACACTTTAGTCTATAAGCTATCGCTACAAAGTCATAAATAAATAAAATAAACTAAGTAATTGACCTGGTGATTGTTCCTAGGCAGTGTTCCCTTAAACTATATGCTAATAATGTCCAGTTCTGCTTATTACAAGCTTAGCTGATCTGAATCTGAATGCAACCAAAGCTAATATGGACTTGGTACTTATTTTTAGCGGGGCAAAATTGAACAATCTTACTAATCCTGCTAAGTCGCAATCTATTGCTATCTTTAAATATTACATCGATATGTCTCCTCTGCCTTGTATGGCTCTTATGCCTAATCCACAATGAATGGCAAAACTACGTCGTCAAAACGATATCCTTTGCTGAAGAATGCATATAAATACACGAAATATGTAAGTAGTGGTAAGCTGCCAAATTAAACAGCTGTTGACCTATCAATTATCATAAATGTAATTGCTTTCTCGATTTCATTGCAGAATTACATCGAAGGAAGTATTTGGCCTCTGTTACGTTAACAGGGAATTCCTGAATGGAATTACCAAAAAATGTAACTGTGGGTTGGTTACTGTTAGTGTAGCGGAAAGTTAAATTCAGAACAAATCAAAGTAAGTTCACATTCGATTTATTTATAGTTTTTCTCACGCTTCTATGCACTTTAATCTTAATTCAAAATTATCTAATATATCCAGATACTAATTATACAAATTTATTTAGTTAGCAAAATTAGTTCGCAGATTTGTCCAAGCTAACCCGAGACGGGAAGATGAGGGACAGCTGACATGAACTAATTGTACACTGAAAATTTACTACTATATTTTTACTTTAATTAAATCGTATTATATTCTTAATGTGATATTCTATTTATTCATACTTCAAATAATCTACAAAAATTAAAATACTAAAAACTTCAAACAAAATTTCACACTGTTGACTAAAGCTATCACCAATTATTTTTCTACACAATTAAAATGTCCTCCACCTAATTGCATATGAGCTTGCACAAACCTTATTGGATGGTAGCAAACCAAGTTTCACAATTAGAATATTCACCAAAAAAAAAGATATTATGCACTGTACTTCGTATGTGATGTTAACTCTGTGACCATTGAAAAACGCAAGAGAGTGATCCATGGCACTGCACCGCTTTATATAGAGCCTGAACCGCCATTTTTCTGTGGAACCTACAACCATAATGTAAAATTCTCCAAGAAAATAATTTTTCGTTCATTTCTATTATTTTCATTCGATGCGGAATTTTTCATTTTATTATCTTCCAATGAAAAATTCTTATTCTTTATTATTTCTTACAAATGCTGGCAAAAAGTTTAAATTATGCCATAACATGGCGCTGATTAAAATTTGGCATCCATTTTCAATAATTTAAGTGTGGAACGCAATTTTTCATTTATCTCGTTCCCCCTAGCTATCTCTTTCTTTCTCAGTATGCTTATGAGAAAACTGAAAATCTTATATATCTTTTCAAGAAGATATTTTCACACCTTTTAAGTGCTGCCACTGTATTTCTCTTTGAAAAACACCCCGATTTCATATGTCATATGTTGACAATATATGAAGGTGACAGTTCCGCGGTTTGTATTGGTTTCGCGCCGTCAAAGTTTTCGCGAGTGTTTTTTAGTGGTCATTTGTGATTTAATTACAGGTAAGTGTTGAATAACGCCAAAGAATAGTGCTTGTGTATTGAATTGCATTTTTGTTTTGTTCGCGGCAGCTGTCAACAGGTGAAATTTATACGAATTTTACCTGAATTGCCCGACTGGAACTTAGTTTTCAGTAGAATTTTTATTCTACTATTAGTATTTCATAGACTGGTTAAACTTCCAGGTGTTGGTGACTGAAATTCAGCATAATATCACCACTTGAAGTTTAACACAGTGTTGTCGTTGTTTATATGTAATTTGTTTACGTTTGTACTATGCATGTAGGATGATATGCATTGGTTGTAACGTTTTCATTTTGTACTTCAATATAAAATTCATTATTTCTATTTCAAATAATTCATTTCTTATTCTAATAATTTCAGGAATTCATTTATGTGGGCCCTGGAGCTACCATTCAACTAGGGACTTCGTGGGAGCGGTGCCAAAATGAGATAAGTACTCATATATTTGTAAAATTTTTACTGATTCTTCCTTTTTTTGTTTTTTTGAAGGTTCATCGCTGAACATTCCCCCCCCCCCCCCCCACCGTTGAATGCTTGCATTCAACCGAGCTCTTATTTTTGATATTCCTCGTTTGTGATAGCGATTGAACGTAATCTTGCCATCGGATCCCACGTGTAGAAAGACTTGATACCGATCAGGAAGATTAATCGTTTTGGTTTTGCGTTGTGTTTTTCTAATGGCATCAAAGTCAATTCGTGCCAACACATGTCGTTGCAAATAAATATCGACCTTTTCTTTGGTTAAAAACCGCTGGTGGGAGTTTTCAGCACGCATTTGTAATTCGTCAATGTTTGTGGTATATTTCAAGCGATCCAGTGACTCTAGCTGTCTTCCATTGATGGCCGCTGGTTCAGATGGTGTAGCCTTCAATGTGGAGTAGTGATATACGTAGTTGCTGGTAGCTGCCGGGATCCCTTCTGTTTTTCGGACTGAGCGCCTTTTTTGGGTAGACCAGTTAATACATCACAGCCAGGTTCTTTAAACAAGTCTGCCATTGGACTCCTGGGTGGAGAGAAACGAATGTCTTCGAGGATGCATAATACATCTGCATCTTGATTTTCAAAATTGGACGACATCTGAAAATGTACTGAATAAATAACTTGATAACTAGTGAACAGGACATTTACAAGACGACACGACTGACAAAGAACATAAATGTGACGACATCTGTGTAGTGGTCAGCTCAGTTTACTGCCACTCTGTTGGGCGGAAGCTTCTATAGGCAATCGACATACTTTCGCTAAAGGCTGTTGCAATGTGCTATTATGTGTTCGAATTTGGACAACTCGTACCAGGCCGTCTATTCCTGGATATGTTCGTTCGATTATGCCTAATGGCCAACAGGTTGGTGGAATATTTTCGTTTTTTATGACCACGATATCCCCAGTTTTTAAATTTGAGTGCGCTGTGGACAATTTTGGTCTGCGCTGAAGCTGATTTATATAGTCCTTGGACCATTTATCCCAAAATTGTTTAACTAGTTGTTGATAATGTCTCCATCTTTGTGTTAAATATACCTTGTGACTGGAGTAATCCGGCTCTGGAATAGCGTTTAGAGGCTGGCCAATTAAAAAATGTCCAGGTGTCAATATGAAGAGTTCATCAGGATCATTGTGAACCTGACATATTGGCCGCGAATTTAGACATGCTTCAATTTGCCTGAGTACAGTAACATATTCTTCGAATGTGCAGATTGAATTGCCTAGTGCTCTTTTTATATGTTGCTTAATCGACTTCACACCGGCCTCCCAAAGTCCTCCAAAGTGTGGAGATGCTGGCGGATTAAAGTGCCTGTTCGAACCAAATCGGTTCGAATATATTTTGGTTTTATCGATTACTTTAAAAGGAAAACATCCTGAAAACATGGCATCAAATTTTTAGGAAAATTAAATCTAATTTGATTACTCGTAATCAAAAGACAGGTACACAGCCTAACAAAGCCATGTATTTGTCATCTACATAACACATTGCATAAATACAATACAACAATATAGCCTCATTGAGCTGATCAAATTAAAATTCTTATCATATGATTGAAGCAATTAGATTCGTGCTAAAAAACAATTGCTGAAAAAGAACATATGCAAAAATACCATGCTAAAATTGAGTTCTAAAAACAAAACAAATTCAATCTAATTACAAATTTTCCCAAAAATAGGTACAGCATCTAACCAAAGCATGTATTGTCATGTAGCATACAATGCATGGCACAAATACAATCAGATCAAGCAGATCAATTTGCAACTCTATCATCATTATAAATACTATCGAACGGGAATTTCTTCTCTAAGTGATAGAGATAACATTTTTTACAAATATACAGAATTCAATTTAACACAGCAGCATGAGTTGCTTTAAATTTCTTGTTACTATGCATTTTTGTTCGTTGCTATGCATATTTTATCTCTAGTACCGTAAAATTACAGAATCACGGCCAATTCTTGTGATCATGCGCCTCTGCTACTCCATCATTGGTGTCGTGTGCAAGCAAGGGCTATATAAACAGCAGTTTGACTTGATTCGATCTCTTTTGTGATTTAGCAGTGCAGTGATTAACTTGGCAATTTATTCCTTTGTATTCTTTCCTAGTGATTTTTCCTAGTGTTATTTTTTATTACTAAATTAAATACTTTGTTTAATTGACGGCTAAAATAAAATATTCTTTTTTTGGGTACCGACTGGATTAAGGAGTTTGTTTTAGATAGCGATTAAATTAAAGGTTTTTTATTGTGGGTAGCGACTGCAATAAAAAATATTACTAACAATGCACTTTATTTCTGGTCTCGACGGAAATAAAGAATCTTTCTTCGGGTCTCGACTGAAGTTAAGATATATACTAACATTCACTTTAAGTCGGGTCTCGACTGACTTAAAGAATATTATCTCGGGTCTCGACTGAGATAATATATTACTAACAAATAACTTTATTGCGGGTATCGACTGTAATAAAGTTTTTTATTGCGGGTCTCGACTGTAATAAGAAATCTACTAACTCACACCACTTTATTGCGGGTCTCGACTGTAATAAAGTGTCTTATTGCGGGTCTCGACTGTAATAAGACAATTACTAACAAAACCACTTTATTGCGGGTATCGACTGTAATAAATGTCTTACTGCGGGTATCGAGTGTAGTAAGACAATTACTAACACAAACACTTTATTGCGGGTATCGACTGTAATAAAGCGTCTTACTGCGGGTATCGACTGTAGTAAGACAACTACTAACACAAACACTTTATTGCGGGTCTCGACTGTAATAAATATTCTTGCTGCGGGTCTCGACTGTAGTAAGAAAATCACTAACACAAAACACTTTATTGCGGGTATCGACTGTAATAAAGAGTCTTATTGCGGGTTTCGACTGTAATAAGACAATTCCTAACAAATCCACTTTACTGCGGGTATCGACTGCAATAAAGAATATCCTCAACCCACACCTCAGTCAAATAAAAGGTCAAGTAAATCAGCTGCTATATATTGATCAGGAGAGTACAAGTCAATTGCTACAGTTGTGTAAATCAAATTGGTATATTAATCATTTAATAAACATTGCTTTCAGCTTTTTATATTATAACATACATATATATATATATATTTCAGTTCTCAAGTTTCAGTATTTATTGAACTTAAAATTTAGTGCCGTGAATAAACAGATAAAAACCACTAGATTTATACCAGCGGCATAAATTTCACTACTCCTTTCATTTATTGCATGTACGCTCTGACTACGGGCAGTACAGTGCCAGTTCAACTCGTGCGACGCTAGATACTGGCCTGCTTCTTGTTCTGCTTCCTTGATGGCTTGTCTTAAGTCTTTTGTCTAGAATGCCTTTAGCACCGATAAAATTGGTGCCACAATCCAAAAAGATATCTGTGCACAAACCTCTTCTGGCAACAAATCTTTTTAAGGCTTCTAGAAAGGCTTCGGATGTGAGATCTGACACTAATTCAATATGTATGGCTCGTGTGGCCATACAAATGAATGTACAGAAATATGCCTTTTGGCGTTTGGCATTGCGAAGATTTGACGTCTTGACTGTAATGGGACCTGCGTAGTCAATCCCAACCTTAGTGAAGGGTTTAGTGATGTTTACCCTTGAGGAAGGTAAGTTTCCCATTAGTTGAGTGCTTACTAATTTCCGATGTCTAGCACATGTAATGCATTTATGTATTCTGCTGGTTATCGAGCGTCTGGCATTTAGGATCCAATACTGATTGCGACTCATGCTTAGCACTAGTGATGGTCGCCCATGTAACGTTTCATGATGAACTTTATCGATGATAATTGCTGTTACATGATGCTGTTGTGGCAAGATTATTGGGTGCTTTCTTGCATATGGTATTGTAGCGTTTTCTAATCTTCCACCTAGTCGCAGTAATCCATTGCTGTCAATGAATGGATTGAGTTTTAATAACCTGCTATTGCTTGGCAATGGTTTGTTGTGCAATTAATGGTTATATTCCTCTTGAAAAACTGATCGTTGTACTTTCTTTAGAATGGTGGTGGTAGCTTGATTCCACTCTGTACCATTGAGGATGTTTAATCTTCTAGTTTGTGGATTTCTACAGTTGTATATAAAGCGTTTTATGGTTGCAACGATGCGAACTAGCCGGTTAAATGATGAATATCGTAATAAAATATCGTCTTCGGCACTGATTGTGAAGGTACTAGTCACAGTCTTCTTAACTTCCAGATCTGTTTGACTATTATCTATTTTAGATTTTGGCCAGTCACTCGCATGACTTACTAGCCATGATGGTCGGTGCCACCGTAGCCCATTGTTTTGTAAGTTTGCAGCTGAACTGCCTCTTGAAGCGAGGTCCGCTGGATTATAACTGTTGCCACCGATCAGGTTTGAGAATATCTTGTATCTCAACGACGCGGTTGGCTACATACGATTTCCAGCGGGAAGGATGGTCATTAATCCATTGGAGGACAATTGTTGAGTCTGTCTGTCTACCGGAAGGTTGGTCAACTTCATGTCTTCAATAGTAGTTTTTAGTAATCGTGCTAATATCACTGCTCCATTTAGCTCTAAGCGAGTGATCGTTGTGAGCTTAATCGGCGCTACTCTTGACTTTGATGTGAGAAGAGTGGACGTTGTTTTGCCATCTGTGTCTTCAACCCGTAGGTATAGTACCGCAGCATAAGCTCTCTCCGACGCATCGCAAAACCCATGTAATTGCATATTTGCACCCTTGGAATAATGAATCCACCTCGGAATTTTTATGTATTGTATCTGGAGTAAATCTGTGTTGAACCTTTCCCATTGAGATTTGATAGCTTCTGTTACTGGAGTATCCCACGAGCAACCTGTTATCCACAACGTCTGCATTAAGATCTTGGCTACTACAACTATTGGAAAAAGCCATCCATGAGGATCATACAACGAGGCTATTTCTGATAAAACGGTTCGCTTAGTTGTGAGTGAATGCTTTTCCTTTTGGGCGACCGTGAAAGTGAAATGATCATGGGAAGGATGCCAACTTATTCCAAGAGTTTTAATCAATTCATCATTAGTTAATGTTAGCTCGCTTTTAAACTCTCCGTGATCTAATGGCAGGTCATCTAGCAATTTTGGTTCGTTGGTGGCCCATTTCCTTAAATTACAGCCACCAGCCTTCATCATGTTGATCAAATCTACTTCAATGTCCTTAGCATCGGCAATGTTATCAGCTCCTGTCAATAGGTCATCGACATAGAAGTCGTTATATGTTGCTCTTGACGATAATGGCCAATGACTCTCTTCGTCAGCAGCTATTTGTTGCGGAGTACGTATGGCAAGATATGGACCGGCGGGTGTACCAAACGTGACTGTTTTAAGTTGACAGTCTTGTATCTGGTTGGTGACAGGATGTTGCCAAATAATCCTTTGGAATGTACGATGATCTGGATGCATTTCGATCATTCGATACATTTTTTCAATATCCGTATTCCTTGGTACTCTATACTTTCTCCAGTTGAGCAAGGTTGCAAATAATTTTGGCTGTAGTGTCGGCCCCTTTAACATGTAATCATTGATCGACCTTGCATTTGTTGTGTTGGCCGATGCATCGAAGACTACTCGTAACCTTGTTGTGGTGCTATTCTTAAACACTGCATGATGCGGAATATAATAATGTGGTTGATTACCGAAAATCGTTTTAACTGCTACTGGTGCCGTGTCAGGTCCGCGTCTGATACCTTCTTAAATAATTTTTGCATAAACTGTAGCTCCTAATAAAGCGTCTATCCTGCCAGGTTTCAAGAATATGGGGTCTGCCAGATTCAAACCAGCTAGATGTCGCCAGTCATTTCTGGAAACTACCCTTGTTGGCAAAGAATTTGTAATATTCCTCAGGACCAGGAAATTCTCTTCTAGGATATTTCGATTACATCCGCATGATGATAACCATAGTTTAGTTTGCTGAGTTGCTTCAGCAGAGGGACTAGCGTTCAAACCCGTGATTCCTACTGATGTGGGTGTGCGCGAAGCACATAGCCTTTTACATGCATCTTCTGTTATGAACGAAGCTTGTGAACCACTATCTATGAGGCAACGTAGCATTATAGGTTCACCAAATTCACCATTTGCCATCAATAATGCTGTCGATAATAACGCATGATGGCTTTCTCTGTTTATGAAGGTTTGAGTCACGTTTGACTCAGCAGCGCTGTTGGCCAATGGTCCTCGTATAGGACTATTGTTTATCTCCGAGTCTTCGTTCTGATGCGATTGCTTCATACTTGTTGAAGCTTGCCTTGCGTTTTCATACGTCTTGTTCTTGGTCTTCTGTGGAGTTGAGATTGGTTTTCCCTTGTCGTAATCGATATGCAGCGAATTATGATGCCTTTTGTTACATTAAAAGTATTTGTGTTTGCTACTGCATTTATTTAATTGATGATTAGTTGATAGACAGTTAAGGCAGCTTCCAGCCGCCTCAATGACCTTTAGTCTTGCCTCTGTGTTCATTGTTTGGTATTTTGAACACTTCTGAACCCGATGATCTCCATTACATACTGGACATCGATTATCCTTTGTCGTATAACACGTTAATGTTGTTTGTTTGAGTGCTGACCTTGATTTCGATGCCTTCGTTACTAAAACATCTGTAATGGTTTCCGAGATTTTTAAACGTTTGTTTAAAAACGTAATGAATTGTGAGAGCTTTGGTAGATCTTGAGTTGCACCTTGATCTTCCTCCCATAGTTTCAGAGTCGTAAATGGTAGTTTCTGTACAAGAAGATGTACCAGCAATATATCCCATGAACTTCTATTTACTTGTAGACTCTTTAGCTGTTGTAGGCATTCTTCTGTCGTATCGATCATAGATTTTAAACCCTTGCTCGTTTCTACATGTTGTTTGAATTGATTTACTAGTGCCTTGAGTTGATAATTAACTAGAATCCGTTTATTTTCGTATCTTTCTTTTAATTTATTCCATGGTGGCTCGTAGTCTTGATTCGTAACAGGAGTATGTGTCAAAACCCTTTCAGCTTCACCAACTAAACATGCCTTTAAATGATGCAGTTTTTGTACAGAACTTAATCGTGTATTATCGTGCACTAATGATATAAACATATCATGAAAGGATCGCCATCGACCGTAGTCACTATTAAAGGTAGGTAGTGCTATTCTAGGCAGTGCAGTTTCCTGTTGGATTACTGTATTTGTATGTGTTGGACCAGATGAGGTAGCATGTGTATCTGTATTTGCAGAAAAACTACGTAAGTCTTCCATTAATTCGCTCATTAACTCCGAGTATCTAGATTTTGTTTTGCCGTAATTATCTTCTTCTAGATACAAATTAGATTCTTCTGACTCTTCCTCACATAACGTTTCATTGAGGGTTAAATCTATTGCACTGTAATCTTCCCAAATTTTCTTTAAATCGGAAATTTTTGCTACATAAAATCCTTGAGTTCGCTTAGAATTTTCAACTCCCCTTGTGTTTTCAATAAATTTGTTTAACCTGCCTCTTAGAATCTTCTCTTTATTAAATATTTCCTTTAAAGAAGACATGATTGCAGGTAATACCACGTGGGTAGCTGTAACTGCACGTAGGTAGCTTGTAAAAGACTAACAGTAGCTGATTACCGCTATGTGCAAAGAATGCTTGCTTGAAGACGTTCGAATCTAACAGTGAACTATTATTAATCGAATGCTCTTACTTTCCTGTATGGAACCATCAAAAAATGTTACGTTAACAGGGAATTCCTGAATGGAATTACCAAAAAATGTAACTGTGGGGTGGTTACTGTTAGTGTAGCGGACAGTTAAATTCAGAACAAATCAAAGTAAGTTCACATTCGATTTATTTATAGTTTTTCTCACGCTTCTATGCACTTTAATCTTAATTCAAAATTATCTAATATATCCAGATACTAATTATACAAATTTATTCACTTAGCAAAATTAGTTCGCCGATTTGTCCAAGCTAACCCGAGACGGGAAGATGAGGGACAGCTGACATGAACTAATTGTACACTGAAAATTTACTTCTATATTTTTACTTTAATTAAATCGTATTATATTCTTAATGTGATATTCTATTTATTCATACTTCAAATAATCTACAAAAATTAAAATACTAAAAACTTCAAACAAAATTTCACACTGTTGACTAAAGCTATCACCAATTATTTTTCTACACAATTAAAATGTCCTCCACCTAATTGGATATGAGCTTGCACAAACCTTATTGGATGGTAGCAAACCAAGTTCCACAATTAGAATATTCACAAAAAAAAAGATATTATGCACTGTACTTCGTATGTGATGTTAACTCTGTGACCTTTGAAAAACGCAAGAGAGTGATCCATGGCACTGCACGTCTTCATATAGAGCCTGAACCGCCATTTTTCTGTGGAACCTACAACCATAATGTAAAATTCTCCAAGAAAATAATTTTTCGTTCATTTCTATTATTTTCATTCGATGCGGAATTTTTCATTTTATTATCTTCCAATGAAAAATTCTTATTCTTTATTATTTCTTACAAATGCTGGCAAAAAGTTTAAATTATGCCATAACATGGCGCTGATTAAAATTTGGCATCCATTTTCAATAATTTAAGTGTGGAACGCAATATTTCATTTATCTCGTTCCCCCTAGCTATCTCTTTCTTTCTCATTATGCTTATGAGAAAACTGAAAATCTTATATATCTTTTCAAGAAGATATTTTCACACCTTTTAAGCGCTGCCACTGTATTTCTCTTTGAAAAACAACCCGATTTCATATGTCATATGTTGACAATATATGAAGGTGACAGTTCCGCGGTTTGTATTGGTTTCGCGCCGTCAAAGTTTTCGCGAGTGTTTTTTAGTGGTCCTTTGTGATTGAATTACAGGTAAGTGTTGAATAACGCCAAGGAATAGTGCTTGTGTATTGAATTCATGTGTTTGTGTGTTCAATCCTTTGATTTTTTCCGAGTATAAATATCCTAACCTGTACCAGGTGCGATATTTACCTTTGTGTTTTATGTGCTTAATCTTAGAATTCAGGTGTGCACATATATTAAATTTGCTTAAAGTTCTAGCAAGGTAATTTTATATCGTTTTTACAACATAGCAATATGAATTTCGCAATTTTTCTTGCATTTTTGTTCTGTTCACGGCAGCTGTCAACAGGTGAAATTTATACGAATTTTACCTGAATTGCCCGACTGGAACTTAGTTTTCAGTAGAATTTTTAGTCTACTATTAGTATTTCATAGACTGGTTAAACTTCCAGGTGTTGATGACTGAAATTCAGCATAATATCACCACTTGAAGTTTAACACAGTGTTGTTGTTGTTTATATGTAATTTGTTTACGTTTGTACTATGCATGTAGCATGATATGCATTGGTTGTGACGTTTTCATTTTGTACTTCAATATAAAATTCATTATTTCTATTTCAAATAATTCATTTCTTATTCTAATAATTTCAGGAATTCATTTATGTGGGCCCTGTAGCTACAATTCAACTAGGGACTTCGTGGGAGCGGTGCCAAAATGAGATAAGTACTCATATCTTTGTAAAATTTTTACTGATTCTTCCTTTTTTTATTTTTTTGTAGGTTCATCGCTGAACAGTCTCAATAATTTATACTATGTATAAGATTATAGCAAACTAAAAACTTATGCACAGTGCAGTCTGACAAGACAATTAATATAAAACTTTGTTTTTAAGACTGAAAGTGCAAGTTCCAGTTTACAGCTGTTTTGTTCTAAATTCCCAGGGTTCTAAATTGTGCTGAATACTCCTGAAGTATTACTACATCGTTTTTGCTGAATAACTACTACACATAAGCTCGTGCTAATGTCGTCAAATAAATGAAAGAGAAGAAACATTTTTGCAACCATGAATTTTCAAATGCAAGAGTGGGAAGCAAACACAAAAATCCATGTCGTTTTAACAACGTTTTACATTCGCTGACTCAGTTCGGTATCTCAGGGTGTATTTGGACACAACTCTTAATTGTAGGAAGCACACAAATGTTTAGGTTGGAAAAATGTATGGTGGTTTAAACGGCTTATGGCGACATGCGTGAACCCCCGGGTTAAGCCTGATAAAATGTGAAACTGTCGCGAGTCGCGGACGCTGTCGCTAAAGCTGTCAAAAGCTAACATGTATGAAAGTACTCAAGCGCGGGTACAATTTGTCGCTAAGGGTGTTACTGACGCCGGTCGCGTTGCTTAAAGTTGAAAATATTTCCACTTAAGACGCGCAACACCTTTAAAACTGGAGTTGTAGTCAATTCATTTATTTACGATTTAGTGATGGAATGAAAATTCAACACATGTTAGAGCGTCATCATTGGAACAGCATAAGCAAGTCAATGCGACCGTGTCAGCATCAGTAACATCACTCGCGACAGCTTCACATTGTAACTCACCCCCTGTCTACACTAACCCACTGACCACGAAAAATTGCTCACCATATTTTATGGTAAAGCCCATCTTGGAAAAAAAATTTTTGGTGTGGGCAAATTATGTTATGATATTTCATTTTTGGTTGGCCGATGGCGTTATCAAGACCGAAAAAGACTGCGATCAGAAGATTGATTGCATTAAAGAATTCGGAGCTCGCCGAGATTGAAGAGATGAATAAATTAAGAAAACGAATACCTATGCACCTTTATAGTTCCACAAGCAATCATTTATCTTTTAGTCAGTAAAAATCAATTAATTTAATTAGTTCCGAACGCGTTAGCTTCATTTCAGCCATTTTGATTATAACCGTCAAATTTATGGTAAGCAATTTTTTTGGACATTCATATATGGTACGCCATATATGGCCTACTATTAATTATTGCGGTGGCTACATGGTCTCCACTGGCAATTCCGTAGCAATAATCTATAGCAGGCACTGACATATATAATATGTACCATGTTTACATTCAAGGTTGAACCCTGGTTCAACTCGGGTTCAACTCCATGTATACGCGGCTCGATTTGAAATTGGATCGGCTCGACTCCTCGACTCGACCACGCTTTGCTGGCGTAGTCGAGTCGAAATGGTGTCCCATAAACGCGGATTGAGTAGTCGAGTTGGCAGCTTACAGTTGGTATTTATTTTATTCATTCTTTACTCGAAAGTGTTGGTATGCTGTGTATTTATTGTGAGTTTATTTTGTGCGTGAAGACACAAAGGCTCGTTTTGTGAATGCTCTGTTACTACTAAATATAAATTATGGCTGTGAAATTCTTGACAACTTGAATAGTATAAGCCGTAATAGAATTTAAAGGTTGCATATAACTCATGTGCCAGATATATCTACGCGCTTCGCTGACGTGAACTTATTTCCGAATACACCAAAAGTATACTGGGTTGCTCGGTTGCCAATTATATTCGATTTATAATTGCCTTTATGATGTTTAGAATAGTACATTCTGTGTGCCCTAGTTCTATGCGTGATATTGTTATCTTTCTCACATCAGCGCGTACCAGATTGCTACTTGTACCGCGGCATAAATTGTATTTCAGCACTCGTCTAATTTTTTTCTACGGTGTTGGTATGTGAAATACACTTCCATTTGAAACTAGAATAATTAATCATTTAATCACTTTTCTAGCATCTAAGCCTATCTGATTATTGTTCACTATTGAATACTATAACTTAGTTTCTCTAAATACACTTTTAATTTGCTGTTAGCTCATCTAATAAGTATCGATCTTTAGTTTTCAATTAGTCAGTATAACGCAGATTAACGTAGAATCAAATTTTGACTCATAATTTACAATTTGAGTATGCATAAATTAATGAGGTTGATCTCACTTGTGCTCTTTCCTCCCTATCTTCTCTACTGGAAATGCTTTTTGAAAATCTTTCTTAAAATCAAGCCATGGGATAGTATTATCCACGGTCTCACATATGGAGTCCTCGAGACAAACCTCACGAATACCCCTATTTTTGTAATTAAGTATTCGTCATTATATCTAGGTACATTCGTTGATTGTTGGAATAATATCAACACATTCAATTTCTTATACTGCGGCATGAGACAACTATTTACACAGTCAACTCATGACGATAACACTGCGGGAAAAACAACTTTAAAATTATAGTGAGCAAGCAACAAGAAAATTCTTGAGGAGGCACTCAGCATTAAAAAATTTGAAGGTCCCAATAGTGTTTTTTTCCATGAATTAAAGATAAGAACAACATATTATTGCGAATACAGAGTTTAGGGGAAATAGACTAGGACAGTGACTTAATTCGAGCATTTTCTGCTAAGACTTATTAATTTCTCAGTTCCTACTACTTGTGTTTGATGAGGAGCCTAGTATAGCTATCTTCAATTCAATCCAAACCATAATTATTTATCTTCAAGTAACATTATTCGCTCAAAAGTGGAGTATAGCCTAACGTAGAAGATTACAATGTCACATGGAATTTCATACATGTGGCCTATTCTGATGAATCGAAAACCACACTCAAACAAGTAAAAACCTAGAATTGGATTAAGACCAATTTTCATGATACTCTAGATGAATGAATGCCCGTATATAATATACTGTGTTCTCTATGCAATTTTGATTTTTGAAGTAGTCTTTCGCATATACATATTTCTAGAACAGTAAAAATGATTATAATCCATTTCATAGGATTTTATATTCAACACCAGGAAGGGATTGCACGATTCAGCCCATTTTTAAAATGTATTTACTATTTTTATGAAAACACTGTCCACAAACCTAAAGCTCTCTACGTTGACAAGCTCTCAGGCATTGTTCAAATATACAGTGAGAAACGACATTATTGTATGGTAATACCACGATGAATTTTCCCGAATTTCGAACTTAAGTTTACATTTGCTTTTACTTAAACTCATTCTCGAGTTATTGTGGGAGGGTCGAACAGACGGAGTATTGCGAGATTTAGATTAATTAATAAAACGACCACAGTATTTATTGTGACTCAGAGTAAAGCGAAAAGTTTGGGCATCCATAACTACATATAATCACAATTTTCTAACTGCAAATACCCAAAGTTTTAAGAGTTAATCTGAGTTGTAGCATTTTTTATTTTGCAACGGAACTTTTCTTGTGTATATCACTGAGAAAGAAAAATTATTTTTACTGGATTTTAATTACACAAGATATTTATTTTAAAAGTTGTTTTAATATATTTTATTTTCTACTTCAACCCCCCAACACATAAGAAAATTTTACTCCATCGGAAAGTGTTCTCCCACAGCTAATGTCAATTCGACTGATTGACAACTACAAATAGACTGCGTTCGCAAAATACAGTTTAATGAAATCTGTCAATTCCTATAATTGACTTTCGAAAGAAAACTGCAATTGCAAACGAGAATCCACGTATACTGAAAGAAAACATTCCGGTGGAGTGTAGCGGTTAAATAAAAAAGGATAATTTGTCACTCTATTATTCAATTAATTGTTTATTGCCACAAAATACTAATAACTAAACAAAATGTTAAGTTTATGAGAAATGAATTACTTGCAAAATTCTATCACTATGACAAATTATTTCCCTCAACTTAGACGTACAAGCTTGGCAACTTCACTTAAAATTCACTGATTCACTGTATGTTTTATGTATTTAGTAATTAAAGAAAATTCAAATGTACAAAGAAATTATATTTTTACTCGAATCTATCTCTTTCTTTTCAATAATAATAACTCAAAAAAAAATTATGCTACTTCACAATTGCATATCTAAATAAGATTTTCTTTCTGATTCTTAACTAATTTACTACTAGCTGAAAGAAATTAATTATTAGAACTCAAGGTAGATCCAATTTCTGAATTATTATGTTGTGCAAAAACTGACCAAATGGCATATGTTTCACACGATAAATATTTATTAGAAATGTCGATTTACTTGAGTAAATTAGTTAAAATGGCTGAAAGAACAAGATTAAGAATAAAAATTTCAATCGTTCTTGTTAAATTCATACATGTGTGTATAACCAACACCTGGCATGCAAACACAATGAAATTTAACCCAAATTGAAAATAATAACTAATATGCAAATTTACCTTTAATTTAATTTAAATTTGTCACTATTAAATTTATCCAATAAATTCACTTGAACTCTTGCTGATGCTGCTTTTTCCTTGAACAAACTTTGACAATTCGATTACTAAATTTTTGCTGAACTTTCTATTTCCTTTTTTTCTGATGATGATTTGAACTATTTGCAAATTGTGGGAGGAATGCTATTGCATGTTCTCGCACTTTGACAACTTTGAAAATAAGAAGGCAGAATGAAGAATGAACCCCCTTTTTATAGAAAATTTCGTTCCGATTTCATATCCATAAAAATGAATTATGCGAATTTTAGGCTTAATTTGACTATAATGTGTAAATTTGTTGTAGTCATTTGATGTCAAATTACAAATTGCATTTTTTGACATCTTTCCCATAGAAATCCCTTTTAATTTCACGTAATTATGATAAGTTTTCCGAATCTGTGCTATAACTTATCGATACGCTATCTTTTAGTTCGATTTACAAAATTCCTCTCATAATTCATTTTCGTTCATCTTTATTCGTGTCCCTTTCACACCGTTGTGTCTCTTTCGCACTTATTGGTGCAAAGGTAAATTCGAAAATTCGCGATTATCCCGCAATCCGTGAAAAATTACGCGACGCGAACGCGCCCATTCGATTCTGCGTCTCTTTTTACCCCGGGGTGACATTTCAAACGTCGCGAAAATATGGAGTTCGCCGGTCTATTTATATTCGTGAAATGTCACCGCGCGCGAGTTATAATATTGGTAAATTTGTAGTGAATTATGTGTGTTGTGCTAATTGGACGTATTCAACGTGGGATTTATACATTAATGCAGGTATTTATACGTTTTTTTATTAATCCCTTTTCGTATGTTACGTAAAATTGCAACTTTTCCTCATACTGTATATACCTGTCAAGGTGAGTTTATTTTACAAATTCTCATCTTAGGTATCTACAAATGTGTTGAAAAGTTATTTTTTTTGTGTTTTATTACATATATATTTTATGTTTTGAAGTGTTTTCTGCTGAGAAAACATGAAATATATATGTTTAGGCATTGTTATTGTTTGTGTGCCTTATGTGGTGGCTTACCTACCACCATACAAACAGAATGTTGTTGTGGTTTTTTGTATGTTTGTTTACAAAATACAAAAAAACTAATTCGTAGATAATTAATTTCTTTATTTTTATTTAGTTCAATTTTTTAATTCATTTTTGTTTATTTCAGGTCGTCGTGGGACCTTTGCACCTGTTGACACGCCAGGTGCTGGTAAGATTTTTTGGTTTATTTTATTTTGATTTTTCTTTTCCTTTTAGGTTGGTCGAACAGAAAGTTTCCCATTCACTAATTCTAAATCAATAAACCCCATGTAAATCCATCCACTTTTACTACCATAAAATTCGTTACTCACGAACGGCACTCTCAGGCGCTCATACACAAATTTTCTGATTTAGGGCTCTGTAAGTTGATAGAAAGTTAATATTTAACAAGTAAAAAAGCTTGAATTGGCCTAAGACTAATTCTTATAATACCCTAGATGAATGCCCGTATGAAATTTCGTATTGTCACCCTTCTGTGTAAGTTTGATTTTTGAAGTGGTTTTTCGGACAGAAAAAATGATTATAACCAATTTTATAGGACTTCGTATTCTGAAGAAGTTTATGGTATAATAAAAATGTCTTGGACTGATCGTTTTCACAGTATACGTAAAAAACCTAAATTTTTATATGGCAACACCAAGAAGGAGTTGCCCGATTTAGTCCATTTTTGAATTTTTATTTGCTAGTACAATGAAAATACCACGTACCAAATTTCGCCTCTCTATGTCCATGCGTTCTAAGGCAGTGTCGAAATATATAGTGGAAAACGAAAGTTTTGTATGGCAACCCCACGAAGAAGCTGGCCGATTTGTCTCATTTTCGAACTTAATTTTACTTTTTTCTTTAAAAGTCCGCGTGCAAAATTTCGGCTCTCTAGGTATAGGCGTTCTCGAGTTATCGTGCGTACAGACGGACGGACGGACGGACATGCAAAAATCAAAATAACTTTTAATATTATGCGTGTGTGTCCAATCCATTTTGCTCTACCATCATTATTTCGAGGTGTTACAAACTGAATGACAAACTTAGTATACCTTATTGATTTCATCTAGGGTATAAAAATGAAAAACGTCAAATTGTATTATAGAGAGAGAAATTGAGAGTAACTCTCGCAAAGTACGCGAACCGAACGGCTTCGAGTAAAACGTGTGTAAGGTCAAATAATTAAAATAGATTACTTGATTTATTATTTAAGTTAATTAATTATACCATAAACACACTATTCATTAAATTGCGGTGTGTCATATAGTATACGTTACATTTGGCTCGAAAATCATAATAAAGTACACTAATGGTAATGCAGCGTTCGAAAAACCGGTGGTAGATTTGAATGAAAAAGTGTGGTTGAAATGGGAAAAGTGTGGTAGAAATGGAAAAAGCGGAGTGTATCACATATTAGAGATTTTATCTCTAATAAAACACTTATTCCAAAAAGAGAAACCAAAACAGAAACCAAAAAAATATTCATAGCTATAACCATAACATAATCAAAAATAAAATTAGCAAAATTTCCAACTAAATATATAAAAATAAAAAATGGATCAGTACCTAGTAACTAAACTTTCTTACACAATAGGAACATACTTACCGTCTACAAATTTAAAGCTTTGGAAAACTTAATTATCTCTAAGGGCGGCTCAAAAATAGTTGTTCTTTCGTGCATTTCTTTACATAATATCTACTTTCTACTTTATTTCCAAATGATTTGTTTTTTGTTTGTTTTTTATTTCGTTTAAGGAAGAAAATATCCTTTCAGCAGTAGCGCTACTATGAGCTAAAGATGCAAAAATTTCTTTGAACATGAATTCTTCAAACATG
>OZ005744.1:132585792-132717892 GCA_963930735.1 Dioctria linearis | reverse complement strand
AATACTAAAAATTCTGCTATCACAGACTTTGCAATCTGTTTTAAAGCTTAAGTAATTTAAAAACATAATTTTATAGTTAGTCTATAACAATTTACTAAATGGCAGGAGTAACTATAAGAAAGGAAGCGAAAGTACATAAAAAATAACAAAAGGAACATGAAAACGTATACTTATATCTAAACTTAAATAAAATAATTAATTTCACATCTGCACAACTTTTTCTAAAATATCACATTTTCTTTCTGCCAGTAGCTCCTTACGCTTCGCCTACTCTTCGTTTTCCCGGAGATGTCTAAGAACCTTAGTATTAAATTATTGTTTACATCTCACACAGCTATTCCAGGATATCGAGCTTATCGTCTCACGAATTTGAGCCGGGCTTGGATAACTTCCTTCCTTGTCAAGAACTGTTCCTAGTAAGTAACAAGCCTTACAAACCGTTTACTATATGAAGTCGACTATGTAAGTAATACCTGAGATTGATAGCTCTGGTTCCTGCTAACTTGTACCTGCTTATGCTGAAAGCTCACTTCACTGAATACCATCCAATTTTTTTTCCATAATAATATTGATTTCACTGAAGAATAAATGTCGTTATACATAAATAACTGAAACAATAAAAATGAAATATGTATCATATTACTTTTTAAAGGCACAGGTTATTCTATTTCTTCCAGTTTGGCCATTGTGGACTTTTGCTTTTTATTTACTGACGATATTTGTCCTCAATTTGGGTTACAGAGAAATCGTAATCCTTTTCTGCGAGTCGATTCTTTATCGCTTTATACCGTGATGAAATCTATAAGGTATATAAGTTTATCATTCCGTTTGTAAGACCTCGAAATAATGATGGTAGAGCAAAATGGATTGGACACCCGCGCATAATATTAAAAGTTATTTTGATTTTTGCATGTCCTTCCGTCTGTCTGTCCGTCCGTCCGTCTATCTGTCCGTCCGTCTGTCCGTCTGTGCGCACGATAACTCGAGAACACGTATACTTAGAGAGCAGAAATGTTGTACAAGGACTTTAGAAAAAGTAAAATTAAGTTCGAAAATGAGACAAATCGGGTAAGTCCTTCGTGGGGTTGCCATACAAAACTTGGTTTTCCACTATATATTTTGACACTGCCTGAGAACACATCGATGGCGGGAGGTGAAATTGGGTACGTGGTGTTTTCATTGTACTAGCAAATAAAATTACAAAAATGGACTAAATCGGGCAACTCCTTCTTGGTGTTGTCTACTCTAGTATATTCATATGGTCTGTAGTATATTTTCCGATTCGAGTTGACCATCATAAAGACGTCTGTAATCGGATCCATTTCTTGGCGAGTAGCTCTTGTAACGTGCCAGTCGATCGGAATGAGCCTCAATATTTGCTGAAATCGGTTTCTACACATCGTAGCACGATAAAGTGGGAAAGAACTTCGTTTCCAAAGTGTACCTGCAGCCTCTTGATTTGATTTATGACAGCTCATTTTCAGCAAAATTTCCAGGAATGCATGAAATTCTCCCATGTAAGGGACTTTTTATTCGGATTTTTGCTATTCCATTTGGCGCAGTCTGCTTCGGCTCCTTTGTTCCTATATCTGCATACAAGGTCTGTAATTGCGGAACTCATGATGTAAAAAAAGTATCCTTTTGCCACAGATTTTGGGTTATTGGATTAGCGCCACTAAACAACGAATCACGAAGAATATTGTGACCACCCTTTCGTTGCAACGTTGGTGGATCTTTGTACCATTTTGTCCCATCCTTGCTCACAAAATAACTTTCATGACACGAAAAAGCTTCACCAGCATCACTATCATCGACTTCATCATCTGAGTCCGCGTCAGAATTTAATTCCACCTCTATTTCTCCACCATCCACTGTACCATCAAAATCTAAATTTGCCTCCTCAGAAATATCTTCTTCATCGCTATCATCACCCTCGAAGAGGTCAACGTCCTTCTCCTCCGTTTCGGTAACAACCTCTTGCATTCGCCTAAAATAAACTTGTCTCCTTTCATACGATAACCTATATCACAAAAGTACAGTTTTAAAAATTGAATGCAAACAATTGCTGTATATATAAACACAGTTGAGCCGACCGGCCAGGTTAATAAACTTTTTTCCAGTAAAAGGTGTGTATAGTGATATATAAAAATATTAAATATTATATGGCCGTGAAATATTTGCACGAAATTCAAAAAATTTATTCAACTGTGAATATAAACAAAGCCTTGCTCATATGAAGCATTAAAATGTGCAATAAATGCAAAACTCACCTGTCAACCGCTGTCGCAGAAAGATATTCAAAATTACCCTCTGGATTCATATTTCGTTTTTTTTTTTGGTCTACACAATTTCTCACTTGAAAATTTCAATTGAAATTAAAGAATCTAAATCATAAAATATACTTATATATTCTATGCAAAATATACATCACAGAAATATTTCTCATTATATTTTTTCAGCTAATCAACCGTACAGCTCCCATATGGTACTTGTCTTATAAAATACCTGAATATAACAATCCCTTAACATAAATCCTTTGTTTTTTACCTATTTGCCTATAATATTATGACTAAAAATCGTATTTACCATACAAAATGTATGAAGAATATGTGTATCTATCTGGGTAGATAAAACAAGGTTAAACCGGTACACCGCATAGTCAAAAACAAATTAATTACAACAATATCCTTGAATTTCATATAATAATGATTCTATAATTGGATGGAGTAAACTAACTATCAATGAATGGATAACAAAAACGCATAAATTAAATTTAATCCTTCGTAGCCATTTGAGAGTTGTGTAAGTGTGTAAGCCTTACTCCTGATTACGTGGCAACTTGTATACCAGGTCAATGGGTGAAAACATACTACTTCTGCAAATGCTTTTGTATCCCGCCCACATATACCCACGCTCTTAGCACAGAAATAGTCCACTGCCCTTATAATCCATGCCAACCGTAATCTTTCAGATATCTGATGAATATGCCAATGTATACGTACATCTTTATACTAATTCACGTGGACATTCGAACATATTGAATTTACGTAATCCTTGCTGGTTGCACATTCCACGTGAAACGGATTCGTTAATTGCAGAAATGAGCATAATGGTCCAAAAATCAGTGAGGTCCTGCTTTATGAAGTGTCTAAATAGCTGAGACATTATTTATGCACGTGAATGCAACAAGAATAAACAACGCATCGTTATGTTTAGACATAATAGCCGCGACTACAACTTGGGCCCGGATTCACAAACTCGGAGAGTTTGGGAGATGGTAATTTTCGTTTTCCCCGGTTAAAACTACCTAACTCCCCATTCGAGATTCTCTAACATACTTGAGGAGTTAGAGAAAACGTGAGAAGTATCGAAATATTGAAAGACGGATAACTCTGTGTGGGAGGGTCGTAGAGCATTGCTGTTTTTTTCCTACGAATTTAGAGTATAGAGTACAAAAATTAGGAGAACAATTTCTGAGGGAGGGTTTTTGTGTTTGGGGGGGGGGGGGGTGTCGTATCGCCCCCGTTGGGGGTTTCCAAAATACGTCATGTTTGGTATCAAATTAGTGGGGGAGAAACGGGTACTCGAGTGGTGTAGTTTTTTATGATCATTTTAACTTCATAACTGACTTTTTACCGCCGAAAGACGGATTTTTTGCACTTGGGTCATATACACCCCAGTTCCTATATTTTGCATATATTTCTACCGTTCTTTATTTAACATCCATTAGTACTCTGTTGTGAACATTTTTCTCATGGAAGGTGAATTTCCACGACTTACCAGTTCTTCATAATGATGAGTTGAAAATATGTCCATTTTTGTACCAGAAAACGCCCATTTTTCATCTTAAGAAGGACTGATTCACTTCTTTTGCAGTTATCTCCAAAACCATGTATTGGATTGAAAAAGTAATTACATATCTAATTAGGGGACAAAATGTAGATGCGAATTCATCCTACATACAAGCTTTAACGTGCATATTTAAAATTTTTATAGCATCTCTTCAGTAGTGGAAGACGACCAAATCGACCATTTTCGCGTGAATTACAATTTTTAGCGGGTA
Source organism: Dioctria linearis (assembly GCA_963930735.1). Lineage (NCBI taxonomy): Eukaryota > Metazoa > Arthropoda > Insecta > Diptera > Asilidae > Dioctria > Dioctria linearis. Next base: position 132,713,829 of record OZ005744.1, on the reverse strand, counting down.
CCTTGACACACCAAAATCCTTATTTATCCTAGGTACATTGGTACCAAAAGCAGACAATACATACTGTCAGTTGAGAAATATTTTTCTTACTGTGGTCTGAATGGTCGTTGAAGGCTCTCAACATAGAGCATATAGGCTCATTATAACCGTAGTTGGTGCGATGATGAGCTACATGAAACAAGACATACGGGTCATTCCTCAAAGTCCGTGGACGAATACGAAAGTTAATTTTCCATAAGAGCTCAGGAGCATCTTTTGCACCAGTAATTATTTAAAACAAGAGGACTACTTTAGTTACCTCACTTCTTCTGATGAGCGTAGATAGCTTAAGAAGATTTAATCTCTGCTCATAGGGAGGAAGCGTGAGAGGATTATCCCATGGGAGACGTCTAAGTGCAAAGCGAATGAATCTCCTCTTTATAGATTCCAAGTGCCTTAGCTGAGTATCAAAGAAAGGACACCAAACAGGGATAGCATAATCAATTAGAGGACGCACACGGTCCTTAAAGTAAAAGGATCATTAAAATCAGGTGTCCATCACCTTACAAAGCCTAATACGGCATTAACCATATTAATTGTCTTGTCAATATGTGGTAAAAAGCAAAGTATAGTATCTAAAAGTACACCAAGGTCTTTGACTTCATTGGTTTTGTCAAGAGCGATAGCATTTATATGGTATGTAGTCAGAAGTGGATAATTTTTATGGGTAAAGCTAATGGCTTTACACTTGCCAATATTTATTACACCAAATAAAGAAACTATTAATAGCACATTGCAAAGCGTGACAACCAATAAAGCTATCGACCGTCTTAAAAATTTTGATATCGTCAGCATATAACAGAATATCACATAGATTAATAACGTTTGTCAGATCGTTAATATTGTTACGAAATACGTTATTGGAGCTCCTATGTAACCTAGATAGATGCTAGATATTGTTACGAAATACGTTATTGGAGCCCCTATCTAATCTAGATAGATGCTAGATATTATGAATGCATTGAGCTTGAGACCGTTCTATGGGCTCAAGGCTCAGTGGATAATCAGATAAAGTTGAATTGCACTGTTACATCACAGCACATATAAACGTCCACACTGCTCTATTTGGTTTTCTACATCGATTAATAAACCAAAGCGCGCTCTACCCTCTACGTGAACTATGCAAATTCAGTTCATATAGCTTTTGTTGTCAAAGTTCAATGAATATACCTTCTGTGTGTTGATCATTTTCAATTTAGACATGCAAAAGAGAAGAATGAAAATCAGCTTAACAAGCTGGATTCTGTAATATTAACTGTTTTGGAACAGAGAACTTTTCTTAAATCCACAAGAACACAACGGCCAAGACTATTGAAATCTAGAACATCTTTGTCGAAGAAAAATATGTCCACTATCAAGAAGAATCGAGCGTAAAAACCGCGTAAACTAAATTCAACTTTATCGGGATCTAACTGTTCAAGGTATTCTGCATGTGCAAGAAGTAGTTTGCAAACGTTATTTTCACTTAAGTAAAAGGGAACAGTGCATATCAAAAAGTAAAGGTAATGATAGATCGAGTCTAAATCGAAATTGTGCCCGTAAAACAGGGTACCGAGTTGATTTTGAGCATTCCAATTGTTGGATTCAATTTGAATGCTTCATAATAAAATCGAGTAGTAGGCTCTCTCATCAATTTCGGGCTCTGATCAAATTTAAAAGCTTGGAAATACCTATGTAAGTCACCCAGCCATAAAAATGACGAATGTATTGTCTCAAGAGCATAACTTGCAGCTTCCAAGGACTTATCGAAACAACAACATACCTTTTCCATTTCAGCAGTTATGCGTTTGTAATTTGCATACCTTCCAATAATAGATCTCGTAGCTTAGCCAGGTATTTAGGTTTGGTATCATTTTCTTCTTTATGCTAGTGTTTCTTAACAAAAGCAATAAATTCATAGTATCCCTTTCGACATAGAATTTTTAAGTCCCGTCAAGAAGTCCTTTGACATTTTCAAATCTCTCCAAACTAATTCCTCTCATTCGCAAATAGTAGTTGTTCATCTTTTCAATATGTTCACGAGACCACTGCATTACAAATTTGATAAGATTTGTGATAACTATATGTTCTCAAATTTACAGTGAAGAGTTGCAATTGCATGCAAGTGTCAATTAGTTTAAAAAACCAAAAAGAAAACAAAACCAATATGCCATAAAATTAAATGGAAAAAGTAATAAACTAGAAGTATAAAAGGAAAAAAAGTACAGCCCTAATGAAACTAAAGGTTGCATTGCCCAGGGGAGAATGAATTGCTAATCGAGCAAGTTTTACTAGTAGCTTCTTTCATAAATATTAGGATACTAGTAGATTTTCAATTAGGCTTTCCCCATGAAACATGAAAAGGTTAATCAACACTATACTGTTCACATTTTTACCTGTAATTGGACGAGTTAATAAATAAAATATTGCCAACTTGTAATTAAAAAAGTAAAATATTGCTAACTTGAAATTAAATAAGTAAAGTATTGCTAACGTGTAAATATTGCCAATTTGAAATTAAATAAGTAAAATATGTCTAACTTGTATTCTAATAAGAAACTGAAGTAGGTTTGCGACACATTTAAGTAAAATATTGTAATTAACTCAGCCAAGTGTGGCATTACTTTGAGCAGCTAGCTGACAATAGAGGTCACTAGGTTAACCTAGGTCGATATTTTTTAGTACCAAATGGATAGCAGGGTAGAAAATAGAAAGAAATTAATGAAAAAAGAGAAAAAAATGCGCAAACGAAGAAGAACAAGAAAGATATTTTTGTAAGTGGTTTGAAGAAGGTTAGGCGCGAAGTAAATGTTTAAGCCTGTAGAACGAAATAAAAAGAAATTAATTATGAAAGAGGATAAAGAAAAAGTTAATTAAAAGGAAAATAAAGACAAAGGAAAAATTAATTGGCAACCTAAAAGTCTGCGTTTTATTTAATTCTATTTGCGACTCAGCACCAAGATCCTATTAGACAGGACACGGCGTTTCAAGTAAGGCTGCCAAGGGGAACCCGAGCTCAACTCCACCAGGTTCCACCTACCTCAGAAGCCCCAGTTGGCGACGTGAGGGAGACTCAAGGTAACCATTATTGTGTTTGTATGTGTGACCATTTGTTTCGCTGGTCCACCCACGCAAGTGCTGGCACCTGATCCTACCGCCGTGGTACCCGCTCGGCCAGGCAGACGAACCTCAACCAGAGACGTAGCGCTTCCCAGCAGTAATAGATCGACTCTGAAGAGCGCCTTAAAAGGTGTATTAAGCCCGAGTATCAAAATCAAATCTTGTAACAATATATAAGATGAAAAAAGCGGACCAAGATGGCTGCCTTGAGGAATACCGGAAGGTACAGGTATTTTACAAGAGACAGCCGACCTAAACAGAACTTGATGGATCCTATTTGATAAATATGACTCTAGCCATTTAATTAAAAAAGTAGGAAGTCCTAGGAGACGAAGCATAAAGAGCAAAAGCTGTGGGATATTTTCTCGAAGGCTTTACTGAAGTCGGGGAAGATGAATTCAACTTGGCCTCCATTTTCCATTGAGTTGAGATAAGCCGAGGTAAGTTCAACCAGGTTAGCGGAAGTTTATCGCTTCTTCGCAAAACCGTGCTGTCTTGTACTTAATAAATGTTTACAGTGAAAGTAAACAGCATCACATATAATCGCGTTAAATAGCTTAGGAATGACCGAAAGCTGGGAAATATTCCTATAATTAGCAATTTCATCTTTCTGCCTCTTTTTTTTTGTGTTTATTATAGGATAACTTCCATGATAATAGGAATGTACCGATCCGTAGAGACCAGATAAATAAATGCGACAAGGGATTTACAAGATTGTGCCCGCAATATTTTAACAAGACAGAAGGGATTTCATCAGGGCCGGCATTGAACTTAGAATCTAGTTTAAAAATATACCCGAGAAAAACATCTTCAGATATCGTAATATTACTAAGGTCATGCCTGGGGACGGAAGAATAGAACCAAAATAGGATCCATCAATTACCTCACTATGATGGGTAAAACTAGTGCTCAAGAATTCAGCAAAGATGTTGCAGATATTGTTGGAAACTAGTGTGACATTCATATTTCATTTGAGATGGATATCAATCAGAGCTCCGCCGCATGTTGATAAAAGACCAAAACTTTCTAGGTTCAATCTTCATCTCTACTTGAACTTAATGTTAATAAACGAAAAATGCAACTTTAGTTAGCTCGGAGAATCTTCGCCGCAGTCTAGCAAATTCATTGTAGTCAGTCATATTCTCAGGTAGATTAAATCTCCACCACGCTTTCTTTCGTAAATTACGCGTCCTCCTGCTTTCTTCACCATACCAAGGAGGAGACCTAGCTATATTTTTATTGCAAATATATGGCGTTGGTAATATAAAGCCATCAAAAATTACTTTGTAAAATTTGTAAATAGATTCGTTAATATCACTTTCATTGACCACCACAGACCGGTCACAAGGTAATGAAAAGTGGCCCTGTTCCCTAGACTTCACCCAGCTACAAAGCCTGAAGATGTCTGCACCAAATATCGACCCAAAGTACTTTTAATAGTTCTTCAGACGTAGCTATATCATGTGTTAAGATCGGCATACACGAGAGGAATATTTCATCTCTCAAATTAATCGTTCGTGAAAGCTCTTTCACTATACTGGCCGACCCATCTTTTTGGCCGGGTGATGTGATTGTTAAGGAGCTTACGCAGCGCCACCAACAACATAATGGCTCAAAAACCAAACGAGACTCTTGCGTTTTATTACCAAAACGTAATGGGTTTATGGACCAAACCATTATCCTGTTGTCATCGTCATGGGATTGCACTTTCGAAGTGATAGCTCTTACAGAAACCTGGGTATTTTCAACGATAGCGGACGAAGAAATTGTTGGTTCTGATGTTCAAGTACTCAGAAAAGACTGCTTCTCTGAACATAATATTACCACCGTTGGTGGAGGTGTACTTGTTGCCATCCGCAGCTGTTTTAACTGCAACTTGTTGATTCCACCAAATGGCAACCAACTAGAAATAATTTGTTTGTGTATACAGTTAAATAGAAAGAAATTATTTCAAGTGAATATCTACATCACACCTCATCAAAATCTAGAAACTTACAACAATTTTATTAGTGCTATCGAATGAATCGCTGATAGATGTGGAGCTGTTGACGATCTTATCCTGATGGGAGATCTTAAAGTGCTGAACCTCAGGTGGATTGGGGATGATACTAATGATTTTTTCTTTCCAGTTAGTGTTTTCTCTGCTATTGAATCCACCGTAATTAACGCCTGAAATGCCTTAGGCATAAAGCAAATTGGACTTAGCATTGACATCTGATGCCGGCAATACTGCTGTCAGTCGAAGTGACGTTTCTTTGGTTCCTGAGGACTCTCATCATCCTGCACTTGTAATTTTATATAATAACATAACACCTGACCCTATCGTAGTTCTCACTCATTCTTATTCTTTTGACTTTCGTATGCCGAATATGGTACCTGGTCACTTCCATCTGATCCTTGAACAAATAACTTTTCGGTGAATTTAATACCTGGTTTTAAATCAAAGGCTTGTTAACTTGTAGTTTATCCCCATCCTCTACGATTATTAGTTAATGCAAGTCATATTTTAGATTAGCATACCTGTAAGGAACGAAAATGTTCGGAGCATAGGTAAGCGGTAATATGTTGAGATATTTTAAACAAGCTAGGTACCTAACGCAGTAAGGTGTTCAAATTGTTCTTCAACATAGTGTCAGTCGATACACATGTTATGACTACCAGAACCAGGTTAACAGAAGCTCGCTGTAATGACACATTTAATAAATAAACGCACCTTTCTTATACCAACTCGATAATTTCGACTCTACCTGCTTGTGTTGATGGATTTCTCTAAAGTCTTGATTACAGTTGATTTCTTTGTTTTATGCACCAAATTAGCATCCTAATTAATGCTAAGAATAGACAGGAGACAGTCATATGTCAGTCAGATGTAGACAGACGCTTGGTAGAAGATGTTTAATAAAACGGGGATGGAATTTATACACGCTAACTGAGCGAAATGCAAAATGCTGTGTGTCAGAATTTAACGACAGGATAGGTAGGGCACTGGTATGATGGGTTGAGAGCATGGAAACATCAGCAGAAATAATTGAGTTAGCTGGATAAGAACTGAACAAGTTTTTGAGCTCATCTGCACTAAAGTGGCATTCAAATTTGCAATTTTCATAAACTCTGGCATTTTTTAGATTTTCCACAGGATCTTAAATGGAAGACTAGGATTTAGCTTTGACCCAAAATAGTTTGGTTTAGCATTACGAATAGAACAGTTGTTACGAGCCTTTTTATGTAGCGTAAGGGATTGAATTGTTTTCAGTCTTTTGTACTTTCTATTACGAAATGGAACATATTTGTCGAAAAGGTAATTTGTTAACCGGTAATGTGTAAAAATGCCATAAAAACCTCTGCCTAAGGAAGAATTGCAGCCCCTTCAGCCAGGAATTTAAGCGCTATGCTCCTGAAGTCACGAAACACAGAATTGCGCTCATTTGTTGTCTGCGTATATTTCATATCATAGGAAAAGAACAGAATATCGTGATCCATAGTGCATATGGGATTTAGTTGACTATGAAATAGAGCATGGCTTGGGTCCGATGTTAGTAAACAGTGAAGTAGAGTTGGATTAGATGTAAAGAAATAAAGTGGCTCGGAGTTGACAAGATTCAAGTGCAGAGATGACTGATTCAAGTGAAGAGGAAGACGCATGACCGAGTTCTCTGGGTTAATATATTAAAATCTCCACCAACAATTAGATTGGAGTATTAAACGGCGAACCATTATCGGAAATTATTTCCGTTGGCAACCCGAAAACTGAAAATATTTAGTTTAGTACCTTTATTAATTCGGCTTCCTTTAAAGGCGACATAAGTTTTATTTCAATAAACTTACCAAACGCATCTACCAAAATTAAAAACGACTTCCCTTGAAAAAAGAAAAAGCTAGATAAATGCGCTCAAATAATGGCTACAATTTTGACAATTTACTTGATATCATTTCTTTTCGCTACTTTTTTAGTAACTTCACAACTTTCACATGATTTGACAAACTTTTCAATATCCTTATCGCAATACGGCCACCATTCCTTTGATCTATGGAGTCGTTTCATATTTACTATTCGTTTCATAAATACTATTACATTTTCATGTCAGCAGGTTAATATTTTAGAGCTTAGATATATCGGAATGACCAATCTGTTTTCGTAGTAGACATATGTACCTTCTGTGGATAAGCTTCTTCTATTTCGTTAATATGGACGCATTTCTTCGTTTATCTCTACATAGGCCACGAAGTTAATAGAGACCTATGTATATTTTTTAGCACCTCATCATACTGGAGATGATGTGAAACTGTTTCCATATTTACAGGATTACTTTCCAGGGTAAACTAATTTATCGACGACTCTTCGATTTCGGTAGGACCGGAAAGGGGGAGGCGTGTGACAAGGCGTCGGCATGATCCATGTTTAAATTTCTGCGATAAACGATTTTAAGGTCGTACATAGACAAAAGGATTGACTGTCTTTGCAGACGTACCACAGCCACCGAAGATGTATTTGTTTGGAAAATTTCTTTTAATGCATAGTGATCGGTATATGGAGTAAATAACTGATCATATATGTAAGTATTAAACTTTTGTACGGCGAATACAATAGATAACGCCTCGCGATGTAGATGCTAATACCTTCGTTTTGCTAGCGACAGTGTAATAGATGCAAATAACATAGGCTTTACCTTCCAATCCACAGGATTACACAAAAAAGTCCCAACCCCAGAGATCAGCAAGCAGCAGATTTAATCAACAGCATGATCGCTCTTGGTTTAACGATAAGTGCAACCAAAAAATAAAAGCGAAAAAGTCTGCCTTTCGCGCAACAGCATCCTGTCCAGAACTGAAACAAGTCTACAAGACGGTACACCTGTTAGTCCATAATTCAGAGAGAAAAATTTCGTTTTGACCCGTGTGTCAGACAAAAGCAGTGCCATAAAGGCAGCAAAGGTTTTTGGCCTCTGGTCAAAACCATCAGGAACAACTTCACCAGTTCCTGTATACCTTTACTACTTAATCATGGTAAAGTTATTGTGGAATCCCTAGGTAAACCTAATATTTTGGCTGCTAGATTCGCTTCAAGTTCTCATCTTCCACCCACTTTACAGACACCTGCTTTACATCTCCCGTATAGATGTGTACAAGAACCAATACACATCCCGCTGGGAGATGTGTTCAAGGTCTTTAAGGGGGCGAAGTCCCCAAAGCCGCAAGACTTGATGGTTTTTCGATCCTGTTAATTAAAAGATGTGGCTGATCCTTGGTTAGGCCTCTGCGCAGACTATTATACTTGTCTTATTCGACTGGAAAGCTTCCAACTTCTTGAAAACTAGCTCCAGTTCAGCGTATTCCCAAAAAAAAGGTGAGTGTAGCGATCCCTCAAATTATCGACCAATTGCAATCACTTCGATTCTTTCAAACGTTGTTGAATCTATCATTAACTCCAAAATAATCAGGTATCTCGAAACTAATCATCTCATCAACGATCGTCAATATGGCTTCCGAGCTGGACGCTCATCTGGAGACTAGCTGACTTTTCTTACGGAACGTTAGAATCGTAGACTTCACAATTTCCGTGAGTCCAAGATCCTTGCCCTAGATATTTCAAAGGCCTTTGATATCGTCTGACGTCCAGACCTTTTAGCTAAATTTAGAGCATTTGGTCTCTCCCCTCCTCTTCAACCGGCGGTATTGGTGCTGTTGGTCCTCTCCTCCTCTTATCACTAAGCATGAATTGAACTGACTTCGGGGCACTTCTAGATGGTCTTCCTCTTTTCGATGTTGTTGTAGCGACTTTTGAACAAAACACTGTGGCTATCTCAGGACGAAAGTCTGCAAGAGTTTTTGTCGCAATTGCTTTTGCTAAATATGCTCTTTTATATAATAGCCAAGAGTTGATTAGTGTCAAATCAAGAAGGTGGTAAAATACTCTCATATACAGTTTTCGTGATTTTGTTGTTATTCTATTTCTTCCAATAAAGTTATCAAAGAGATCTACGCCTCCCATATGGTTTTTATATTCCTGAACTCTAGCAGGACGATTTTGGTCTCCTGTTATATGTAGTAACCTTACTTTCAGGATCCTTTCACAAAAAAGTTGACAAAAAAGTGACGCATTTCTTGTCTTTCCACACCAATGGATATGTCTGTTCCATAAAAGTCAGCTACAAATTTTACTGACTTTCCTCCATCTTCTTGTTTTAAAACATATTCAGTGGGTATTTTACAATTTGGTGTTCTGTTTCGTCTAACTGTGCCAGGCAATGTATACCCTGCTTTGCCAAATTTCTCTGCACAAGCGAAGGACAAATCTGGTTTGTGGAGAAGACGTTGGCTCGCATTATTCTCAATCCTCATTTGTGGGATTTTAGCGGAAGATACTACTTCAGATGATGACACTTTTTTGTTGCACAAATTTTCTCATCAACTGAAAGTCCCTCTTCTATAGGTACAAAAATTAATTTCATTCATAAGGAGTCAATCACAGGACGCACCTTATGTAGTTTGTCAAAATTTTATTTGAGATTATCGGTAATTTGCGTAGAATTATTGTTAAATTTCAAAGTTCATTTTATCTTTTCAGAAAGGTTCACAGGCATAGCATTTTTTAGTAACCTCGCACCGACAGAACTGTCCCAATATGCTCGCAAATTAGAAAATCTTACTATAGTTGTAAAAATAATTATGCCCAAATATCTTTCTAGGTCAGTTCGAGTAATCTTTATTGGTTTCTCTGGCTAATTCGAAACACTGTCTAAGATTGTTTCTTCCAATATTTTATCCAAAAGCTCATTATATTATATTAATAAGCTGAAACGATGTATACAGTTCCATGATGGCTGCCGGCAAACTATTCGTTCCTCCAAACTCCATTTCCTCATTTGAAAGTTGTTGGGAAATGTTTTTCCATAATCCATATTTCTTTTATACTATCCAATCTTGCGGTTTCTGCAGATTCTAATAAGACATTGGGAATTTCTTTTATATTTTCATCTTCATCTGTAACTAATTCTACGAATTCATTTTCACCCAAAATATCCGGCAACCCCTCCTCATTTACAGGAATTAGTTTTTCAACTATAGAAAGCAGCGGATCTGCGGCGAATTCTGTACATTCAATCCCCATCTTCGTCTTCATTCTAAAGGCCAAAATATATTTTAGTGGAAACGACTAACAGGTAAATAATTTGTTATATTGAATTACATAACAGACGTTTAACTGTGTGGGATTCTCATGTTTAGCGTATGCGGATTACATCCCTTTTTTATTTCCAGACACAGCATGGCTGCTGCCAGTGCCTTCTTGCCACAAGGCCTCAACATTGTTGCGGACTGGTGCATCCGTCATGATATGACAGTGAACCCAACAGAGACCAGCTTGGTGCTTTTCTCCAGAAGGCGATCCGGTAGCTGGTAGGCCTGTAAGCCTTGCCAGCTTGACAATTACGGGCACCATGTATTCTACGGCTACTTCGGCTCCTGAGGTCCTACTCAATCTGCGTTCTGGCTGGTATGCCACGGAAAACGATAGTACCTGAACTTCGTTTCGGGCTTCGCTTTTCTGTGAGCTTTCAATTCAATTTATTTTCAGTTAATTGTACAAAGAAGTCTTAACTTAAAAATGTACGTAGTATGAATTAATTGTAGTAATGATCGCAGAATTTTCACAATAATAGAATTAAGGAAAATAGATAACTTGATACTAATACAATAATTCATATGCAACCATAAAAGTAAGAAAAATACAGAAATCTTACCACTAATTTCAGGGAAAAAAAAGACACTAGGTAATTCTAATTCAAACAAATAATAAAAAAGAAAGAGAAAAATAATAAAAAAGAAAGAGAAAAATAATAAAAAAAAAACAAAACACAAAAATTCTCAAATAGGAAAAAAAATATATATATATTATTATATATGCACATATAGGGGAGGGGAATGCGAGATAGGAAGGATTTAAGGAAAGGGAATTTTATCTCAAATGTTTTCTTGTGAAGATAAATATTTTAAAATACCTCCATGAGTTTATTTTTGAATACTTGCCTGCTCACCGGAACATGACGCTTTAGTTGGTTAGGTAAAGAATTCCAGAGTCTGACAGCGTGAACGAAAAATAATCGTTGGCTCTGAAGATAATTATATCTAGGTACCCGCAAGTTGTTGGTACGACTCGATGTTAGGAAGTGGACCTTATTAATTAAATAACGAGGTAGTCCACTCCAATTAGATTGAAAAGAAATGTACAATTTCGTATGTTTAGATAAGTTGCGAGAGAGCATCCCAGCACATTGTTAACTTCATGTGAGACGTGGTCAAAGCGTCGAAGGTTACATGCATATTTTAGAGCAGCGTTAAATGCCACGTTCAGACGATACGCCGATGAAGAGTCCTGTTTGCAGTAAACAACATCGCCATAAGTTATTATAGGAATGATCAAGGATGCTACAAGTGATAGTCGTATGTCAGGGGTGTAAAGTGGCTGGAGTAATACAATCGCTTCAGCGCACCATACACTCGTCCGGAGACAACTTTTATGTGGTCATTCCATGTTAGAGATTGGTTAAAAATAACGCTAAGATTTCTTACCGTCTTTTCATATTGTAACGTTGAGCTCCCTAAATTGATACGAGGGAAATATGGTGTATCCAAGATGTTCTTGTGAATAACCAAACACTTGCACTTCTCAATATTCAAATCCAATTTATTAGATACGCACCAAGAGAGTTTTGCCTGAAGATCAGCATTCAAGCAGCATGCGCCATCTTCTATAAGTCCTAGAGGCCGAGAGATATAAATTTGTACGTCCTCAGCATACAGATGTATATCAACGTGACTGATAACTTCTGTTATATCATTAATATGCATAGAAAATAGTAGAGGTGAGAGTATGGAACCCTGAGGGACGCCTCTTTTAAGGCATAAAAACTCTGAAAAGCGTTCACCAATATCGAAGTACTAACAAATTTTTAATAAATTTAATCGATCTACAACTAAACCCAAATTTCAATCTTAATTTGCGACAGAGAATTCCATGATCTACCTAATCAAAGGCTTTTGAAAAATCTAGTAATGTTAGGAAAGATACCTCATCATTATCAAGGATATACCGAAGATCATCAGGTATCTTGAGCAGCGCAGTGATACAGCTGTGTTTGGCTCAAAATCAGGATTGTGAAGCAGAAAGAATACTGTGAGACTCAAGAAAAACTGCCATTTGGTCAGCCATGATTCTCTCCAAGCCCTTAGATAAACAAGGTAATATACTTATTGGACGGAGATCCTGAACCTGAAAAACTTTTGCTTTCTTGGGTATGGGAATAACATTCGCTTGCTTCCATCTAAGTGGGAATTGAGATCTCATAAGGCGGGAGTTAACGGTGTCAGTCATAGCTGGTAATGCAAAATAAATGCGGATAAACAGTCCTATAACTATTTCCAATCGATTCGAACGATATTGAAGTGATAGTGTCAGGAACGCTGCAGCTTGAGGACTGGACAAAATAATCATTGCATTCATTTGGATCAAAATTTATAGATTCCTTACCGGATTTGTGAATACCACATTCTTTTAAGTTTTTCCATAAAACTCTTGCTGATCCCCAACGAATCGATAGAAGAAACTGAGCGGGTTTATAGACACATCCCAGCAAGCAACGTGAGAGCCCGCTCAATGAAAATGAATTCAGTACCAGAAGTGCCATCCATCGGATTCTTCAACAATTTTTGCAGGGATGCCCTCCCGTACATAAATGGCGAGACCGCCACCTCGTCTGCCACCGCGATCATTTCTAAAGACACGAAACCCCGGAATCACTATAAAAACTTCATTAATATCATTTTTTAGCCATGTTTCAGTGACAAGAATAATATCAACTTTAGTTTCATTAAATATTATTTTCACCTCATCGGCTTTATTAATTAAGCTGGGAGCATTGTAGTGGGCGATATTCAGGCCATTGTTTTGTGAGCAGAAAGTATTGATCAACAGAAGTATTGATCAACAGAATTCACGCAGAACGCCATTAGACCCTAGACTCTTGTTATTGCTCATGTCGATAATGCACAGCATGAAGTCTCCGGTCAGCAGGCAAATAGAAATATGTCAATGAACTTTCAGAAAAAATATTTGAAACAGAAGGAAAGGAGGGAATGGTAAGGGATAGGTTAATACCATTCAATGAGCGCGTATTGAAAACAGAGAATGAGCCTAAACTAATATTAATTCTAAAAGAAAACATTTGCTATCGTTTCAATCCCCGCTATGTGTCGTATAGATGAAGTTGAGAGCTTTCCTGTAAGGGAATCGTGGACTGAGGGAGGTGCTTTATCGAGCCTTCCCCGGTTGGCTCTAAAAATGTTTAACGACGGCTCTCTCACTAGTGAGGGAGCTGGAGCAGGTGTCTACTTTCCTGTGCCTGATTTTTGAATGGAGTATTTACTTGGAAGAAACACCACTGTCTTTCAGGCTGAAGGCTTCACCATCTCAATGGCATTGAAGTCAGCCCTTGATATGCAAATCAAGGGGAACGACATTGCTCTCTTTTCGGATAGTCAGGCAGCCTTGATAGCTCTGTGTGGCCCTCGGATAACGTCTAAGTTACTGGCGGATTGAAGGTCGTCAGTGGAAAAGTTGTGGTCACATTGGGATCATGGGGAATGGAAGGGCTTTCAGCTAAAGCGGGCTCTGACTCTCCGTTCCTCGGACCGGAGCGTTGCCCCTCGAGTATCGCGTCTCTCATCAAAGCGGATGTTCATTTGAAGCATCAGCAGAGATGAGAGAACCTGAGTAATTGTAGGTGTACAAAACTGTTTCTTGATGGGCCCAATGGGAATATCTCCGATTTTCTCATGCGGCTCAGAAGGAAACAATGTAGGACTGTGGTTGGCGTCATCGCCGGCGACAGCTTACTTCACGCTATCTAACAAGGATGGGACTTGTTGATAGCCCTAAGTGTCTGTCCTGCCTGGAGGGAGAGCCTGAGACAACCAGCCACTTTTTCTATGAGTGTCCGGCCTTAGCCCGGAGCAGACTGGATACTCTAGGGTCTGCCCTTCTATCTGTAGATGAGCTGAAAAACCTTCCCCACCAAGACCTGATGCGCTTCATTAAGGGGACAGGAAGGAGTTGGTGATTCAGGACAGCACAATAGGCCAGTATGGCCTCCGTGCTTGGGATGGGATCTGCTGTCCCCGTGCATAAAAAAAGGCTATACTCCTAGACCCAGCCATATGTGAGAGTTGTGTTCCATTCTAGGTCCGACATAGGACTTGCAGAATAGCTGTATATTTGATGGGCTTAAATATTTCCTACAAATGCATATGTACAGGATGCTTCATGGTAGCTTCGATTCCTGTACAACCCAAGAACGCCTATGTAGAAAAAAATTGTGTAACCGTCCTTGGTGAATGTTTTTTATTCAAGAAGAATGGCTGAAATACTTATCGGCCCATGAAAAGATTGATTGGACATTATTACAGACGGCTTATCGCTGACATTTTCAGTTCAGAAAGAAGGCCTAATATTACCCTACTCGTAAAATGTCGAAAAAATATTTGAAGAGCAAATGATGCCAAAATCCTTGGCGGTACGAGTACCGAGAGTATAACCTCTTGCTCGAATAAAAAGAAAAGTTTCCGATTCTACTACAGTACCTCGATATGTATGTATACACGCTCAGTTTTATTTGGCAAAATACAAAATCGCTCCGACAAGGGCAAAAAGAAACACGCAATCCCGCGCAACATGATTATTTGGCTTGTAGGCCTTCTCTGGACCTCGCCCCGAATAACTCGGTGTAGCTCCAATGAAGGATTGGTCTACTAGACTTACCAAGTGACAAAATTACAGAACATGACTCGACTGACAATATACAAAGTGACAGACAACCCAGATTACCTATACAACATCGTACTCAAGAATTATCTCCACCAAATCTGATTAAAATCACCCAACCAGATGGAGCCTCAACGCTTCCAAGCATTCTTACTGAAGGTAGTACCACTCAGATGTTCCTGAACTACGCCGCTCGTCCAGGATGAGGAACCCCTCTAGATCGTCTCCACTTTCGCGATCATAGGACATACTTTTATAAGGAGAAGAAAGATATTATGCCTCTTACACGCTATCGCTTGAATAACGAATATAGACGTTGTCCCAGTCAGAACCTCTTGCACTTCTATTCTGGAATAGAGGTACAGAGACCACAAGAAGAATAAACCTATTCAGTTACGTAATGTATGCCGGATCATCAAATATACTCAGACATTATCACAAAGTTCACTGAGAAAAATCATAGGCCCGTTCGTTGTAATTTATATATGCTTCCAACAATACGTATCTGCCATTTTGGAACAGTGATAATTTATGGAATTCAGAGCCATACAATACGGAAGCTCTTTACATAGTTGAAGTGACTATGTCAACTAGTTTTGAACACAATATTATTATTGCGAAGCGTCTGTGGATATTACTCCTATATATCGTTCATATGCATACATTTCTTTATATCTTATATAATGTTTTTCTCATTACCATATAAATATACATATATGAAGAGTGTTACTGCATTGCACTAGAAGATTTGCCCAATACGTAGGTTGCCCTAAAACCAGATATATATTAGCCGTCCATATATTATATAATACGATTTCTAATACTATGTCGCAACAGGAGATAAATTATGCCATTATGTAATGTAGAAAGCGAGACTATATTATAATAGAAAAAATATTACAGTATAGCACTAGATCCAATTTAGAGAAAATGCAGAAAAGCGGTAAGTAGTAAGAGGGTTTAATTTGCAATAAAAATGGAGAAAAGCGGTAAGTAAAAGTATTCAATCATGAGAACACTGTCCTAGTCAGTGAAATTGTCAGGTGAAGTCAATACTGCCACATGTAATCCGTGTTCGGGAGTTATAGAAAGTCCCCCGTGCCCCGAGGAGTAAGAGAAAGCCCCTAGCATTATAGCATTACAGCCGCATATAAAAGTTACATAGGAACTATGAAAGACTGCTATGCAGGGAAAGGTTACACAATATGCTGGTATAATAAACTGATGTAAAACCTCTCTTTCAACAGTTGATGTGAGTTCTAGTCTCGAGCGTAAGGGAGGGTGCCGGTTTAGTAAAGGATTACTCAGCTTTAGATATAAATATAAATTTTATTAAAATAATTAACCTAAGTATCACAATTCAATAGTTTTAATTCAACAAAAATTTCAATTCTAATAATAACTTACAATCTAGTAAAACTACTAATACAACTAAAATTCAACAACAACTGCCGACAATTTAAAAAATCCAAAATAAAAATTCAATATAAAAATCGTGCTGCTTTGCCCACACTCCCTGTAATTACTTCTGTTCCTGGAATGAAGAAGAAGAAAGTTTTTATTTCTTCGGAATCAGATAGCGACTATTTTAGTAGGAATTTCTGAGAAAGAAAGCGACCATGTAGCAGAATTAAACTTCGGCTGCAACGTGCTGAAGGGTGTAAACAGAATTATGCGTCTGTTACAGTGAGTATTGAAACGCGTAGGCAGAATTATACTCCTGCTACAACGTGCTGGGGCATGTAAACAGAATTAAACTTCTGTTACAGCGAATGTTAAAACGTCTGCGCAGAACTGTACTTCAATCGCAGAATTAAACTTCTGTTACACGATTGGGGATCAAGTGTCAGATTTTGGGAGTGTCGATTTTAATAGAATTATACTTCTATATGAAGGATAGAGCAAAATTATACTTTTGCTCCTAGGATGGGATTCAGATTAGACTCTGACGGAGGATATTTTCAGATTAAACTCTGAAACTATAATATGCTGTAAAATTGGATGTTGGATATTAGTAGAATTATACTTCTACAATAATAGAATTAAACTCCTATATGAAGGAATAGACAAAATTATAGTTTTGTTCAATGGATAGGAAACAGATTAGACTCTGGTGGAGGATGCTTCCAGATTAGACTCTGAAAATCGAATGCTGATTTTGCTGCGGCTCGCCGCCTTTTTATAGCCGCCGTTAGCAGCTACATATGTCCAGCTTCATAATATGTTGCCCTGGCAACGCTTGGTTCGATGGTCCAAATTTGATTGTGGCGACACCAGCTGTTTGACGTAATGTCATTAGATGACATTACAAAAATGTAAACATTTGGAGGGAAGTGGAATTTTAGGTAAGTTTGAGCTATTTTTATTTATTCTATATATTATTGATGTACTTTCTATTTAATTTCAGCTAAAAAAATATGTTGGACGGCTGTAGGCAGGATTGGGATGGGATTTTCGGTGGAGTAATTAGATAAGTATATTGTGTTATATTGATTGGGAACATGATGCTTTGTGTTTCCGTTTTTATATATTTTTAGGACAATCTGATTTAATCGAGGGATATCATTTGATGGCGGAATTTCGACGAGGGATTTGTAAATATGTATGTGGACTATTCATCCTCCACTCCCGCGAAAAAAAAATGGACTAAACTGAAAGTAAAAATAAAAAATTTTCTAAGAAAAAACTTACTGAGTTTTGTTTCGGATTCTATCCCACGGAATATCTGATGATTTCAATAGACGAACAACATCAGGGCTGGCATTCGTCAATTCTCTGATGTCTGCTGGTATGCCTGGATTTCATTATTAGTTGTAGGATTATCTTGGAACTGTATCGGCGGGAGAATCGGGATATACAAATCGTTTGTTGGAGATTTCACTGATGATTCTGTGGTGGACCTTTCTACAGCATTAAAACTGGTTTTTAAAATCTGAGAAGTGTTTGTTGTAGTGGTTGATCTACTTGCTTCGGTTGGCATTATTTCGTGTAGATTTCCAGGTAAACTCGGCTTTGTTTTATTAATAGCTGGTGGCCTTTGCTTGTAACACAGGTGGTGGGAGATAGGCCAGCTTCCACAGAGTCTAAAGACTCGGAATTAAAAATCTTCAAGAGCTCTTCCATGGCAAAAAAATAAAAATTAAAAGAACAAAAAAAAAAATAATAAAATAATAAAAACGAAAAAACTGAAACTAAACCGCTCTTGATCTTCACTTGTCAGCTTTCAAATTTGAAGTGATTTTTGGCGGATTGTGGATTTGTTTATATTCAAATAAAACGGTAGTTTTTTTTAATTTTTGTACTGCCAACGAGCAGTAGATATTGGTGGGGATTTTGATTTACTGGTGAGAGATATCTGTTGAAGGGAAAGGGCAGACCTTTGCGATAGGACGGGTGAGAGTTGTTTTCGGTGTTTTAATGGTAACTGCTCGCACTAAATCATTATGACCAGTACGAATTTCAATGATTCGTCCTAATGGCCATTTTCCTATGGAAATTTGGTCTTCTTTTATTAAAACGAGAGTTCCAATCTTTATATTTTCCCTTCAGTTTGCCATTTATTTCATTGATGTAAAGTATGGAGATAATCCCTCGACCACTGCTTCCAAAAGGTGTAGGAGAGTGACTGAATGTGTTGCCATCTCTTGAGAGGATGTTGGAGAGGATTAAGTGGGGGAGGTTCACATGTAGTGAGGAGATGACGACCTGTTAGGAAGTGTCCGGGAGTGAGGATATTATAGTCAGTTGCATCATTGGACAGAGGGGAAATAGGTCGGGCATTTAAACATGCCTCAATTTGAACTAAGACTTTGTAGAGTTCTTCGTATGGGGTTTTGTAGAGATTGCGCTTGGTGGATTTTACACCAGCTTCCCATAGGCCTCCAAAGTGAGGTGCTGCAGGAGGGTTAAATTGCCAAGTTATACCTTGGTTAGCAATTTCGTTAGCCAGATCGACTTCGATTTCTTTGATTGATTTTTCTAGATTTTACTGTAAAAGTCGATTGGCTCCAACGAAACTAGTACCTCGGTCAGAATAAACGTGTGAGCAGAGGCCTCTTCGTGCAAAAAATCGTTTGGGGCGGCTAGGAAGGCTGGTGTGGACAAATAAGAGACGAGCTCTATATGTATAGCCTTAGTGGCTAAGCAGACGAATAAGCAGATGTATGCTTTTGTTATCTTCGTTCCTCTTAGTGCTGATGTTTTCATATCAAGCGGGCCTGAATAGTCTACCCCAGTGTGTTGGAAGGGTAAAGATATGTTGATGTTGGATAGATGTCGACTCTTTTTAGGAAGGGGAAGATTTTTTAGTAAGTGGGAAATTTCGTTGGGGAATGCAATGTTTTGGAGCAATTTAATTAGACATCGTTCCGCCATTTTTAATTCGTGTACTGATAAGAACTGAGTAGTCGGGCGTAGTTTGCGTACACTATTTAGGAATCGGAGACAGTAGGCGGTTATTCTTATCGATTTTTGATATGACGAATATTTGTGAAGCAAAGGAATTCGTTCATCGATTGTAGTAGTGAGAACCTTTGATTTCCTTTTATATTCTAATTGAGTGTGCGCTTCTGGCGTTTGTTGAGGCCAGAATTGTTCATCTTGATACAACTAGTCTGGACCATTCCACCATGTTGATGCTGTAGCTAAGGTATTTGGTGAAATTCCTCTAGATGCTATATCAGCTGGATTGCATTTTGGAGAAACGTGTTTCCATATGGCTAGTGGAATGTTTTCATGTATTTCGGAGACATGGTTAGCCACGAACGGTTTCCAGGTGGATGGGTGTTTTTGTAACCAAGCTAGAACTATATTAGAGTCTGTCATGCTGTAATTTTAATTTTTCCAAGCTCTAAATCAGTGACAACTTGTTTAATAAGTCGGCAGAGCAGGACAGCACCACATAGTTCTAGTCGAGGTAGTGAGACTGGTTTGATGGGAGCTACTTTAGTTTTTGCTGTCATGATTTGTACTCTGGAGTTCTCATTAAGATGTATTTTGATATATAAAACTGCTGAGTAGGCATGATTGGAGGCATCGCAAAAACCATGTAGTTCCATCTCGCGTATGTTAGGCTGGTAGCCTAGCCAGCGTGGAATCTGAGTATCCTGAATGGTAGGTAGTTGATCTTTGAAATGATTCCATTCTTTTAAAACTTCTGTGCATACAGAGGCATCCCAGTCGCATTTAGAGAGCCAGAGTTTCTCAATTAAAATTTTGGCTGTAATAATGCATGGCGGTAACCAGCCTAGTGGGTCGAACAGAGACAACACTTCAGACAGTATTATTCGTTTGGTGTATGTAGTTTTTGGTTCGGGAGTGTTGACTTTGAAAGAGAACAAATCTGTTGTATCTGCCAGCGGATGCCGCGAGCTTTTGTCGAATCGTGTTCTGAAAATTCCAGATTCGTTTTTAACTCTCGATGCTCAAATGGAATATTTTTTAGTAAGTCATGATGGTTGGCTATCCATTTCCTTAGGTTGAATGTTCCTGAGGCTAGAGCTTCAATAAGTTCTTGTTGTAGTTGTTGTGCTTCGCTTAAGCTGTGTGCTCCCGAAACCAAGTCATCCACATAAAAATCTCTCATGATCCTTTTTGCTGCGAGTGGATAACTGCTGCAAAGTTTTAATGGCGAGATATGGTGCTGGTGCTGTGCCAAAGGTGACTGTAGTTAGAACGTAGTCTTTTATTTCTTCCTTTGGTGTATTTCTCCAGATTATTCTCTGGTACTGTTGGTGTTTAGGTGTCATCTGAATCATCCTGTACATCTTCTCAATATCTGCAGTAATTGCAAATCTGTAGAGTCGCCATCTCAATAAGGTGGTCCAAAGTGTTGGTTGGATTGTAGGTCCAATCAGTAATTCTTCATTCAATGATCTACCATTCGAGGTGCGTGCTGATGCATTGAATACAATTCGAAGCTTCCATTCATATCTGTATGTAAATCTCTAGTACGAAACGAACTCATCGCCCATTTAGTAAGTGCTATACAAATGGAAGAAAAAAACCTAAGAGAAAAAAAATAGAAAAGGAAATTTGGGTCTAGTGGAGCATTCCTCTAGTTCCCAAAATTTTGTTAACTGATTATCTAAATCAGTATTTATAATGGTGTGGGTGGATAGCATTGTCGTTGTCATGATTTTTGTTTCTGGTACTTCTCCTATTAAGATCCAGCCAAGTTTTGTATTTTGGGCAGTAGGTGTATTGCAAGGTCCTCTTTTTATGCCATTTGTGAGAATGGCGGCGTAAATATCTGCTCCAAGAAGAATGTCTATTTCTCCTGGAATAGCGAATTAGGATCTGCTAGCGGGAGATTGTCGATGTGTTTCCATTTTGAAACTTCGATAGTTTGGGCTGGCAATAGTTCGGTGACCTTTTTAATTACAAGCATGTTGCTTGTTATATTAAAATTTGAATGTAGCGGATTAATTGTGACTGTGGCCTGTTTTAAAGCTGGTGTCGTGCCAAGTCTTATTAATTCGTGGGTGGTAGAAGATCCTTTAAGTTGTAATCGTTTAAAGGTTTTCTCGTTCATGATGGACACTTGAGACCCAGAGTCTATTAGTGCTCGGAATGCCCATGTGATTCCGGATGATGCAGTAATGTTTATCAGAGCCGTAGAGAGAAGAGCTCTTTTCATGTTTGACGTTAGTAAATTCTGAACTTGTTGTTCATCATTTCTACAGGCGGGTGTGGTTTGTTTGGCTTCCATGTTGGAATTTTGGCTGGACTGATTTAGTGATTTTGAATAATTTTGCTCGTAGTGGAGCAGAGTGTTATGATTTTTGTTACAATTATAACACCTTTTGTTGCTAGTGCAGCTAGTAGTTATATGGTTGGGTGATAAGCAATTTTTGCATAAGTGCTTATTTGTGACAACTTCGTGCATTTGTCGGGTGGTCAAATTTCTAAATGTTGGACAATGAAAAATTATATGGATGCCTTTGCAATAGCTGCAAGAGGTCTTTTTTGTTGGTTGGTGTGTTCGCGCTGCATTTTTAGTTTTGTTCAAGAGTCCATATGTGGGTTTGGGTGAGAATGGTTTTCTCTGTGTCATATTTGATGACGTACCCTTGTTTCCTATCATTTGTAGAGTTCGGAAGCGAGACTCTAAGAATTCTGTTAATGTTTTTAATTTGGGTAATTCTGTGCTATCGTGGAGGCTCTGCTCCCATAACTGGTGTGTGTCTGAGTGTAACTTTTATACAGTCAAATATATAATTATTGGATCCCAGTTATTTGTTTCTACTCCTATGTTTGGTAATGTTAATAGTGCCTCAGTAATATTATCTAATAGTTTTTTGATACTTTCGGCGGTTTCATGATTTGTGGTTGGGAGAGAGGGTTTTTTAGTTGTGCGTTGACTAGGACTCGCTTATTTGAGTAGCGTTTCTTTAAGAGCTGCCAAGCTCGTTTATAGTTTGCGTCGCATACTTCATAATGTCTGAGCAGCTTTTCAGCTTCTCCAATGAGATTTGTTTTCAGAAAGTATAGATTGTTAACGCCTCTTAAATTATTGTTGTTGTGAATAACCGAATTGAATAAATCGTGGAATGAAATCCACGTAGAATATTCTCCATTAAATGTGGGTAGCTTGATTCTAGGAAGCCTTTCATTGTTGCATGACATTGTGCTAGCGGAAGCTGTTTCAGGAGGAATACTGCCAGACGGCTTTGCTGTTAATCTGTCGATATCTTCTTCCATGCCTTTTCAATGTAGTATTCCTGAACCTCGCTAAATGTTTCTTTGGCGAAATATTCTAGTTGGAGATCTTGTTTTGTTACTCTCCTTTGCATAGACCTATGTCGAGTTTGGAATTCTTTTCAATACTCGGTGAACGTTTATAGGCGTTTTTCTGTCGATTTGACAGTTTTGTTTTTTCCTTCTCTTTGATGCCTTTTAAATAAATCTTCCATTAAATCTTTGACTTTTTTTTGGGACTGAACTAACTCTGACACAGACTCAATGGTCACCAACGTCAGATGAAATGGATTCGCCATCTTTGGACATTTTTAACCGAGAGGCTTGAATTATGTGATATTAAGCAATATTCTAATTTTATATTTGACTGACTGAGTTATCCGGCTTTGAAGGACCAATGTGAGTTCTAGTCTCGAGCGTAAGGGAGGGTGCCGGCTAATAAAGGAATAACTCAGCTTTAGATTCAGTTCAAATATAAATTTTATTAAAATAATTAACCTAAATATCACAATTCAATAGTTTTCATTAAAAAAAATTTCAATTCTAATAATAACTTACAATCTAGTAAAACTACTAACACTATTAAAAATTCAACTAAAATTCTATTAAAATTCAACAACAACTGACGACAATTTAAAAAATCCAAAATAAAAATTCAATATAATAATCGTGCTGCCTTGCCCACACTCTCTGTCCTTACTTCTGTTCCTGGAGAGAAGAAGAAGAAAGTTTTTATTTCTTCGGAATCAGATAGCGACTATTTTAGTAAGAATTTCTGAGAAAGAGAGCAACGATGTAGCAGAATTAAACTTCGGCTGCAACGTGCTGAAGCGTGTAAACAGAATTATGCTTCTGTTACAGTGAGCATTGAAACGCGTAGACAGAATTATACTCCTGCTACAACGTGCTGGGGCGTGCAAACAGAATTAAACTTCTGTTACAGCGAATGTTAAAACGTCTGCGCAGAACTGTACTTCAATCGCAACGTCCTGGAGCGTGTAAGCAGAATTAAACTTCTGTTACACGATTGGGGATCAAGTGTAAGATTTTTGGGAGTGTGGATTTTAATAGAATTAGACTTCTATATGAAGGATAGAGCAAAATTATACTATTGCTCCTAGGATGGGATTCAGATTAGACTCTGATGGGAGAATATTTTCAGATTAAACTCTGAAATTATAATATGCGGCAAAATTGGATGTTGGATATAAGTAGAATTATACTTCTACAATAATAGAATTAGTCTTCTATATGAAGGAATAGACAAAATTATACTTTTGTTCAAAGGATAGGAAACAGATTAGACTCTGGTGGAGGATGCTTCCAGATTAGACTCTGAAAACCGAATGGTGATTTGGCTGCGGCTCGCCGCCTTTTTATAGCCGCCGTGAACAGCTATGTCCCAGCTTCATAATATGTTGCCCTGGCAACGCTTGGTTCGATGGTCCAAATTTGATTGTGGCGACATAAGCTGTTTGACGTAATGTCATTAGATGACATAACAAAAATGTAAACATTTGGAGGGAAGTGGAATTTTAGGTAAGTTTGAGCTATTTTATTTAATTTCAGCTAAAAAAATATGTTGGACGGCTGTAGGCTGGATTGGGATGGGATTTTCGG
The DNA here is from genome assembly GCA_963930735.1 of Dioctria linearis. Taxonomy (NCBI): domain Eukaryota; kingdom Metazoa; phylum Arthropoda; class Insecta; order Diptera; family Asilidae; genus Dioctria; species Dioctria linearis. Next base: position 132,689,558 of record OZ005744.1, on the reverse strand, counting down.
AATAATTAGATAAGCATATTGTGTTATATTGATTGGGTGCATGATGCTTTGTGTTTCCTTTTTTTATATATTTTTAAGACAATCTGATTTCATCGAGGGATTTCATTTGATGGCGGAATTTCGACGAGGGATTTGTAAATATGTATGTGGACTGAACAGTTGATATATAACTCAGTAATCAGATCTTTTATGAAGTTCTTAATAAGGAAAAACAAAGAAGAATAAATGAAAAAGACGAAAAAAACTACTATTAGCAAATAGTGATTCTTGCAGTGATGAAGCTTCTGGACTAGATTTAAGGAAATACATATCAGTAAACTATTCGGATACTGAAAATGCTGATAATCAATAAAAAACCCGTAAAAGCTACAGAAACGAGGTCAGTAGTCTCTCTACAAGATGTAAATAATGGTAGCGACTTAGTAATCAAAAGTGAAACCGAGGATGAATGAAAGTTTGTAAAATAAAGACAAACAAATATTTCAGGTGAGAAATTAAGAGATGATGACTTGGAAAACTATTATGATGAATTACGTGAAAAGGAAATCGATAGATAATTTGATTGAGATTGAAGAGAAAACAGGTTTGCATTCTTTTGAGGCAAATTTCACTCAAATTTCACATATGGAATATAGTCGCTTATCTACTATCAACAAACAAATTATTATACTTCTCTATGTAGTCAGCGTTTTAAAGGGTACTCTAACGGTGATATACAGAAACACAATATTTGTGCTACATGAAATAGCAAATCGCTCAGGCCATTGTTATAAGTCAGTTGTGTGCCCACGGTACGGTGTATTCTCTGTACCGTGATGTGGACCCACAAAACGCGAAGCTCAGAAGTTTTGGTGGATACTACAGTGGAAGCACGACTCCGAAATTATTTCTGTTCAATTTGTGAGTAAAATTTCTGGTCAAATATACACCGTCTTTTACACAGGTAAACTTCTCCGCAATAAGATAGTAGGCCTAAATTAAAAATTAAAAATGTAATTGTACTTACCATTCTGCATTTACCATCTTCTCCACACATCAACTAATATTAATCTTACCTCCGTATTATACAAACTGTGAAGATTCGACAATCTGAAAAAATAAATAAATAAATAAATCTAAAAATAATGCAAATCTATTTTCTCTCCCAATCTACTTCAACCCTAGTCATGTATCATCATCGCATGTCTTGCTACTGGGATACAGAACTTGGTGAATTTCTTTTTCCAGGTCTTAATATAGATGGGGCGAGTGCAGTCTGATATCCAGACTCTTAAGATAAATATTTTATATATCTCGATTTCAGTACTTGATCATATAACATATTTAAAATATTTTTGTGTTTTTCTATTAAGGTGGTGCAAACACAAGCTCGCGCTCGACCTGCTCGAGAGCGATTAAGGGAAACTTTATGTGCAGCCAGTGAGACAGCAACACTTCTGCTAAACAATCGCAATGCAAGACAGCGCCGGCTCTATCATATGAGCAACAGGGCGCTGTAGTTATAGGGCGCCAATAATACCGCTGTTTGGGCCACACATACATGTGGATGATCCCTCGGTGTAAATCCCATCCACATTCCTAATCCTTTCCACGACGAAATATTTCCTCCTAAAGAGAAAGGAAAAGAATATAATACTAAAATGAATTAAAGAAAAACCACTTATCTGATTGTTGGGAATTTCCTTCCTTTGGCCTAGCGACTTCCAAAGATTCCAACGAACAGTTTTAACACCTAAAACATATAAATTTATTATTATTTATAACAAATTTTATAAAAAAATATCATCAACTTACCTAAAGTATACAGCCCTCCTGTATATTTACATTTCGTAATGTCACATTGCGACAGAGTTTTTATAGGAAGAAAATTATTTGAATTCTGTTCAAATAGAAACATGCTCATATGGCATTGCATGTACCTTTCATCCACTTCTAGTTCTCGGTTACTTGAACCATTATGTACCTATGAGAAGTATAATGAAAGCACAGGTGAAATTGTAATTTTTAATACCTTTTAATATGTTTAATCTGGAAGTTTCCAAAATTAGTTATAAATTAAATTAAATGGACGCTACTTTGACAATTATCACTAAAAAATTGCATTTTAATAGATAATATTAGACAAAGTATTCAATTTTAAATGTTTGCCATCAACATTTAAGGAGTAGTGAAGATCCTTTCTGTTTTCACCATACCACGCAGAAATATTTTTTGTTATTGTTGTTGCTACTTTCTGTGTCTATACTTCTATATACTCAAGACTTAAACTTTGGTAACTTGCAATGCGAAGGAAAAGCACATCATTTGCAAATTTTCTACACACTATTCATATCAAAATAATCCTCATATCCGATTGCTTCCATGTATGTACTTATTAAGAAATTTAAGGCGCGTTTACAATGTGGCTGTCATTGTAATTGCGCCTGCGTGGGTTATGGGATTAGGAATTTTTTTAAAGCGAATATTTAGTGTTTTTTTAGAATAAATTCAGTTGAGATTATAGTTATTGTTTTGCTTAAAATAATATTACATATAAATATTTTTGGACAATTTTGTGGTTTTGTTTTAAATGTTAGGCGCGGTTGTAAAAAGAAAACCTTCTGACGCAGAAAATGGAAAGCGTCATAAGCATGAAAAACATCCAGATGGAGTGCAGGCAGGTAGGCTAAGCAGTTTTTTTTATCTAAGCCAAGCAGTTCAGGAAATTTTAACTATAGCTCCCAAAACTTCCCCGGTACCTAGTACTTGTATAGATAGGGCTTTACAAAATATAGCATCACAAAATACATCGCTTGACATAAATAGAACACTCGGATGTCAGATTAGTGATCCCTGTAACTGGTCCTGTTTGACAGACAGTAAAGTTCAAATATTGATAGAAAACAGAACTATACAAATAACGTATTTTTATTTTCCTAAAAAAGGTGGTAGAAAATTTAGTATTTCATCTTATACTAGGGTTATTGCGAATGGAGATAGGATTCCTTGTTCCTGGTTGGTGTACTCTGTGTCAAAAGATGTAATATTCTGTTTTTGTTGTAAATTGTTTTCTAAAAAGGTAAATAGTCAAGCTTTATCAAGTAAACGATTTTCTGATTGGATTCATATTAGTCAAACTGTGAAAAATTATGAGAATAGCGCGATTTCATATGGAAAGTTTTAGGACTTGGAAAACTTTAGAAATAGGTTTGAGCAAAAATGGAACTATTAATTCAAGCTTACAAAGTGCTACGAAGAGTGACGTTAACCATTGGAATCAGGTCCTTCGTCGATTGGTAGCATTTGTACAGTTTTAGGAGCTCAATCTTTGGCATTTAGGGGAGCATCTAATAGTGTAAATGATTTAGACGGTGGAAACTTTTTGAATTTATTTAAAACGGTAGCAAAGTTCCACCTTGTCCTAGCGGAGCATCTTAGAAGAATTAGCAGTCAGGAGACTCAATGCAGTTATATGAACAAGAATATTCAAAATGAAATAATCAAACTGATATCTAATGCAGCTCAGAATCAAATATTGCTGATGACTAAAGAAGCAAAGTACTTTTCGATAATAGTTGATTCCACTCCAGATATAAGTCGGGAGGAGCAAAGTACACTAGCAAATTGGTTTTTGCATAAACTGGACATACATAAATAATAACAGCACGCTTCTTAGGTTTTTTAAAATGTACGGACAAAAGTGGCTTATGGCTAATAGAAATAGTACTAGAAAAGACAAATAGTTTAGGATTATCAATTTCGAATTGCAGAGGCCAAGGTTATGATAACGATTCAAATATGAAAGGAAAAAATTCAGACATGCAAGCAAGAATTAGCGAAATAGAACCTAGAGCATTTTATGTTCCATGCTCCTCTCATTCATTAAATTCAGTTATTAGTGATGTAGTTTGTAGTTCAGATGCAGTTAATTTTTTCGATATTGTCCAAAGTTTATAAGTTTTTATCTCTGACTTACAAATAGGTGGGATATTTATAAAAAAAATGTTCCGAATTTAACATTCAAACCTTTTTGTGAAACTAGGTGGGAAAGTAGAATAGAAGCAGGAAGACCATTAAAGAATAATTTAGGTGATATGTATGAAACGCTTATAGAAATTTCTGAATCAGGTGATACAGTCATTAAAAATACTGCCGAGTCATTAGGAGGCAAGATCGTAGAATTTAAATTTATATGTTTACTATTAGTTTGTATTAGAAAATATTAATGTAGCAAGAAAATATTTACAACATAAGCAAATTAATATAATTATAAATTCTTAAAAACTCTCGAGAAACTTTAATAGAAATTAGATCTGATTAGAAATTTAATGACTTTGCTAGAAACGCAGAACTCATTGCTATAAATTTAGAAATCCCACGTCAATTTCGAGATAAATCTATATTCCAGTCCAAGAAAACTATGTACGGAGAGAAAGCTCAAGAGGAATCCATATTAGATCCGAAACAAGCTTTTAAAGATAATTTCTACTTAAAAATATTAGATCAAGCTATAACTTCATTCAATGAACGATTTGAACAGTTGGGTGATTACAATAACTTGTTTTCCTTTTTATATAACATACATAAAGCTCCTGAATTAGAAAGCCTGAAAAAAAAATTGTTTAAATGTAGAAAAGGGATTAAGCAACAATAACAGTAAAGATATAAATACAGAGGAATTTTATCAGGAGTTATTAACGCTTTCTCCTCTCGTAAACCAGCAGATGTCTTGCTTAGATATACATAATTTTATTTTTGAGTATTATTTAGATACAATTTATTCAAATGTTCTAATATGCCTTAACATTTTGATTACTTTACCAGTAAGTGTCCCAAGTTTTCCTAAATTTAAATTAATTAAAAATTACCGGATTTCAACAATGACTCAAGATAGACTTATTGGAATAGCTAATTTATGCGTAGAAAAAGACTTGGAAACTTTACATTAAGACAATCTGATAGGAGAATTCGCGAAGATGAAAGCAAGGCGTGTTCGGTTTCAATGATTTGACGCCAATAGTGAATAGAAATGATTCATTCTAAATTTAATTTTAAGAACAAATTTTTTATACGTTTGCGTTATTTTGGATTTATATATAAATTTATTTTATTAAAATGCTATTTATTTTGCTGATTATGTTAAGAATTTTGGTTTGTTTGTATTTTTCGAGAAATAGGCCTATTAGGGAAACCACTCTAAAAAAACGTCGGGGGGTGTATATTACCTCTCACCTCTTGTGTATTCAACCGACGTTTCCAATAATTAAATTAAAAAAATCTATTTGTTAATTGTAAAATCAGATAAATAGTTTACAGGAGGCATGAAATATTAATTAATTAAAAACATTGGAAGCTTAAAGCCGTTTTTACGGAAAATAACAAAGGTAAATATTTTAAGATCTTAAGATTTTTTTTTAAATGGAATACCAAATTTAGGTATCGATATTTGATGAATTTTGTCTGATGAATGTTTTGATGTGCATCTTCATAAGTCTACCTCCAAGGTGATATAGAAATGGCTTAAATATATTACTAACTCATTGAATTCAAATTTGTTTAATATTGCGAAACTTGTATAAATGGAAATATAAGAACAATAACAAATTGTCTCTGATTAATAAATTTAGAAACACGAATTCTTTGAAATGAACGGTAGATTTCACATGCATGAGCAAGTACTTCTAAAATATAACGCCTACATAATATTATTACTACGTCTTTAATATAATAGCCGTATAAATTCTGAACGAAAAAACAGACACTGGAAGATAAAGGCGCCTCTTTACCGGTTGAACAGGGTGGCAACAAGTTAAGACCGCCGCTGAATGCAGCAACAAATGAACCAAGGGTTTCAAGAAAATTAGGAAATCTTACTGGCCAAGCAATGATTTTCCTGTATCACACCACACTTGGGGCAGATTATCATGTTATCTGTAATGGTATATTAATGAATACCTATTCATTGTGGTGATATTGGGAATGGGGTTGGGTTATTTCCTTCTTGGACATATATCAATGCAAACTAACATGGAAAATATTCGAACCCCTACAACCAATGTATTTGCTCACCGCGATGCCCAAATGAACGTAAGTATATAGATATAAGGACTTGAAGTCCTACATTTCTAATATCTCTCCATTATCCAATCCTCCCACTAAAGCAGGTTCTACCTGCCGACCTACCAGTTCGTCAGACTGTAAATCAGTTCGTAGTCCTTCTGCAGTCTTAGACTTTTCTAATTTTTATTTTTTTTTTATTTTTTTTTCATCTATGCTAAAAAGAGGAACTTCATAATTTTTTTGCTGACACATTGAAATTTATAAAATTTTAAAAACGACAAAAATGTTGGGGTCGCTCTTTTGATAAAATGGTTCCACTAAATTAGTCTAGAACCTCAATTATGTCTTGATCCCCCTGGTATCAGGCGATCAACCTGTTGGTGAGTAATCAGATTAAATGGTCAGCACCTGTTCCTGAGATGTATAGAAGCCATTAGACCTGGATCGAATAAATCGCATTTCAGGTTCAGGCTGTCCGTATGATAGCCTGGATGAGTGTTCGGATTGAGCGAATCCAAGTTCTCTTGCAGGTTGTGCGCCAGTTCAGCACGTCACATGAGTTGGATATCCAAGACCAGGACTGTCCCTGGGGCCGGATTCACTAACTCGGAGAGTTTGGGAGTTTGGGAGATGAGAATTTTCGTTTTCCTCGGTCAAACTCCCTAACTCTCCATTCGAGATTCTCTAACATACTTGGGGAGTTAAAGAAAACGTGAGAAGTATCGAAATATTGAAAGATGGATAACTCTGTGTGGGAGGGTCGTAGTACATTGCGGTTTTTCCCTACGGATTTAGGGTCTAGAGTACAAAAATATAGGTATACAATTTCTGAGGGAGGGGCTTTTGGGGATGGGGGATCGTACCACCCCCCCCATTGGGGTTTGTCCAAAATACGTCATGTTTGGTATCAAATCAAAGAGGGAGAAACGGGTAATCCAGTGGTGTAGTTTTTTGATCATTTTAACTTCATAACTGACTTTTTACCGCCGAAAGACGGATTTTTTGCACTTGGGTCATATACACCCCAGTTCCTATATTTTGCATATATTTCTTCCGTTCTTTAATTCACATCCATTAGTACTCTGTTGTGAACGTTTTTATCATAGAAAGTGAATTTCCACGACTTACCAGTTCTTCATAATGATGAGTTGAGTTTTTGTACCAGAAAACCGCCATTTTTTCATCTTAAGAAGGACTGGTTCACTTCTTTTGCAGTTATCTCCAAAACTATTCACCGGAGTCAAAAACTAATTACATATCTAATTAGGGGACAAAATATAGATGCGATTTCATCCTACATAAGTAGTATAGCTATGCGGGTACCAGATCACTTTTTCCATACAAAAAGTGTCCGGAACTACCAGACTACTTTTCCCATACAAAAAGTGTCCGGAACTACCAGACCAGGGGATGATATCAAAGTGGAGGTTGCTGGTTAAGTTTGATCTGGTCTTGGAGGCTACAATTTGACCTTGAGGTGCCCCCTCCTGTGTCTGGGTACGCTGGTTAAGTTTGATCTGGTCTTGGAGGCTACAATTTGACCTTGAAGTGCCCCCTCCTGTGTCTGGGTACTGGTACTGTTGACTTGTATATGTCCGTCTTCAGGCCGATACGTCACCGACCCTGAGGTCATTGACCTTTGACCCTTGACCCCTGACTCTGATGTCATTGACTCACACACACACACACACACACACACACACACACACACACACGCACACACACACACACACACACACACACACACACACACACACACACACACACGCACACACACGCACGTACACACACACACAAACACACACACACACACACACACACACACACACACACACACACGCACACACACGCGCGCACACACACACACACATACACACACACACACACACACACACACACACACACACACACACACACACACACACACACACACACACACACACACACACACACACACACACACACATACACACACACACACACACACACATACACACACACACACACGCACACACACACACACACACACACACACACACACACACACACACACACACCGTCATACTAAAAGATTTTCTACCAGGCGATATTCAGTACCATGTTATTAAATTAACAACAACAACAACTAACGTAGGTAGATATGATGACCTAGGTATGAAATAGCCTAATTCTTGATCTTCAGGTGTGATGCTTCTAGTTTTATTCATTGCATAAACAATTCGTACAGCCGAATAATGTAAACAAATTCGTAGTCGAATAATGTAAACAAAATTCTCACAGAGCCGAGAAAGTAAACAAATTTATGAAAGATTCTCAATAGCTGAAAAAAAACTATAACTGATATGTTGTCTTAGATGAGTAGTTATAATTGAAAATTTCTTTTGATGAAAAAAAAAAAAACAACTGCGGATTAAAAAGCCGAGAGTGATCATGATATCTAAAAATAGATCACGGCTGCTTGTAAGAAGTAGTGGAAATTAAAGCCTCGGTGGACAGGTGGCTGGTAATTTGATACCGCCAAGTAAAGTAAACAATGGTTTTTGTATCTAGGAGTGTGTATTGAAAAGTCATTAGCTGTATGAAAAATTGTTTTTTATTTATTCACATCATTAAATCTTAAATTATAAACTTTTTCTCTGTGCTTCATATCCAAAATTGACAACAATATATCTGAAGTTCTATTAATCCTATCTTGGAAGCGATCCAGAGCATATGTCTCCCATGGTCCTTTTCTGGGTTCATAATCAATCATATAAACTTGTGGAGCAGCAGTACTAAACTTGACCTTCATTATCACAACTAATTAAAACAACTATTTTCACATTATTCCCTTTTTATTATTCAACGGTTATAATAAATAATTGGATACAGATTAATATCATTCTGAATAAATTCAATTTTATATGATCGCCCGATTGGTCCTCTGTTAAACACCGAGAAATCTCCCTGGACATTTATTTTACTCAAAGTATCGTCCGAAATTGTGTTGTATCGTGAAGGAAGAAATAGTTGATAATTCTCGAAATCCAGAACCACACGAGCTCCAAATGTAGTTGTACACCTTCTCGCTCCAAGAATCTTGTACTCTTTATCCAACTCCATTTGGCACGTCTTCAGGGACGGTTGGTACTGCTCCAACTTCTTTAGTTCATCCATTGCGCTTGACATTATTATTATTTTCTCCTTGCTTCCTATTTGTTTGAACTCCGGAATGAACTGATAGTGAATCTGATTCAGCTCCTTAATTTATAGCCAATCTTTCAAAACAAGTTTAATCCTGTTGTAACCAATCCGTATAAAGTCATCCTCATGTAATTTCATATCACCCCCACTTCCTGTTTACATATTCGCATTTAAGCTGAATGAGTCATGCACACCTGTGTAAACAAATTTAATCGAATGAGCCATCCTCACGTAATTTGATATCACTTCACTTCCTGTAAACAAATTCGCTGAATGAGTCATGCACACCTGTGTACACAAATTTCACTTCCTGTTTACAAATTCGCATTTAAGCTGAATGAGTCATGCACACCTGTGTAAACAAATTTAATCGAATGAGCCATCCTCACGTAATTTGATATCACTTCACTTCCTGTAAACAAATTCGCTGAATGAGTCATGCACACCTGCGTAAACAAATTTAATCGAATGAGCCATCCTCACGTAATTTGATACCACTTCACTTCCTGTAAACAAATTCGTATAAAGTAAACAGCGAGGTGTTCCTATAAAAGCGCAAGCAAACCGCTAGGAGCCATCATTCAGTTTCAGTAAGTCTCAGTGTTAGTTTAAAATATAAAAAAAATTAAAAATGTCTTCGGTGTTAGTAAATAAAAGTTTTTTCAATAATTGAAAATTTGCGAAAAGTTGTGATGGAGTGTTTAAAAAATTCAGTGAATAAAGACTATATTGTTAAAAAGTGCAATAGAAACATGCATAAATTTCAAGTTGCATTTCGGAAGTGCAATAAGAGTGCTAGGAAACGACATTTCGAGAGCTGTCTCGAGCAAATTAAATCATTGAGAGCACTATTGAGAACTCCCCGTCGAGGTGGAGGAATTACTCGCGTAAGAAGAAGTGATTTTGTAAAGTGGGAGGAAGTAAAGACGGCGTTTGCAGACAGAATTCGACAAGGTGTTATTGCAAATTTAAAACATATCGATCCGAAGCTATTTATGCAAGACGCCGCCAAATTATTTACGCGTCGTGTTAAAAATACCTTAAAACATTATTTTAATATTAAAGTTTCTACGACGTTATGCGGTGAATTTATTAAACAAAGTGCTGACAATGAAAACATAAAAGACATTAAATATTTCCAAGGAAGAACTGCTCCAATTAGTGCAGATGATAATTTAGAGGATTGGTTTAAATCAAACATTTTGGATCCAATACATACTCAGCTGGTAGAATTCCAGGAAAAAGACAGTGGCTGGGCACTGCACTCTATAATACATCTAGCAGTACACATCAACAAGTTTGAACAGTTTCGAGGATCTTCGTATATACCTCTACCAAAGGAGATTGCTTTAAAGCAAGCTTGCATTAATTTGAAAAATAATGATGTAGCATGCTTCGCGTGGGCCGTAACATCAGCGCTATATCCTGCAAATATTAACACCAATAGGATCTCATCATATCCACATTATTCTACTGTGCTAAATTTAACTGGAATAACATTTCCCATGACACTTACCCAAATAACGCAATTTGAAGACCAGAACGAGATATCAGTAAACGTATTCATCCTAGAGAAAGAGCGTTTCTTCACCACAGTTCCAGTTAGACTTACGAAACACAGGATGGAGCGACATGTAAATCTCTTAATGTTACAAAATAACTATGACCAGGATGATGATGATGATGATGATGCAGCAGATATCATTTCTGCTGGACTAAAGATCTTTCGTACCTTGTATCGAAACAAACTTCACAACATAAGGCTAGAGTGTATATATGTGACAGATGTTTGCTCTACTTTTACTCTGAAGAAAATTAACATCACACACTCCCGAATGCGAGAAATAAAACTACTGTAGGATTATGTTTCCCTCAGAGAAAAGAAATGGTTGGAATATAAGAATTATAACCATAAGAATCCAGTCCCGTTTTGTGTGTATGCAGATATTGAATCAATATTGAAGCCGATTCAGGGAAACGATCAAAATACACAGCGAATCCAGGAACATGAAGTTCATAGCATAGGATTCTATTTCCACTGCAAACATGATGTTAAGCTCTCATATTACAGAGCATATCGAGGCAAGGACTGTCAAAAATGGTTTGCATTAGAATTACAAAAGATTGCATCCATTGCTGTACAGGAGAAGCTGAACATCAGGCCAATGCAACCCCTGACTAAAGAGGAACGGCGTTCACATATGGAAAATACTTGCTGCCATATATGTGAAAAAACGTTTGAAGCTGATGAGGAACGAGTTCGGGATCATTGCCACTTAACAGGAAAATATCGAGGACCAGCGCATAATGCATGCAATCTCATATTTCAAGATTGCTCCATAGTTCCAGTAATTTTCATAATTTATCCGGATATGATGATGCCCACTTCATTATTAAGGATATAGCTACATCTTTCCCAGGAAATGTTGATCTCTTGCCAATAAACAAGGAAAGATATATCTCGTTCACCAAGCACATGGACGGCAGCTACATAAAATTCAGATTCATCGATTCCTTCCGTTTTATGGCTGAATCTTTAGATAAGCTATCATCATTGCTGCCGATGGATAAATTAAACATTACAAGATCAGTATGGCAGGGATTGGATTATGACACTATCAAACTTCTTACACGCAAGGGTGTCTTCCCATATGATTTTATTGATGACTGGGATAAATTGGATTTCCGGAACTTGCCAACACAGGAAGCGTTCTACAATAAACTGACTGACAGTGCTATATCTCCTGAGGACTACAATCATGCTGAAGAGGTCTGGCAAAAATTTGAAATACAAATACTTGGTGAATATTCAGATCTATACTTTAAGACTGATGTTCTCCTATTGGCCGATGTGTTTGAGAACTTTCGAGAAGTGTGCATGAAGACATACAATTTAGATCCAGCACATTATTACACCATGCCAGGCCTAACATGGGATGCTATGCTAAAATACACTAATGTGAAATTAGAGCTGTTAACCGACGTAGATATACTGCTATTCATAGAGAGAGGCATTCGAGGTGGTATAAGTCAATGTTCGAACAGATATAGTAAAGCAAATAACAAATATATCGATGATTTTAAGCCTGAGGAGAAAGAGAAATACTTGATGTATTATGATGTCAATAACCTTTATGGATGGGCCATGTCACAGCATTTACCAACCGGAGGATTCAAATGGGTTGATGTTCCCAATATTGACGTTTCCGAAATTCCTGATGATTCTCCAACTGGATACATATTCGAAGTCGACTTGGATTATCCTCAACATCTGCATGATAAGCATAAGGACTTACCGTTTTGCTCTGAGCATGCAGCACCATCTGGAGCAAAATTAGAAAAGCTTCTGACAACATTACATCCAAAAATTAAATATGTTATACACTATCGAAACTTGAAGCAATGCTTATCACATGGACTCATCCTGAAAAAAGTGCACCGGGTACTTCAATTCGACCAATCAGCTTGGCTTAAACCATATATTGACTTAAATACCACCAAACGGATGCAGGCTACAAGCGATCATGAGAAGGACAGCTATAAGAAGATGAATGTACGCAAGTATAGCGATATCAAGCTTTGCATGAAGTGGGAAGGTCGCTATGGTGCAAAAGCTCGGATTGCGGCACCCAACTTCCACAGTGCAACGATATTTGATGAGAATTTAGTTGCTGTGGAATTAAGGCGAATCAAAATATTATTCAATAAGCCGCTCTATATAGGAATGGCAGTTATGGAAATTTCGAAAATATGCCTCTACGATTTTCACTACAGTTTTATGCAGCGTGAGTATGGAGATAAATGTAAAGTCATGTATACTGATACAGATTCTCTAATATATGAACTTGAAGACAAAAATGCATATGAGTTTATGGCTGAAAATATAAACAAATTTGATACAAGTGATTAGATAATGTGTGAGAAGATAATGAATTCAATTTACCGCTCATGAATAAAAAGATTCCTGGGCTAATGAAGGATGAGCTGAATGGGAAAATCATGAGCGAATTTGTAGGCTTGCGCTCGAAAATGTACAGTCTGCGTATAAACGCTGGTAAAACTGTAAAAAAAGCGAAAGGAGTAAAGGCTAATGTAGTCCAGAGGCATATCAATTTCGAAGACTACGTCGAATGCTTAAATAACAAGCGAATATTAACTGCCAATCAGAGCTCCATACGATCCCATAACCATAGCGTGTACACTGTCAGTCAAAAGAAGGTCACATTGAGTCCTTATGATAATAAGCGACATATTATGAGCGGAACGACGGATACTCTACCATGGGGGCATTACTCCATTTCATCAGATCAACAAGTGGCAACCGCAGACAGTATCTAAGTCTAGTGTAAATAATAAATGTATTATAGTTTTAGTTTTATTTATTAAAGTAATTTGCATTATAACTACATGTATAAAGTATTATAATTATTTTAAATTATTAAATGTTTCTTCAAGATATTATAAAACATCTTTGTTATTAATCCAAGAATTGTGTTTTGATGAAAATCCGAGCCATTTAACGTAAGCTTTATCTCCACTCTTCTTTAAGATTTTCTCTACGAGATATAGGTTTGATTGTTCAACTTTTAGCAGCTCCAATTCATAAAAGCCTCCTGTGATTGGATTTCCTTGATAATCTTCCAGCCGATATGTGATGGGGTTTGTGTTTTGAACTTTAATAATTTTAAAAATCTCAGCTGTCCAGTTTGGTGTATAGCCTTTCTCAAATATATGCTTGTATTTGCTGATGCGTACAAAATCTCCAACTTTATACTTTGCAGGAACAACAATCTTTATATGACTGTATACAGTTGAAAGCAGTTGTTTCTCATTGGAGGCGTTGATATCACGTGGTCTCATTTTTGTAGTTCGATGTATTCTTGAATTGTATTCAGTGCGCAGTTTCTTTACCATACCAATCCACTGATAAGTTCCATTAAAGCTGAATTCCTTCCACATCAGATCCTTTAGAGTTCGGTTAAATCGTTCCACTATTGATGCTTTGAGGAAACTGTACGTAGAGTAATGATTAATTGCATGCTTCAGCATTAGATTTTTAAAGAGGCTGTTGTAGAATTCCTTTCCATCATCAGTGTGCAGGTTTTTAGGTATTCGTCCCTCGCTTAATATAGACTGCATGGCATCTCTTACTTCTACACCAGTTTTTCTTTTAATTGGAATTGCCCATGCATATTTGGGGAAGGTATCAATTACTGTCAGCAGATAGCGGTAACCCTTGTTCACATACTTGTAGGGATCCATTTCAACCAAGTCTGCCTGCCACAAGTCATCTAGTCCTTTGATAATCACACGACGTCGTTTAAAATTTTTTCTCGCTGGTTTATGCAGCTCATTTACCACTTGTCTCTTACTCATCGTAATTATAAATGAAACAGATTTGTCAAGAGTTTTTACTCATATACACCATCTTTTGGTGTCAGGTCTTTCTTATTTATTACTGAAGTAAACAGATAGTTTTCAATCTTCGCGATTTCATCATTGATATATAGCGTTAAATTTGTCACCTCTATATTAATAGTTTTTTTTATTTCTTCAACACTTATTTTAATTTTCTTGTCAACATAGACTTTGGTAGTAGCATTATCATTTTCAAAGGGTTCACCAAGTCGTTTTATACACTTTGAGTTTAGATCGTAGTCTCCGTTTATCGTTAAATTAAATCCAATACCCCGCTCTCCTTGTTCACCAGCTGGACCCTGAGCTCCTCGTTTACCATCTGGTCCTTGAATTCCTTGTTTACCGGCTGGTCCCTGAGCTCCTGTTGGTCCACGTTCACCTGCTTTCCCAAAATATCCTCGCTTAAGGAAACGTCCAAACTTGTCAACGCTCATCTGTAGATTGTGATGAAGTATGGTAATGAAGTAGTATTTAAACTATAATATCTGCTTCTCGCAACTCCTCCAGGATAGATACAATTTCACTGTTGTGACTGGTGTTTCCAGCCTGCTTTGATGCCATTAGAAGACGCAGTCTATCCACTAATTCATTTGGATCATCCCAGTTAATGTGATCAATGTTTTCTTTAGGCAGACACATTAGTCCCATGCCGTTATGCTGTATAAGTTTACTGATTATAGCTTTATACTTAGCCGCTCTAGTACCTTTTATTTGTCCATCTTCAGCATAGTCACGTTTATATGCATTGGTATCTCGCAAAATAGATCCATAATTAGTTAAATCCTCTTTAGTATATACACTTTTTACAGGATCTTTCATAAATAGCAGCTCACATAACCCCAAAGTTGTTTTATAGCTCTTCCCCTTGATAACAATATTTCCTACATCATCAAAATCAAACGTTGAATTACCGATTCTCCACGCGTTGTCATCATAGTAAACTCCATAGGTTGGATCAATTTTAGGGATATTATCAGTGAATAGCTTTAAATAGTTTGAAACTATGTATCCAGACGTATCGGGGGAGGTGACAGGAGACCTTCCTGTCAATGTTCTTGAATGTTTGGGTGTTGCGAATTCTTCTTCAGATGTTAAGGAATAATCTCCATAATTTATAGGTGTGCTACTAGCCTCCATTTTCACATATTTTCGTTTTGGAGGGGTAAAAGGTTCCACAATGTCATTGGCTTCTTCTTTTGCTTCTTCTTCTTCTTCTTCTTTTGCTTCCTCTTCTTCTTCTTCTTCTTCTTCTTCTTCTTCTTCTTCTTCTTCTTTTGTGTCTTTTGTCTCAAACGTGGCTATATCCGGTGGCTCGTATTTTACTCTTCTAACAAACTCTTTTAAGGGTTTAGTGATTGGCTTAAAGGTTTCTTCAAGTTGAGCTTCTGCTTCAATCCTTCCCATCCTTAGAGCTTTAAATTTCTTTCGCACTGCATTCCTTGTCTTGATGAGTTCTTTTAAGAGATTTTCATTCATCTTCGATATTAACTGAATAACGGCTTTTCAAACAGCTCTGATAACAGGTAAACAGTTTTCAAAACAGCTCTGATAACAGCTTAACAGCTTTCCGAACAGCTCTGGTAACAGCTTAACAGCTTTTCAAACAGCTCTGATAACAGCTTAACAGCTTTCCAAACAGCTCTGATAACAGCTTTCCAAACAGCTCTGAAAACAGCTTAACAGCTTTCCAAAGAGCTCTGATAACAGCTTAACAGCTTTCCGAGCAGCTCTGGTAACAGCTTAACAGCTTTTCAAACAGCTCTGATAACAGCTTAACAGCTTTCCAAACAGCTCTTATAACAGACTAACTGCTTTCCAAACAGCTCTGATAACAGCTTAACAGCTTTCCAAACAGCTCTGATAACAGCTTAACAGCTTTTCAATAGCTCTGATAACAGCTTAACAGCTTTTAAACAGCTCTGATAACAGCTTAACAGCTCTGATAACAGCTTAACAGCTTTTAAAACAGCTCTGATAACACGTTAACAGCTTTTCAAAGAGCTCTGATAACACGTTAACAGCTTTTCAAACAGGTCTGAACAGGTCGGTGAACAGCTTTAATCTACTCAGCAGGTCTACAGGACTCGGTGTGCTTTCGACTGAGTTACAACTTCGACTTAAGAAGGTTTCGCATGTTTCATCCTTTTATAGTACAATGAAGGTATCAAATCCTTTACGGTAGCGCCCCTTGTTTAATGAGCTATCCTTATCAATCATCAAGAAACCATATTCATCCTTCCAACACTCAGCACAGGCTCTTCGAAATTTATCAAACTTCATGTCTGTGTTCACATGATCATTATTGATATGTTTCAAATTCAAGACATCTTGCTTGAATAAGATGATTAAATTAGCATTGTCACGTATTATGTGCTTTGGTATATGCGTATATGTTTGACAGAGATAGAAGCTGTCTATATCTTCGTGACGACCCATACAAAAATAGGATCGCACATTATCTTGCTTTTCACATGCTACATCATCGAAAAACATCCAAGGATTCAAAACAAATCTCAATGAATTCATCACTAAAGAACTGGCAATTTTAAACAATGAAAACCAGATGCAGCACTTTATATTTCAACCACCGTTCAGATACAAAGATTTGACTTTAGCAAAAAAGAGACAAGTAAAATGGCTTCAGCACAATTTTCATGGATTCCGCTGGGATGATGGCTACATACCGTATCACAAGCTGTACACTATAGTTGAACCACTGCTTCGAAACAAAACCGTATATGTAAAGGGAGCTGAAAAACTTCATTGGGTGCAGAAGATAGTTGGAGAGGGTGAAATCATTATTAACGTTGAAGATGAATACAACTGTGGAAAACTAATAGAGATTAACACAAATGCGCCATCTTGCCAAGTTCATATTGGACAATGTGCTATAAGAAATACTTTTATAATAAGAAATTTTATTGGAAATAAAAACAAATTTTTGTGAAAAGAAACTTTAAAATAAAAAACAATTTTTCATACAACTAACGACTTTTCAATACACACTCCTAGATACAAAAACCATTGTTTACTTTACTTGGCGGTATCAAATTACCAGCCACCTGTCCACCGAGGCTTTAATTTCCACTACTTCTTACAAGCAGCCGTGATCTATTTTTAGATATCATGATCACTCTTGGCTTTTTAATCCGCAGTTGTTTTTTTTTCATCAAAAGAAATTTTCAATTATAACTACTCATCTAAGACAACATATTAGTTATTGTTTTTTTTTTCAGCTATTGAGAATCTTTCATAAATTCGTTTACTTTCTCGGCTCTGTGAGAATTTTGTTTACATTATTCGACTGCGAATTTGTTTACATTATTCGGCTGTACGAATTGTTTATGCAATGAATAAAACTAGAAGCATCACACCTGAAGATCAAAAATTAGGCTATTTCATACCTAGGTCATCATATCTACCTACGTTAGTTGTTGTTGTTGTTAATTTAATAACATGGTACTGAATATCGCCTGGTAGAAAATCTTTTAGTATGACGGTGTGTGTGTGTGTGTGTGTGTGTGTGTGTGTGTGTGTGTGTGTGTGTGTGTGTGTGTGTGTGTGTGTGTGTGTGTGTGTGTGTGTGTGTGTGTGTGTGTGTGTGTACGTGTGTGGGTGTGTGTGTGTGTGTGTGTGTGTGTGTGTGTGTGTGTGTGTGTGTGTACGTGTGTGTGTGTGTGTGTGTGTGTGTGTGTGTGTGTGTGTGTGTGTGTGTGTGTGTGTGTGTGTGTGTGTGTGTGTGTGTAAGTCAATGACATCAGAGTCAGGGGTCAAGGGTCAAAGGTCAATGACCTCAGGGTCGGTGACGTATCGGCCTGAAGACGGACATATACAAGTCAACAGTACCAGTACCCAGACACAGGAGGGGGCACTTCAAGGTCAAATTGTAGCCTCCAAGACCAGATCAAACTTAACCAGCGTACCCAGACACAGGAGGGGGCACCTCAAGGTCAAATTGTAGCCTCCAAGACCAGATCAAACTTAACCAGCAACCTCCACTTTGATATCATCCCCTGGTCTGGTAGTTCCGGACACTTTTTGTATGGGAAAAGTGGTCTGGTAGTTCCGGACACTTTTTGTATGGAAAAAGTGATCTGGTGCCCGCATAGCTATACTACTTACATACAAGCTTTAATGTGCATATTTAAAATTTTTATAGCATCTCTTCTGTACTGGACCATTTTCGCGTGAATTACAATTTTTAGTGGGTACCTTGAGACACCAAAATCCTTATTTCTCTGTAAGTATTGGAAGGATTTTCATAATTTGTCTTTGTAAATATAGCTAGGATATGCAGTGAATACATAAATCAATTTGAAGATCCTAGCTACAATTGGTACCTTCACAAAGGACAATAAAAGCAGACAATACTGTCAGTTGAGAAATATTTTTTCTTACTGCTCCACAACTAACACAGCCGAGAGTTTTGCCAAGTTGAATAGAGAGTTTGGTAAATCTCAATACAAATTCTACGAGTTACAGAAATCCGAGTGGCGAGTTAAGTGGCACAAGAACTCTGATCTCCACAACTCCACAACTCTCCGAGTTAGTGAATCCGGCCCCTGGAGTGGTATCCAGTTCCTGTCGAATCTACATAACTTTGAGGTCTATGCCCTAAGGAGTTGCGGCATGGGTGTGGGCTGCGAGCTGGGAGGCGAATGTTAACTAACTACCCTAATGTCGACGAGGCCGAAGCAGAAATAATAGTAGAAGTGCTGTAGTGCAGAAGTCGGCCTGTCGTAATAGCTACGGTAGCAGCCGTTTCTGTCATAGATCCTTGTTCAGATCTGGAGGCAACCAGATACAGAAACTGTGAAAAACAGGGAACAACAAAAGCATCAATGATTAGGTCTTCTTTTCTTTAATTGTCAGAGGAATTTCCGTCCTATTTAGAGGTTTTATCCTTACTACTAAGAATTATATTAAAAATTGAACATTATATTAGTCACTGGTTGTTGACAGGATAGTAAATTCATTTGGTTGTCTTTCGTGCGTTCAGCCGTACGCAGAATCTCACATAATACACTTACGCACAATGTCGTTCAGAGCAACCGAAGCGTTGTCATTTCCACAGCACATCGGTGCGCACATTTTTACGCTACGGACTGATCGCTTAGCGTCTCGGTGCGCTTAGTAGTTTTGACGTTTAGCGTATTTTTATTTTTAAAGAACTTTCAAAAGTGACATTTCGAATCGAAGTGCACACCAACCGTTCAGGTGCTCTCACCCACTTTTTCAATCATGTGATGTGCACACCGATGTGCTGAGAAGCACATCTTTGTGTACAGCTGAACGCACGGCGTGTTCCGAACATTGAAATTATGCCTACTACTTACATAACCTTTTCCAATTCTCAAAGTGATGTTGGAATTGAATTTTAGAGAACCCTACAAGGGCCATTTCGGACGTGCAAATGGCTCTTTCGAGCTGCCACAAATATGATCTACTTGGAACCCTTGGGTGTTTGTTGCACTATATAGTATGAGCACTGGGGAAAGGTGCTTATAATCTTATGGAATATTATGGTCATTGAAAGTCTGAAATCCAAATGAAAAGAAAACATCACCTACCATTTTTGAATATCGCCTATCGTGACTAACTTTTATTTTCACGCGCCTTTAATTCGATGAATTCAAGGTCAAGGGATATGCCTGACTAGTCTGCACAAGTAAACACTTGGCAAAGAAAAATTCGTTAATTTATATTTTGGTGTTATATATTTGGTAACTTTAAGTCAATTTCACTTTTGCCGACCAAAGACAACTTACTAGCGAAGCCACAAGCTTTGACTTAATTATTAATCTGAAAATTAACTTAATTTGCGACTTGCAACTAGAAGATCGAACGACAAAGCCTCGACATGGTGGAAGGTTTTTAGGTGTCGCAGCCAAACAAAACAATTTCCATAGAAAGTAACGACCTTACCTAGTATGTGTCGGTTTAGATCAATGTGAAATTTAAGTGTGAAGTCATTTACAACCTACTCCCCGTAAAATTCACATAAATAAGGAGGTAGTCATTGCTATAGTGAGAATGTAGCTCAACACGTATGCACCTCATTCTGGCTCGTAGGTACCCACATAATAGCCCTGATATCTAGGCAGTGCTGCTATAAAGTTTTGTCTCCTTCCAACTAGTAAGTAAAAATGTGTAGAAATATCTTTAACACTCTCCCTTCAAAATACAATTCCGCAGACTCATCCTTCCACTGTAGGGATATTTCCACGACAAAGTACTTAAAATTGTTTCTTGGACTGGACAGCCAACCAGCTAGCCTGCACAGTCGTCTGTGTCATGAACGAACAATGCTGCACGAAAACTGTGCCATCTATATTTTTAAAATGCAGTCGACTATTTATTCTGAATGCAGAGTGTCAGTCAAAAGGCAACGTTTTTTGTTACGATATACTTCCTTAGCAAACTGCACGTAGTTGTTAAGTGACAACAGATTATTCGGATGTGTAAATTTAAAGGTCACTAGTTGTACTTGGAAACAAAACAAAAAACCTAAGAGTGATCCTGAGATAGAAAAAGTTTAGAGTGACGGAAACTAAAATCAATTCAAACGTTTTACAGTATGGATCGTTTTGTTTGTCAAAAGAGCTTCTAGCATCATTACGCGAAACACAATTTTAAAAAAAATCATGGAGTTCCATAATGACCTAGCAATCGCTAGTTCGCAATTGGGTTCTTTTGTTTGTTAATATTTTAATTGCATTTTTCCGGCCTTGAAAATTTCACCCGAACAGGATATATTAACGAATTAGCAGCATTCATTTCCAGTGAAAATAGTTCTAACGACACGCAATCAACTCAACTGGCGGTAGAGGATGTAGTGCAGCCGGTGCAGACTAAACAATTATCTTTTTTTGCCGTCTTTAAGAATTATATATACATATATATATATCTATATTATAAGTATTTATGTATGTCATCATTAGCAATCTTGTGAACAATTTTTTGCTTCTTTCTGCCTTCTTTGTTCAATCAAATTACGCGGACAAGCTGCCACTGTGTTGTATGTAAGGAAGTATTTTGTTCAGTTTAACATTTTTTTATTTCTTTTAGGGATGACCGATACCGATACGATATTTATGCCCCTACGATACAGGTAATTTGTATCGATATTTTTATACTTTAAATATTGTTGTTTCGATATTTCAATAGCTGTATCGCTAAAAAAAATGTCTGTTCGAATGCCCACTTTTCATACAATTTAAGCCCGACATGAATAGACATGACAGATGTCTTAAAGCGTCGCATTATGATACTCTGAGCATATCGGATGTATTTTGAGAGCGACTTTCTTGGTTGAAAAAGTTGACTTTATTTCTCTCGTGATTGTGGAAAACTGATGCGTCGTGGAAAATGACTTCATATAAGAAAAATGTTCACAACAGAGCACTCATGTCCCTGAAAGAAAGAACGGAAAAGTGTATGCGAAATGTAGTAACTGGGGTGTATGTTACCCATGTACGATACTGACAGTACACGGCGAGACCATTTTTTCCGCTCGTGATTGTGGGAAATTGGTGCGTCGTGGAAAATGACTTCTTTTGAGAGAAATATTCACAACAGAGGAATAATTTCCTTGAAAGAAAAATCGGAAAAAATATATGCAAAATGCGGCAACTGGGGTATATGTTACCCAAGTGCGATACTGATAGTACTAGGCGAGACCACCTCTTACGCTCGTGATTGTGCGAAATTGGTGCGTCGTGAAAAATGACTTCCTATGAGAGAAATGTTCACAACATATCACTAATGTCCCTGAAAGAACGAACGGAACAAATATATGCGAAATGTAGTAAGTGGGCGTGTATGTTACCCATTTGCATGAAAGTGGGTTTTTAGGCGACAACAATATCCCGAGAAAGTTTTCTGAATCAATAAAAGCGTACACTACTCGATAGTACTCGGCAAGACCTTTAATTTAATATGCAACAACATAGTATGCATTGGATAGTACTATATTTTATACATATAAATAATAATATATATAAATACTAAAGATATCGATATTTTAAGGGCCAGTATATTGGTGTTTCGATATTTTGGAGAAAAAAAAATGGAAATAACGGTGTATCGATATTTTCCCAACTATTGGGCATCCCTACTTTCTTTGCTAAGTTCTAAATGTTGTTTTTTTTAATAATAAATTAATTGTAAATATTGCATAAACGTATTTATTAATAGTTAAATATTATTTGTAGGTTTTCGCTATTTTAGTGACCCATGCTACTCTTTCCTAGAGATAGAACAACTAACTATAGCATTTATTTAAACCAAGAGCAAATAAGTTTATCCCAAGAGCAAATAAGTTTAACCCAAGAGCAAATAAGCTTAACCCAGGAGCAATTAAATTTAAACCAAGCACAAATAAACTTAATCCAAGAGCAAATAAGTTTAAACCAAGCAGAAACAAGTTTAACGCAAGCACAAATAGGTTTAACCCAAAACACAAATAAGTTTAACCTAAGAGCAAATAAATTTAAACTAAGCACAAATAAGTTTATCCCATGCACAAATAAGTTTAACCCAAACACAAATAAGTTTAATCCAAGAGCAAATAAATTTAAACTTAAATTCTCAATAAGACATTTTAATACAAAAAAGCTTTCAATTCAAATCAACATTTTATTATTTAATTTTGTCATTAAAACAACTTCTTCTAACATTGAAATTAATATGAAAGATATTATAAAAGATGAGACAGATAAAATTTCTGAATAAATGGTCAGTGCAGGGACTGCCCTTCCATTTCCTTAGGGCTTTGTTAAACCATATCCATTACATAATTGGTGCAGTAAGTCGGTGTAAACTGTTCCAGACTATCTTCAATAACTATAAGAATGTTATGCTCTCTACTTACATCACCTAAAACTGGTCGTGAGTAGGCCTTCATTTTATAGATCGATTGTTCCATTGGGTTAAGCATAAAGGAATATGGATTCAAGACCTTTAGAGCAAAATTCGTCGGTGATAAAGCGTTCGATATTAGTGTAATTTTAACTTTCTTCTTAGTTTTCTTTGAATTTCGATTGATTACGATTTATATCTCGTTCTTACCTCCCACTCCATATCCTGGGCAGCTTGGGCTGCCATTCAACAGAACTGTCTGTGCTGAAATCTCTGTCACTGCTCATGTTAGTGGATTAAAAAAATTTTTATAGAAAACCACTTTAAATCTGCAATCGACACTGTTCAAACAAACTGAGCACTGTGATGGAATCTGCACAAACTAATTGAAAAATTCATGACCACATTTCTTAGCGATAAGGTTTTACTATTATTTATTCTGAACATTTTTGGGTTCGCGATGCTTTATCATCGACGAATGGTTGAAGCTAATAATGTTTTTTAATGACAAAATGAAATAATAAAATGTTTATTTGAATTGAAATTGAAAAATTTTCAATTAAAATGTCTTATTGAGAATTTAGGAATAATTTATTTGCTCTAGGGCTCAACTTATTTGCTATTGGGTTAAACTTGCTTGTGCTTACGTTAAACTTATTTGTTACTAGGTTAAACTTATTTGTGATTGGGTTAAACTTATTTGTGCCTGATTTAAATTTTTTGGGTTAAACTTATATGAGCTTAGGTTAAACTTATTTGTGCTTGGGTTAAAGTTTAAAGTTATTTTGTGCTTGGTTTAAATTTATTTGCTCTTGAGTTAAACTTATTTGTTCTTGGTTTAAACTTTTTTGATCTTGGTTTAAATAAATCTGCGAATGCTATATATATGTATTTATAAAGACCTACCAAATGAAAAATGGGTCTTTTTTAACAAGATGTTCTCAAAGCAAGAACTAAAATTTAAAATCATACCACAAAGAAATAACAGATGGAGGGAGAGTCGGCTAACAAAAGATTTGGCCCAATTTTCCAATAGCTAACTAAAATGTATGGTAAGGCAGACTGAACACTAGAAGAAACGAAACGTTCAAGGAGCAAAACTCACGGCATATATTGACAAGCTGTGAAATATAAATTATGTCCTTCAAGGAAAAATTGTTATATTTCATGGGCCGGCGGACATGTAGCTATCACACGGCACGCGCAAATTCCTGAGATTGTGTCTGGACATGCCATCACAATAATTTTTCTCCGCAGTAGTTCCTTATATGAATTGTGTGCAATTGTGTTCACACAAGTTACGGTTTTTTATATAAACAATAGCTGTATCACAAATTCAGTGCACTTAATGATAATTAAATCATTGTATTATCCCCTTACATCGCAGGTAAAAACTGCCGTTCGACCAGAAATTTCAGTAGTAGTTTTGATTTACTGCTCGTGCTGGAGTTTACCCGGTGGTTGCGCAAGATAGTACTGGGGTGGAATTCTGTATGGTGATTTTTGATAATCATCAATCATTTCACAAATATTATCTTTCCGTAAGACGACAATCAGTACAAATGTCATTTGAAGTTGACATTTTTGCAGTGACTATAAAAGTGGTGTCATTTTGTCTTTTTATCATAGAAATCGTAGATATTTAAGAAAAATGTAAGGGCCGTATTCACCAAGCAATTAATTGAAATTTAATTTCATTTGTGTTTAGTACTCCCGTTACAGAGGGTTGGGTCCCAGTTAAATTAAATTTAAAGTTATATGTGCGTTATTATAACATATTGCAAATTAAATTTTAATTTAATTTTACATGTGCTCTAACCCTCTCTTACAGGAGTACTAAAACAGAAATTAAATGGCTTGGTGAATACGGCCCTAAGTAATTGCGTTTTAAAAAATTACACAAATTAATTGATAAAAACTTAGGACACAATCTACACAGCTAAGTTTTCTTCAAGCAACATCGCGACTTTACACGCAACAAATTAAATACCACAAATGCTAAGCAGTCGTTGTTGTCATTATGGATGGAATTAAGAACTAAATTGAATGTATGCGGTCCTCCAAAAAAAACTGTAGCTGAGTGGAAAAGGGATAGTGAAATTCTCACAACACACCAATTATGTATAAATTTATCGACTAATCCGCAGGTTTGGACATGTCAAAAGTATAAAGTAAAAAAAAAAAACAATATCTAATAACATGATATAATAAAATACAACATTGGGAATCATTTTTCTTGAAGTAAAAAAGGAGCTGACGTTTGAATTTGATAATTATTAGAACAGACAATAACAGCGAAGTTGCTCGCATTTGACAAAACGGTGATAACAAAAATGATCACATTCAGGAAAGCCAATCTTTTCGGTGGACGGTTTTTATAATCACCTCAGTGATTGCCAACCATCACCTTACAGAATTCCACCCCAGCTTGCATGCAACTTGCACTGCCATACTTACACGTGTAATCCTTACTGCCATGCAGGCAGCTCAGCTTTCAGCGAACTTGGATGATGAAAAATCATGGCAGCTGAGGTAATAACAAGCTATATAGAAGACAAGGTATTTCCATTAAAATGTTGACACATTGCAGCTGCTAGCCTGTGACTAATGTATATACATTTTATATGAAATCCGGAGAGGAGATAGAGTATTGTGTCCTCTGTACCGTACTTTTCTATACATTTCACGATATTACGTCACCTAATGGTGGAACAAGGTTCGTAATGGGATTACCTTATATTCTATACACCTTGATATAACGCATCTTCTTGGCAAATTATGATTTTGGCAGATTGCAGCTGATAGCATGTGCCGCAATTCTGTAACTAATGTATATACATTTTTATCCGAAAGGCAGAGAGAGGGGAGAGAGTACTGTCAAAGATAAGATATTATTAAGAAGATAGGACACAGCTGAACAAAATTGGAAATTTTACGTGTTTTTTAGACCGAAACAGGTAATGTCATATACTTTCGCCTTTTGCATGAACGGGGGAAAAGAAGTTGGCTATGCATTATTTTAGTGCCACTGACAACGAGTTAAAAACAAAAATCAAGAGAACGTAGGAGTTTTCCCATATATGATAGTAAAACCTGAAAGCTCCGCCGCTTCTAATTTACCCGGGGGTTACACGTAAAAGTGCAGCTTTCATCTGCAAAGCCATACTTCTGTATCCTAACTTCTCATTAAGTTAACTTTGGTATTGTGTTGTCTGCACCATTCTTTCCAATACATTTTCAAAATATTTCGTCACTAATTGCGGAACCTGGTTCGTAGTGGGAATACCTCGACAATGTAGAAGTGAGCCCACTTTTTGCAGTACATTTCTATGAACGTACTCAGTCCGAATAATATATGTCAGTGGTTTCGGGCCTCAAATTACTGTTGCATTTTTCCGTCATATTCAATTCATGCATCTTACATTGTTTGAAGGTCGTGGGTATGTTTCGTAGATGGCATGCAATTTAATGATTTCTTAAAAAATATTTTGCAAATCAAACTGTTTTGTTTGAGTTAGTAGTATAAGTAACTAATGCGTATATGCGACTAATGTACAAAAATGCTTCCGAACCTGAACTGCCTTCACACCAATGTGCAAGATTCATTCAAAAAATAAAGTCCAAACCAGATTTTATTAGCTAAATATTATTGCCTGAAAACAAAATATTTATATACAACAATCACCGTTTCCTGTTAGATATTTCCGTTATGTTATCAGTATTGAATATCCAATTTAGAGCGTGGGAGGCCGCATCCTTTTTGGCATGCGTGTTTGAATTGCCAATGGCGACAAACTCTTATAGATCTACATTTACCGCCGCCTGAAGCGGGGAATAGTCCCTTGGTTCACATACCCTAAGTCCTTGAAAATAGACCTGGGCCGCACATATATAAAAAGAAAATGATTTTTAAAGTCCAATATTTTAAATAAATAAATTAATAAAAATAACAACACTTACCAACAGCAGAAGCCCCGTTGGGTGCATCGACTTGAAGCTTGGCGGTAACACATTTCCCTCTTTTAAGAACTTTTTTGTTCTGTTTGTGCTGATTTTTTTACTTGAACTCCTTCCGCCATTTTCTTTTTGTTTTCCCAGCTGTTATTGATAAAAATATAAGTAAAAAGAAATGTTAATTTGAAGAGAAGAATGCGCAATCTTATTCTTTCAAGTTGACAACCGCACCGCAACATCCCAACTTCTATATATAATAAATTAAATTCAATATGATACCTTTGCACCAATTATGGCAGTTGCAGTTAATTACAACGTAACAATTTTTTTCAAAATACACTAAATTTTATGCCCTCTACGAAACACAGCCACGAGCTCCAAACAATGGAAGGTGATTGATTTGAAATTTGGTATTGTAAATTGAAATTGTATTCTTTTGAGAATGTATACATTTTTAATTTTGTTTAGGAGGGGAAATGCATTTAACTGTCAAATTTGTCTAGTCTAACCGTGCGTTCAGGTATACACACCGACGTGCTTTTTAGCACAACCGTGTGCACATCAAACGGTTGAAAATGTAGGGATAGCAACTGAACGGTTGGTGTGCACTGTAGCGTATTCCCTTACGCTACTCTTTTCCTTCCCCTCTTCGTTCTTTTTTCGTTTGTTCGGCTTCACTACTGTCTGTAGAGAAACTCCCATTATTGTCCCAGAGTACCTGAAAAGGGGTGAAAAAAAAGTTCATGTTTTTGAGAAGTAGCCCTATGCTACCATGAAAAGAAAAGTTGTATATTTTTGAGAAGTAGCCCTATGCTACTTGTACATATTTTACCAATCCTGCAAAGAAAAGGAAAACCCAGAAGAAAACGTGTCTATATATATCCGCATATCATGTCCATGCTAAAAACAACAACAAAAAGTAAGAACATTCAAAATTGGAAAAATGCCAATTCGTCCAAAATACGCACAAATTACATTTTTACCACATTAAACTTACCGCTAGTCAGTCAGCATTCCAGACCCCAAACGGTAATTCGTCTAGCCGTAAAACATCATGCGATCCTATCACAATTCTTAGAAAATTCTCGCTCACATCAACGATTCTGCTGCTACCAAAGTACAGGCGAATGGTACATACACACCCGCACTTAGGCCTGTAGGGCACAGATGGCAGCCGCCATCCGAAATTCGGGGAAAGACAAAAGAATGCTCGCCTAGCGGTGGGCACAAAACGCACGAATACGAGCTGAGCGCGATGATGAAAGCGATTGTGTGAAGGAGTGAGTTTGTTCTGAGCTGCGCGCAAGTATGGTGTTCGGTCCCAGTCTTCTTACTGGAAAATATTTCTGTAAACATTTGATATTTTAAAAAAATTCAAAATTAATGAAGTGCGTATTTACCTGCCGTCGCAGTGAAATTGCAGCGTTTTCGTTTCTATTTTTGAACATACTTCTTGGAATAAAAAGGAAAACTTTTGTAGTGGATATTGTATTAATTAAAATCAAAAGTGGATGTGTATAGTACCTGCCGTCGCAGTGACATTCCAGTTTTCTTTTCAATTTTGGTGCATATTTCATGGGATACAAAAGAAAATCTTTTAGTGGATATTTTATTAATTAAAATCAAAAGTGGATGTGTATAGTACCTGCCGTCGTAGTGACATTCCACTGTTTTCTTTTCGATTTTGGTGCATAATTCCTGGGATACAAAGGAAAATCTTGCAGCGGATTAATTAAAATCAAAAGTGGAAGTACATAGTTCTCTTCGATTTTTGTACATATTTCCTGGAATCAACAGAAAAACTTTCTTAGTGGATAATTTATTCTTTAAAAAAACAAAAGTAGTTAAGTGCATATCTACCTGCCTTCGGAGTGTCATTTCACAGTTTGCTTCTCGCATTTTGTTCATGTTTTCTGGAATAAACTAAAAGGATAACTTTCATTTGATTAATTCAAATTCATAATAATTAAGTCGTGCATACATACCTTCGATTTTGTGCATATTTCCTAGAATAAAAAGGAAACTTTCTTAGTAAATGTTTTATTAATTAAAATTAATAGTAGTTAAGCGCATATTTAGTTCTCAGTGTCATTTCACAGTTTGCTTTTCGCATTTTGTTCATATTTCCTCGAATAAAGCAAAAGCAAAACTTTCATTTGATTAATTAAAATTAATAATAATTAAGTAGCGCATACATACCTTCGATTTCGTGCATATTTCCGGAAATGAAAATAAAGCATCTTATAATTTAAAAATCCAAAGAAATTGTGTGAATTTTACCTGTCAGCGTGGTGACTTTTCCTTTTCAATTCGGTGCACATTTGCTGGAATAAAAACAGGAAAGTATTTCAGTGAAAGTTTTTATAGTTCAAAAGTCGAAATTAAATAAGGAAGATTTACTTGTGATCGCAGTGACTTTTCACAGTTTTCTTAGTGCAGTTCGTGCATCTTTTTAATGAAATGAAAAGCAAAGTATTTTCTACTTTAAAAATCCAAAGAGATTAAGTGAATTTTACCTGTCAGAGTAGTGACTTTTCACCAGTTTTCCCTTTTCATTCGGTGGAAATTTCCTGGAATAAAAAAAGGAAGTATTTCAGTCAATATTTTACAGTTTAAAATTCGCAATTAATTAAGGAAGATTTACCTGTGTCACTGCGATCTTTTCACAGTTTTCTTCGTGTAGTCCATGTATATTTTTCCTGAAATGAAAGGGAAAGCAGTTTATAAATTTAAAAAGTGCCTTTTCATAGTGTTCTTCGTGCAGGTTATGCACATTTTCTGAAAATAAAGAGGAAAGCATTTTATAATTTAAACGGAAAATTAATTAAGTGAATATTCACCGGTGTCGCAATGACCTTGCACAGTTTCCTTATTGCATTCCGCGCATACTTCCTGAAATAAAAAGGAAAATATTCTCTGTTCTCTGTGGATATTCGATTAGAAGAAAAGAAAAGAAAAGAAAAATCAAAGGAAGTTATTGGGCGTGTAGGCCACTACGCTGGTTTGGCAATTTTAATAGCTTCAAGAAGAAGAAGTGGGCGGATAGTTCGAGATTCGCAGTAAGCGCCCAGGCCATACAGGAGCAAGCTTCGAGTATCTGAATGTCCGAACGCATGTAAGTCCCAAAAGGGGACCCTAAGGTTTGTCTGAGTATTATCCTGATCATACAGCTTTTTTTTCTTGTAAAGAAGTTCATCAACTTCACTAAGCATATGGACAGCTTGCATTGTTTTTTGTTGCTTTGACAAATAGTGTTCTTGAAATTTATTTTTTTGTTCATATATATGTGATTTGCTTTATTATTAGATCCCCCAACAGTAAGCTTAGGGCTAGGTAAGCCAACAGTTAGTAGGAGCGCTTTTATGGCTAGTCATAAGCATTACAATAGGACAGAGAGGTGACTGTAAATTTTGTAATCAAGGTTCCTCCCAGCGTTGATTTTTTTTTTTTTTTTTTGAAAAGCAAAGAATAAAGAATCCTCTTGTCACATATTAGCTGGGTTATTGATTGATATTTTAACCTTCTAGTTCTCCATTCATCTTCTGACATGGCCACCAGACGGCTTCTTTGGGGCTTCGCCTGCCAGTTTTCTTTGTTCTCTGTTTTTTTTTCAGTTTCATCTACCCCTCCCTGTAGGTACAACGTGATGCACCAACTCTAGAGTTATTCGGCAGGAATGGACGCGGGCATGATTGATGAGGCTTTCACACAGACACACCCATAGTCATACATCTAGACTTAAATGGGGCTAAGCAAATAAACAAGGCTTTGGAGGCTCAGCCACGGTGGATGGGAGCGCCTGGGCCCATGTTCCCCAAAGCCGGGGCTCTACTATTACCAAGAGCTCTCCACGCGCTCTCGCTCTCACTCTCTGTTCAGCTCATATTTCTCTCGCCGTTGACTGTTCTCCGGGTGTTACATATGGGTATGGCGTCGACAGTCTTTTCTCTTTCTCAATTCTCTAAGAAGCAGTCTCGCGCAAATTTATTTTTGTCTTTCAGGCCGACCATCTGAGGTCATCAATAATACGCGTCAAACATTAAACAATCCGTCTGTCTGTCTGTTTTGTTTTAAGCATCTTTCACAGTTGACAAGCTTTGAGGAGATGTGGGTGGCAAGAACCACCCCACCCCGGCTGCCCGCTAGCGGCGAAATATTGTGCAGCCATCCACGCGTATCTCCAAAATTATTTTTGCAACAAGGGGGTCTTAACCGCGATCTATGTCTATTCTAATCTGGAGTAAGCGTACACATGGTCGACGGAGAGGTGCTCCGTGTTACAGCACTTCGTTTCGAAATGTAATTTTTGAAAGTTTTTTTAAGAATAACACTACGCTAAACGTCAAAACTACTAAGCGCACCGAGACACTACTCTACCAGACCGTAGCGTAAAAATGTGCACGCCGATGTGCTGGGGAAATGACAACGCTTCGGTGGCCTGAACGACATGATATGTAAAAATGTGACATTCTACGTGCGGTTGAACGCACGGCGAGAAGTTAACATATCCCTTTTGCCCTTACAAATACACAAAAAAAAATTGGTTAAGGAATAATTCAGGCACTCTTGAGCATTTAAAGGTCGCACTCTGATTGCCACTGTTAAGTTACTTATTTCACCACTGTCTTTATTCTTATTGTCTTCTAAAATTGTTGACTTGGCTGACACATTGTAATTTCTTCAGCACATCGGTGTGCACATTTTTACGCTATGGTCAGGTAGCCTAGTGTGTCGGTTCGCTTAGTAATTTTGACGTTTAGCGTAGTTTTATTCTTAAAGAACTTTCAAAAATTACATTTCGAATCGAAGTGCACACCAACGGTTCAGTTGCTATCCCTACATTCTCAACTATTTGATGTGCACACGGTTGTGCTAAAAAGAACGTCGGTGTGTACACCTGGACGTACGGTCTGACTAGACAAATTTGACAGTTAAATGCATTTGCCCTCCTAACTAAAACTAAAAATTTTATCATTCTGATCTATTATGTAGCGAAAGAATAGAATTCCAATTTACAACACCAAATTTGAAATAATTCGTCTTCTCGTGGCTGTATTTCGTAGACAGCATAAAATTTAGTGAATTCTGAAATAAGAAAAAATTGTTGCAACTGCAACTGCCAAAATTGGCCCAAAACTAACATATTGAATTTAATTAATTATATATAGAAGTTGGGATGTTGCCGTGCGGTTGTCATCTTGAAGTTTTTATTTTTAATAACAACTGGGAAAATACAAAAAGGAAATGACGGAAGGAGTTCAAGTAAATAAATCAATACAAACAGAGCAAACACTATTTTAAAAGAGCAAAATGTGTTGCCACCAGACTTCAAGTCGATACACCCAACGGGGCTTCTGCTGTTGGTAAGCGTTGTTATTTTTATTTATTTATTTATTTAAAATATTGCATTTTAAACATCATTCTCTTTTTATATAGATGCGGCCCAGGTCTATTTTCATGGACTTAGGGTATGTGAACCAAAGTACTATTCCCCGCTTCAGGCGGCGGTAAATGTAGATCTACAAGAGTTTGTCGGCACTGGCAATTCAAACACGCATGCCAAAAAGGATGCGGCCTCCCACGCTCTAAATTGGAAATTCAATACTGATATCATAACGGAAATGTCTAACATGGAATTAAATCATACAAAGAAATGGTGATTGTTGTATTTAAATACTTTTTTTCTATTTTTAGGCAATAAACTTTAGCCAATGAAATCTTGTTTGGACTTTTTTTTTAATGAATCTTGTACTTTGGAGTGAAGGAAATTCAGGAGCGGTACCATTTTGGTACCGTCACTCGGGGTGAAGTCGGACTGTGGGGGTGAACTCGGACAGAAGGGTATTGGTCAAGGTTTTATTTAAAGGGACATACTATATACCGCGACGCTTAAAACTAAAACGGCCGGCATATATCTCGTCAGTACAAGTTTAAATGCAGTTGGGTGTACTTTTTCTCTTAATAAATTCTTCATAGAACCACGTATGTAGGGCTTTTATAAATAATATTTTTTCCTTTGGATTTGATAACTCGAAAAGAAACTGTTGTAACAAGGAAATACAAAAATGGAAAAAACGAAATGAGTTATTCTTTTTCATGTGGTTTATCTTTAGTAAAGTTCAGTAAACAAATATATATTTTTAATTTTTTTGTCCGAATGTGCCCTGTACTAGGGTCTAAGACAATTTTTAACGGTTAATATTTGGTCGTCCGGCTTCACGCCACACATAGGGTTGGAGGGGGTGGAGGCGGACACTCTTTCACAAAAAAAAAGTGCTGGGAGGAATGAAAATTTATCTGTTTCTACTTTGGAATTAGACAACAGAGACATGCGAGATTCTAAATAATTTTTTTGCAAATTTTCCTCTAAAAACTGTAATTTTTAATTACAAAAAAGGGCAAAAATCATTCGAGTTCACTCCGAATGACGGTACATTAGTCGCTCTGTTGGCGTTTTGGTTTGGAGTCTCAGTGCGATTTTATAAAACGAGTAAGTATGAACTGTTTTGCATACATTCGAAACTAATAATTATTCTTTATTCTTAATTCAAGTTGGTCTATTCAGACGTATTACATGTTCGGGTTCCTATTCTTGGTGTTTCTCATCCTTGTGATAACTTGCTCAGAAACTACAATTTTACTATGCTATTTGCATCTATGTATGTGCTGAAGACTATCACCGGTGGTGGAGATCAATTCTTACAACAGGATTTACAGCAGTTTGCCTCTTCATTTATTTCTGCCATTATTTCGCAAAATTTTTATGTTTTGGATACACTTCAATTATGGCGTTTCTATTTTTATTGCTTACCGGGTCAATTGGATTCTTTGCCTGTTTCTGGTTCATCCGCAAAATTTACAATACTGTAAAAATGGAAAAAAAATACATAAAAAGTTCTGTAGTTGTAGTTTTCGGGCCTTTTTTTTTGTTTTTAATTATTATTATTAAATACTACCATCTTGAAACATTCTGTAAACTATAAATAATAAATCGAAACGATATAAATTGACTTTTTTTTAATTGTGTATTCTATTTTAAGATTTAACACATTTATCTACTTGTAAAGAATTTCTGTAAATATTGAAATTTTTATACTTACAGAGTACTGCAAAAAACCCAAGTGTCGATGTTCAGATTAATATCCATTCATAGGATGTGTTTATGTTCAGATTAATTTCCATCCTATGAATAGGAATCAAAAAAGTATGCCCTGATTATGTATCTAATATATTTGGAGCACCATGCAGCAGAAGTCTTATATAACTTCTCTCAACATCAAGGAATACTAGTAGACTAGTAGCTGAGGTGGAACAGTATAATTTTCCTGCACATAATATAGTAGAATCAGGTTGTCTGGGAAGCACATTTGCAGGAAGAGCAGAGATAGCGTTCTAAGAAAAAAAGCCCCAAATGACATTTTAATCTGGTGTTGGAAACAGCCATATATCTGGAACCGTAATCGATATATGTATGCTACCCACTGAGATATATAAAATGGACTGCCTGATTTTCTGTTTCATATAGGAAAACTTTTTTTGTCAGGGTGTGACAATTATCTGTATTTCAAGTTTACTTTCGCTTTAATATTCATATTAAAAGTTCAACAAATTACAGAAACATTAGAAATTATTTGTATTCTTGGAAGCTCATCTCCTACAGCATCAAACATTTTTTAAACTTGATTTTTAAAGAAATAAAAGTAAGCAATTTTTGTCTACCTGGCCCTAAATGTAGGTGTGGTGATCAGAGAAAGGATTACAAATATTGTATTGCCATCTATTTCTATTCTATATATTCATTAGGAAATCCACTGAACTGAAACTGGACTATGGTGTATTTTGTATAGAGCTTATTGTTTGTAGTTCCGCGGAATAATCTAGTAAAACCAAAAAGAGACAACTATAGAAAAGTGATCCCATATAATGTCCAATAATGTAAGCTATTTCAGTAGTATCAGCAGTCCCATTTTATATATGTCAGTGATGCTACCGAGTCTAGTACTCTAGAAAAATCCCCTCCGAAATAAAAGTTAATATTTTTATATTAGGTCTGTTCGCATACTTCTCGTGCAAAAACTTTGTGGGTAAAACTTACTCGTGTGGTGGGGAAGAATGTAAAATGCATAAAAAAGTACGGGAACGCTTTTCATGCAACTTCGTGAAAAAACAAGAAGAAGAGTGTATTGTCATTTAGAATATTTAATTGTTTTAGTTTTCTATTGCAATTAAGAATTGAAAAATATTGTTGAAATAAATAGAATTTGATAATTGAGTTTTGTAATTTTGAAATAAATTGAATTTGAGAATTGAGTTTGGTTTGAGTTGTGTTGAGTTTTAGTTAAATAAATTGAAATTAAGATATAGAAAGAAAGAAAAAAGAACATTGCCATGGATAAAAAGCGCAAACTGTTAGTGACTCTATTAACCACTGAGGCAGAAAAAGAAAATTGAACTAAAATAGTTAGTTATTTAAGGGATGATGATGATGAGGCTAAGATGTTGTTGAGATTGGGCCTTCCAACAAAGCGGAAGAGGAACAGCATAAAAAATTATTGTGATGAAGTTGTCGAATCTTACACAAGTGAAGAGTTGGAACTCGTTAAGATCCGCGGCTATCCTCCGATTTTCGTCAAACTTTGCTCACTCATTCTAATGAACTCACAAATGACGAATATCAAAATAATTTTGATCGCAAACTTATATTTTATGAGATATTTAATTTTAAAATTCCCGAATTTTACACTACACACTTCACACACATTTGACATTTTCTCAAATAATTTACTATTCTTCTTCTTTTAAGTGTACAACAAGCATGAAATTCATCTTATAATGGGTATGTTTCATACCTTCCGAATATTCGGGCTACCAGCATTGCTTTTTTTTAAGCAAGCCCGAATACTCGGAAGGTATGAAACATACTCATTATAAGATGAATTTCATGCTTGTTGTACACTTAAAAGAAGAAGAATAGTAAATTATTTGAGAAAATGTCAAATGTGTTGTGAAGTGTGTAGTGTAAAATTCGGGAATTTTAAAATTAAATATCTCATAAAATATAAGTTTGCGATCAAAATTATTTTGATATTCGTCATTTGTGAGTTCATTAGAATGAGAGAGCATAGTTTGACGAAAACCGGAGTATAGCCGCGGATCTTAACATAAGCCAAAGTTTTCCAATGTTTTATTTTATATATTAATTGGGGCTTATGTTAAGATCCGCGGCTATACTCCGGTTTTCGTCAAACTATGCTCTCTCATTCTAATGAACTCACAAATGACGAATATCAAAATAATTTTGATCGCAAACTTATATTTTATGAGATATTTAATTTTAAAATTCCCGAATTTTACACTACACACTTCACAACACATTTGACATTTTCTCAAATAATTTACTATTCTTCTTCTTTTAAGTGTACAACAAGCATGAAATTCATCTTATAATGAGTATGTTTCATACCTTCCGAGTATTCGGGCTTGCTTAAAAAAAAGCAATGCTGGTAGCCCGAATATTCGGAAGGTATGAAACATACCTATTATAAGATGAATTTCATGCTTGTTGTACACTTAAAAGAAGAAGAATAGTAAATTATTTGAGAAAATGTCAAATGTGTGTGAAGTGTGTAGTGTAAAATTCGGGAATTTTAAAATTAAATATCTCATAAAATATAAGTTTGCGATCAAAATTATTTTGATATTCGTCATTTGTGAGTTCATTAGAATGAGTGAGCAAAGTTTGACGAAAATCGGAGGATAGCCGCGGATCTTAACGAGTTCCAAAACTTTTTACATCTTACTGCAGCACAAATTTCATTTAATCGAAATCTTAGTTCCAGTCGAGTAGGGATCGAGCATGCATTTGGTATGCTGAAGCAAAGATTTCGACAACTCTATTACTGCAAGCTGAAAGGTATGGATAAACTGTGTCACTACGTACGCGCTTACTATGTCCCGCTCAATTTGGCAAGCGAATCTGATTTAGATTTCAGTGAAGAACCAGTTGACACGGGAGTAGACCAGGCAATGCTGAATTTGCTCCAAATCCTGCAGCCAAGGCATTACGGGATTCAGTGTGCTTACAAATGTGGCAGTCCCAAGTGCAACACTAAAATTATTGTAAATCAAAAAAGAAATTATACGTGCTCTAATACATTTTGTTTTAAAATTTGTGTATTTTCTATTTAATTCATTTCATTTATTTAGTTAATTTTTTTAATCAATTATTGTGTTAAACTATTGAAAACATCCCGCAAAATGCTGTTCATCTCTTGCATTATTGCTTCAGTCCTCCTGCTGGCTTCGTCCAGAGCTTTCAAAATGTTGCCGGTTTGATCCTTCCGCTCTTGCCGGATGAGCCTCGACTCCTCTGTGATCTCTTCATGTTGTGTTTTTTTCTTGCAAGAGTTCAGTGAGCCTGCCTGGGAGATGTTATTCACCTTGTTCGTGAGATCTGCTGTAAGTAAAAGTAATAAGTATAAGTAAAAAAAACACATATTTGTAAACAAAAATAAAGTTAATCTGGGTTATAATAACTATACGTACTTGGACATGACGCCTGCAGCTCCGAATATTCATTGTCCGGACCTATTGGTTCCAAAGTTTCCGGAATATCTTGAGAGTCATGAGAGAGTACTTCTTTACGCGACGTACCAACTAGGCACTTTGGATAGATCGACAACTCCCTGTTTAAAATTAATTACTCATAATTAAATACAAAACAAAATTTTAATTACTTTTCATAACGACAGGACTCCCTATTTCTGCTAGTCATACCGTTGTGGCATTTTGCCCTCTTGAAGGTTCTTTCA
Source organism: Dioctria linearis (assembly GCA_963930735.1). Taxonomy (NCBI): domain Eukaryota; kingdom Metazoa; phylum Arthropoda; class Insecta; order Diptera; family Asilidae; genus Dioctria; species Dioctria linearis. The sequence continues at coordinate 132,651,294 of OZ005744.1, read as the reverse complement.
AGACCCCTGTATATATTATCGATTTGCATTGCCGTGAAGCTGTAGCCTTCCACACATTTTTTTAATCTCCTTCCACATCTTGGCCTTATTTTTTAATTTCAGGCTTTTTCCCACTTTTGGCCGAAGGTCTCCCACGGCAGCATCGACCCAAATACATATATCCGCACATTGATCTAAATCAAGTCAGAATTGGAAACTTAAAATAAATATAAATAAGGATAGAAATTATATTTATTTACCTTCGTTTTCTCCCTCAATAAAACTATTTAACACTTAAGCCGAAGTGAGTGTAGTTTCCTGGTAAACAGGCGCCTGACCCGATTTAACATGGCTAACAAGTTCAGCAAGTAAATTTGGATCTAAAAATCAACAAAAACTTGAATAAAACAATCTGCGTTCTGTGGTTTTATTTACCTTGTGGCACCCTGGCAAAAGCCCCAGGAAAACACTGAATAGGCAATCCTTCATTCGACATTGTTTTTATTATTTATTAATATTTATTTTTATTTTTAAAAATTTTAATTTTTAAAGTTACAAATTACACTTTTCTTATGACAGCTGTCAATTTTCCATGCAAGAATTGATTGCAGTAACTAAAAACTTCTACAACACCCATCGTTGTTAGATGAGCGTGAAGTGAATTGTGGCTGGTGATGATGACAACCACAGTTCTACATTGTTTCCTTCTGAGCTCCATGAGAAAATCTGAGATATTCCCATTAGGCCAATAAAGAAACAGTTTTGTACACCTGCAAGTACTGAAGTTTGCCAATCTCTGCTGATGCTTTCTATGAACATCCGCTTTGATGAGAGACCCGATACTCGAGGTTGCATCGCCTACGGGGGGTTCCGGTTCGAGGAACGGAGATTCAGAGCCAACCCTAGCTAAAAGGTCAGCCCTTTCATTCCCCACAATCCCCACGTGACCAGCAACCCACAGAAGAAACAGCTTGTTGTTGATACACAACACGACATACATAGACGACATGCAATCCTCCAGTAACTTAGATGTTATCAGTGGGCCAATCAGAGCCGTCAGGCCTGCCTGACAATCCGAAAGGATAGCAATGTCCTTCCCCTTGATTTCATATCAAGGGCTAAGTTCGCTGCCATTGATATGGCGAAGACTTCAGCCTGGAGGACAGCGGTGTGTCTACCCAGTGAGTACTCCATCTCAATATCATGCTCAGGAAAGTAGATACCCGCCCTAGCTCCCGCATGAGTGAGAAAAAAGGCGGTGAGAATTTTTAGAGTGGACAGGGGAAGGCTCGATAAGGCACTTCCCTCAGTCCATGATTAACTTACAGGAAAGGTCACAGAGCAGCGACGCCCGAAACGAAGCTCAGGTACCAACGCGTCACGTGGCATACTGGCCAGAGGGTTTTCCATGTTCAGCCGTCCCCCCAAGGTTCCCATGAGCGAAATCTGCCTACAGCCCTTTTGCATCTGCCTGAATGACAAGATCCAGGGGTGGCAGTTTATGTAGGACCGTAGATCGCATGGAGCCCGTAATTCCCAAGTAGGCAAGCCTTTGCAGGCTCGTTAGCTTCCGGATCGCAGTCCCCACAAGCGTCCTCGACCACCATACACAGGAGGCATATATAAGCATGCGTCTAATTATCGAGGTGTACATCTAGTGCGCAGCCCTCGGTCTCATGCCCCATGTGCAGCCAAAGGTTCTCCTGCATTGAGCGAAGACTACCGTATACGCATTCACTTTTTCCTCTACGTGCAATAAACATTTCAGCTTCGAGTCGAGGACGACTCCAAGGTGCTTGGGATGAGGAGAGAGTTGCAGAGTGTGTCCAAAAAGCTTTGGAAGGACAAAGTACCCAAGGCTACGTCGTCTGGAGAAGAGCACAAAGCTGGTTTTTGTTGGGTTTACTGTCATATCATGACGGGTGCACTAATCCTCAAAAATATTGAGGCCTCGTTGCATGAATACACAGGCAGCAGTCATGCTGTGCCTGGAAATGAGCAGAGGGATGTCATCCGCATACGTCTCATATGAGAATCCCACGATTTTCAGTACCGTGATGAGTGAGTCAACCAACATACAACAGAGTACTGAAGAAAGGACGTCACCTAGGGCGCAGACTCTCTCCACCAGAACACTGAGAGATGTTCGGTCGCTCACCTCCACAGTTAAGTATCGCCGTCTTAACATTTGGTCCATCGGACTACAGTGCGGACAACACCATGTCGACGAGCTGCCTCATATAGCGACTCGGAGGTGGCCCTGTCAAAAGCCCCCTCGATGTCCAGAACGGCTCCCAAGGTAAACAGTCCACGACCCAGTCTCCGCTTAATGACAGTAACCATTGAATGGAGACCCGTCTCCGTAGATTTGCCCCATACGCTAAGCGTGCTGTGAGGTGTTTAAGGGAGAAGTCTTTAGGGCTACTCCTTTGATATATTCATCCACAAGCCTCTCCAGGCATTCCAAAAGGAATCAGGAGAGGCTTATGGTTCGAAAACTCTTCGGGTCCATGTAAGAAAAAAGGAAACTCTCACCTTCCTCCACACCTTATAGACATATATAAAAGCCGTACATGCCCAGAAAATGGAATCGATGTATGGAGCCAGCACAACGCTTTATGCCTTAAGAAGGACCGACACCAACTACATTGGCAGCAGTGGACAATACTTTCTAGCAATATTGTTGACTAAGATTTTTCCAAGTTGTGCATAGTTTTTTTTTCGATTTCACCAAATATTGAAGGTACAAATTTTGATTTTCTTTTCTTATAAAAAGAATCGCGAAATGTTTTTGTTTTCTGTGTTTAATTGTTACATTATAATCTAAATTAATTAAGTAAAATGGATAACAAGACAGAAGTTGTTGTGTTCCATACTATGGCCGCAGTCATTGTCAATGGAGGCAAAGTTTTGGTGTGGATTCGACACTTGGATGAAGCAGAGGAAAATGAATATAATTTAAAGAACTCTACAGAAATTACGGACAACCAAGAAGACGAGCCAATCCAGATAGCAGAGCAGCCACAACCACTCCATTCTAGTGTCGAGGAGGAAAGTAGTGCAATAAATTCTGAACTTCGGGATCAAGTAGTTTTAGTTATTCAGGATGACTTGGCCGAAACGCAGCCTTCACCATTGAATAGTACCTCAAATTCTTTATCCGAAAGTATAAAGTTTAGCACGGATATGATTAGTACTTCTACAAATAAAGTTAATAATGATTATTATATTTAGAAAGTGAATTTAGGGAATGATGATGATGATGAATGCGACGAAGTAAATGTAAGTGATACAGTGCAGTCTCTATCATCGCACCAGTTACCCCCAAGTTGCAGTATAGTTGAAAGAACTTCTTCTTGTGGAGTACCTCTTGACACCATCTTGCTAACTTTGTTGCTGTCAAGTTCTGCGTATATTAGGCGGTGCGCTGAGCATTGAGTTAAATCATCTGCATATATAGGATTCGACTCGTAGACCAACCAGAGCGTCCTGAATGGTTTTTTTTCCTAACATTGTTAAAGGCTCCCTCCTCCTTATATATAAGGTGTTATTTCTGTCAGTTAAAAAGTCATTTCAGGACATTCGAGCTGTGAGGTAAAGATATCTCCATGAACAAGTATACTTAAGAGGATAAGAAGATACAGGCTCTTGTGGTCCAGCTAGTAGGGACACAGAAGTACAAATTTAATTGCGTATCAACGATTATTGACCGCTCTTTGGAATACATGCTCTCCTCCCCACCACAAAATCGAGAAAAATGCCTCTCTTCTATTCTTTGACGTCCCTCAGATTAAAATATTTCATCGACTTCACTAGTTATCTAATTTTTGTTTATTTTTTTGCTTTGACATTTTTATTTAATTTTTTTCAATTTTGCTTCTTTTACAGTTCAGTAAGCAGCACAAAAACTAAAATCCACGGATACTAACAAGTGCACATTTTGCCGAGGACCATAGGCTGCTGACGTTGATATGTTCACATGGCAATCCTTAGCTAGATTTGCTTTCTTTTGTATAAAAGAAAACCTCGAGCTTAGAGAAATTTATTTTGGTGGAATAACTTTTCTTACATGTACAAAATTGCATGGGTTATTTTAGATTTTTAAAGTTATATCTGCCCAATTGCCGCAAGAATTTCAGGAGAGACTTATTTTCTCCTTGAGTAATGACGACATTTTTTGCGAGATATGGAGAAAAGTACGGTTAATTGTGGGCAACTGAATTTTTTGCATTGATTCGGTTGTGATGGATATTTGTGAATTTATTCAGTATTCAAACAATTGTTTATCAAATTAGAGGAGCAGATGCATACAAGGAAAGTAAACAATAAATTTCGGTCACTTGGACTTGAAATTTCTTCTTTAAAAGCTTACTGCAGCTTTCTGGAATCTTAAATTTCGACAATTCACCTGGTATTTATCCATCTGCACTTCAGTCGAACGTTTCTATTCGACATCTATAATTAGATTCAGGCTTTAATTGCTTATTTTATAGCCTTTTTCTTTGTATATAACGCCATCGCTGTGTTTTCCTCAGTTAATATGTTGGAGGAGGACGTTTATGCTGTCACCTTAAATATAAAAAAGAAGATTGTTAAATTCTTAATTAATTTTTGCATGAATTTATCTATAAGAATAATTTCAAATAAATTTGTGGAGAAAAGTATGTTTCAATTCAGTTACAAAAGTCTATTTTGAATTTCACTGTTTTTCAACCATCATCAAATGATGAAAATATAATTTTGATTGTTTTAAAACTGTAAAAATTAGTTTTTAATTGTAAATATAGAATGTAAAACGTAACTGTAATTTGTGGCCAACTGACAATGGTTAAATAAAAATAAAAAAAAATTGTAGTCAATCGCCAGTAAGTTGTGCAAATAAATTCCTAGACCTAGAACACGTAAAATAATATTTTTATTAAAATTTTCATTCTCATATGTGCGATTCCCCATGGGCCAAGGCACGTTATCAAAAATAAACTTTTAATAAGAGTCAAAGACAAATTGTATGGAATTTCAGGTATTATGTAAAATTTATTTTATATTTTAAGTAAGAAAGATTTGTGTAAAGAAAAGAAAAAACGAATTGCCAAAAAGTCTGTATTAGTTTTTAATAAAACCCTGCAAAAATATTAAAAGCATGAACGACATTTTGTGTTTAATCCCTTTCACATGCCCATAGCTTCAACTTCTTATGGACAATAGAGGCTCGCGCGATTGTTAATCTTATTGACCATGCCAACTAACTTCCTGCTATATTGGCATGATATTTTTGTGGTATTCCAACAACGACCAGAATTACTTAAGTGCACTAACTTATTTTTTATTATATTGTTTTGAATCAACTCAGAACTTTACAACTTATGTTGAAACACTATTTCTTACAAGTAGACTCTTATTTCTGGTGATTTTAACACAATACTTTCTAGCAATAGTGTTGACTAAGATATTTCCAAGTTGTGCGTAGCTTTTTCGATTTCACCAAATAATGAACTGAGACATCTTTCAAAATAGAGCGACAAAAATATCATATCACAAGTCTATAATAGCTTCTTCATAGCCGATACTGAGAGTTTCCAAGACTTTTCACTACCATTTAAGGTGAAAAGCAAGAGCCGTTTTGTTTACAAGTGGCGCCTCTCACTCTCCCCGAGCAAGAGTTATGTAACGGAAGCCAAAAAAATCTACTTAAATGCTCTCGGTTGCGAGCCCGAGCCGTTATATTGTTGTGAGTTTTGCCGCTACCAATTTGCTCGGATAAATGAAGCAAGCTGTTCGCGCAAGAATAATTTTCTTGTTTTGATTACATTTTGATGAGTGATTACATTTGATGAGTCTTCCAAGTTCCAATCACCAATCGTCTCAATGTAGTTAAGGTTGTCAAATTTGACTATCAGAACCAGCTTAACACAGCTCGCGGCATGGTCACGTTTAATAAATAACGGTCAACACTACATGCGTTTCATCACTTAGTCGGTGTTAGTATTAGTATGTTACACTAAACATAGAAAAAACACCGGATGAAAATGACATGCAATGCGACATAGAACAAAAGATAAAAAACTAAATTAAATCTAACTAAAAAAAAATTAAATTATATATAGACGTTTTTTAACACATGCTTCCAGTCGTCCACAACAAAATGCTCAGCCAAATAATTAACAAAAATGCACATGCGATTAGTAGTTCATACTTGCCAAAGTTAGACCTTGAGGAATTGACATGCAAATAGAGGTAGCCTTCTTAAATTGTGCCTATTATCACGGAAAGAGATTTTGTCAAGTAACAACGGGGAATCAACATTCGCGTTTAAGAGTTGGTGAACAAAGTTAAATCGGCAACCATGCAACGTTTCTCAAGTGAGTGCATATTCAAAAGCTCCAAGCGATCCTCATAGGGTGGAAGTATCAATGTATTATTCCAGGGTAGGTGCCTGAGAGCAAATCGTAAAAAGTTTCTCTGAACAGACTCGATGCCCTCGATGTGTGTACCGTAAAAAGGAGACCAGACCTGGCTAGCGTATTCAAGAAGTGATCTCAAAAAGCAAGTGTATAAACCCCAATATTATAGTAGGATTCGAAAACTCTCGGGACCAACGTTTTATAAAACCCAGCAAAGAACTACTCTTTGATACCAAATTTATATGTGAGACAAAATACAATCTGTGGTCACATTTGTCACCCAAGTCCACCCGGCGAATCGAGGAATCCGAGAACTCATAATCATAAGTGATTGGTGTCTGGTTCCTATGGAAAGTCATAACCTCACATTTGTCGATATTGAGTACCAAATTAATGCTCTCGCACCAATTGTAAAATTTTTTCAAGGTCACCCTGTACCTGTTCACTGTCTTGAACAGATTTAATTTGAGCGAAAAGCTTAACATCGTCAGGATAAATCAAGACCTTACAGTACCTCATAACAGAGACAATGTCGTCAATAGACAGAAGACCTTGAGGTCCGCCAGGCGAAGCCTTCAACACTCTAGAGATAGAATTACGAAATAGATTTCGTATGTTCTGTTATCTAAATAAGACTCTGCTCATTTTACAAATGTTGAGGGAAACCCATACTTTTCCATTTTAAGGAGTATCACGTAATGAGATAACTTGTCGAAGGCTTTACTAAAGTCTGTATCGTGAGAGGAAAATAAATCGAAAAGAATTATGTAAAATTTAGAAGTGTCTTCGTCAACATTATTGCTAGACAGTAATGTGTTGAAATCAATAGATGTAAGTCTACTGGAAAGTTCCAAAAGTTTGCCTTCTAAAATTGAAAATGTATTGTGCTCCATCACAATTTGTTAAAGTTTTCGTTTCATAGCAATATGTAATTAGTAAAGGGGGGTGATATTTATCAAGAGTAGACATTCCTCACTGCGCTGGGCTCAACTATGAAGTTACTCGAGTCAGTAGAAAATACCAGGCCTAACTGCCTTCCCATGTCATTCTTCACATTACTGATTTGGCTTATACCCTAGAGATGAAATACTGTCAAGAAATAGTTGTTCCTTTGTTGTCAAGTTATGTTTTGTAATGTAGCGGCAATTGAACAACTGCAGCTATATTATGGCACTTTTATGGAAGGTCAGTGTAGCGGTGTATGAAAATAAAAGAATGGGTGCTTGTGTTCACTGTCACTTTATTGACTAATAAATTCCTAAATTACGCCTATCCTACGAAACAACTTTGAGCATATATGCAAATAGCTTGATTGCATATGATGCGTAAGCTCCACTTGATATTTTATGCCGTTTCCTTTTTTTCTTTATACTTATATGTACTACTTAATTAGTGTCTTCTGACATGTTATCGCTAACATACCAAATCGTGGCATATATTTAGCTTTTATGCTAGCAGAAATTAGATTAAAATTCACTTTTATTTTTAAACACTCTTAATCATAACTTAACTTAATGTGTTTCTCTACATGTAGCAGTAAAATTCCAGGCTAGCATGTAAATACTGATTATGTAAAGAAACCTAATCTAAATTATTCTGCCACCAAAAATTAATTAATTCACACATAAACCACAAATACTTAGTCTGGATTCCTTGACCAAACCAATCTGTTTCCCACAAAGATTTTTTCTTTAAAAACACCACCTGTAGCATGTAAAATATTGTAACTGGGGTACTTTATATTTATGCTAATATCTAAGACCACTGAATATCACTATTTAACCTTGTAACGAAGTCACAAATTTCAAAACCGAATTCAATTATTTTTGCCCGCCACTGGGTTATTTAGTTAAAACTTGATCTTAAGTTCAAGTAACCATGCCACTGGGGCATGCCAACAAGCTGCCATAGTCACAGGCTGCATGATCAGCACGCCAGCACATGTACTAGTGAAGTACAAGAAAAGGTTTTCAAAAGAGCTTGCAAGCTCTTTTATACTTACGCCAGTAGAAGCATCAGGCACTCAGCCACTGAGAAGCTCTGACCCCCGGCTATATAAAGCGCGCATTTGCCCACAGAAATCAGTCTGGTCAGCAAGCTCAACGAGTTAGGTGATCAGGACATTTTACTGGGTGACTAGTGGAGCGCGAACTTCCCACACTAGTAAACCCTTGCACGTCGTGTGAATAATCCCCGTGCATTTTCTTAAATATCCGTTCCCATCCGTTGTATTAAGGTTAGCGTGAACCATCCCCGCTTAACACTTCCCTGGTACGTCGTGTGATTTTTCCCCGTACCATCCGGTCCTCATCCCAATCCGTTGTGTTAAGGTTAGCGTGAACCATCCCGCCTTAACACATCCCTGGTACGTCGTGTGATTTTTCCCCGTGCCATCCGTCCTCATCCGTGGTGTTAAGGTTAGCGTGAACCATCCCGCCTTAACATCTCCTTGGTACGTCGTGTGATTATTCCCCGTACTATCTTTTTTTCAAATATTCTCTTGATACGTCACCGTCTCCCTCTCAGGTTATCATCTTGTTAAATTCAGAATTATTATAGTGGTAAGTCGTGTGAAGTTCCCCTTACCACTACCCAGTTTCAGTATAGAATACCATAGATCTAGGATATATATATATATATTGAATTTGTAAGAACTAGTCTCTTTAGTATTAAGTTCAGAATTATTCTAGTAGTGGTAAGCCGTGTGAAGTTCTCCTTACCACTACATAGTCTCTAGTATAGGTGATAAATAGAACTAGATTAAGGTAGCTCTGTAACTGGTAGGCTATTTTTTTCCAATAAAGAAATATTTTATTTATTTTGTAACTGAAGGAGTTTCATTTTTTAGAAACCCTGGTCCGACGAGCTATCCGCAGCCATCCCACCGAAACTCCGTTACAAATTTGGCGCCCGAGCAGGGATCTGCGATATAGCCCCGACTTGTCACACAGACATTTTTTTTTCGAGTGTAAGCACTCCCTGTGTAGACTAACTATCTTAACTGAAGGTATATTAGAATCTGATAGCTCTATTTAGAGTGACCTGCGAGATAGCCCCGACGTGTCACATAGACAGTTTTCAAGTGCTAGCACTCACCGTATATACTCGTTAGATTTATTAGTGTTAGAACATAGTAGGATAGCTATACCAAAAGAGACGCTCATAGCGTAAATAGGTTAGCACGCACCGTGTAAGTCTTTAGATTTGTTAGTATTAGAATAGGATAGTTAGATTGACAGTGAAGCACAACCGAGAATTATTGTGTGACGTTCACTGAGTAGACTCAATAAAAGTAGTTATAGAATATAATAGAATAGTGGTAGTAAAATGCCTGTCTCAGATCTCACCGCGACGACAGAATATTCACTCCGGAAGGAGGAACTCATCCAAGAGCTAGAAGCTCGTGACTTAGATATCCAAGGTACCGTAGATGACCTGAGGAAGCGCCTCAGCGAATTTATTAAAGAGAAACGGACATTTCAGTCCTCCCAAGAGCTGATCACAATTCCTTATCATTCTGTGACAGGGACAGCAAATGCAGAGACCCAAACTCAGACCATGTCAAAAGAGTCCCGAACGAGTTTCAGTACTCAAACTGACTCCGATATAAGCACGCAGCATCATGCTGACTTGCTCAAATATACACCGACTAATAAAGAAGTCCGTCTTTCCGATGCCGACATTATGGACAAAGTTCGTAAATGGGCAGTGAAATTTGACCAATGTCACGACCCCCTCGCCTTCCTCGAACGAATTGAGGAATTGGCCGACTGCTACGAAATACCCATCAACCGACTTTTTAAAACGCTCCCAGAGTTACTAACTAAGAATGCCTTAGCTTGGTATAGAAGCAACCGAGAGAGATGGTCAGGATGGACTGAATTTAAAGCATTCTTCCTCCCACCCCGTTTTCACGATCGATTAGCCGAGAATGTCCGTAGCCGGACACAAAAACCTGGAGAATAGGCGAAAGATTTCATTATCGCCATACAATCGCTAATGCGATGGCAGACTGATCTATCACCAAACCAGAAGTTAGAGAGAATCTACGAAAATCTCCGACCCGAGTACAAGTTGTACATCCGCCGAAGAGATTTTTCTGATCTAATAGAACACTGTCAGCTCACCGAAGAGTTCGAACAGATCATATTAGAGGAGCAGAAAGCCCAGAAACCCACCACTAGCCGCACAATGCCAGCCCCACGCGTATTATCAATTAGGCAAGCATACTCTCGAGAAGAGTGTTGCTGGCGATGTGGCGAGAGAGGGCACCGCTCTTGGGAATGTCGCAATTCTCGCCGATTATTCTGCTCACGTTGCGGCCGAGAAAATATTTTGTCTCGAGACTGTATGTGTCCAAAAGAGACCAGGAAGAAGGTCGGGATACGCCGCAGGGGTGCCAGTAACAACGGGGAATCGAGCACCCCAGAACAGGTACCAGAGACCGCCAACGCCAGTTCAAAAGCCACTAGCAACAGTAGGGAATCATGATACTTTCTCAACGTCGAGATTTTAGGCAAACCTCTCTTCGCTCTAATAGACTCCGGATCAGATAAATCTTTTATAGGAGATGAATGGAGGAGCATGATAGAGAGTCTCAAAATCCCCAGCCATTCATGTAACTTTAAAACCTCCGTTGCCAATGGCTCTGAAGTGCCGATCACTACCGGCTATGAACTGAATATCCGATTGAGAGAACACGTCACGCCACATTTGTTCTACTACATACCCGGTCTACATGAAGTCGTTATTCTGGGCATAGATCTACTACAGAAATACGACATTAGACTACAACTCCTGGGAAAAGAAATTCACCCAAATCAGGAGAACCTTAGTTACAGTGCCGAGAGCAGTAGTCTAGCCATAGACAACCCCAAAGGATTATCGTCAGAAGATAAACAAATTGTCTCTGAGTCTCTCCCCGAACAGCTATCCCGATCTGAAAGTGTCACGAAATTAACCCAGATAACCGAACACCGAATCCCTATGAAACCCGACCGTTCGATTAAAGAACAGAAGTTTCAAAAACTCAGAGAGAATTTTGAAATGGTTAGAATTAATTTAGGGAAAGGATTTATAAAACAGAGACATCATTATAACCTGAGACCGAGACCCTGGTGTCCCAACCTTGGAGACTCTGTGTTACGGAAGGAGCAAAGACTCTCTTCTGCCATAAAACACTACTCCGCTAAGCTAGGAGCCAAATACGAAGGCCCTGTTACCGTTACAAAAATTATCTCTCCTGTAAATGTCGAAATCACCGACGAGCGAGGCCGTATGACCAGAAAAGTACACGTTAAAGACCTGAAAGCGTATTACCACCGAGACTACCCAGTTCAGCCAGTATATAAAAGGCTGAGCACTGCAAAGGGAGAAGTCATTCCAAGTACAACCGTTTCCGAGACTGGTACCATGAGTGATCCTACGATCAGGAAGCCAACCCAACCTGCCAAGATGACATCAATAGCAGCTATCAGGACGCTGACACTATGCCAATCAACCGCCGTAAAGAAGAAAAAGCCAGAAATCGATGCCATTCCTGGAGATATGACCAAAGAAGACCGATGCCGAACAAAACATTCAGCCGAAGCCCAAGATCGTGCTCAACAGAGAAGATGCTCCAGTTCCCCCGTCAATCTGAGCAATAAGGAAGAAGACAATGAAGACCGTACCGTTCCGACCAGCTTCCCGCACCGAAAGAACACCGCTAGTAAAAAGAAGATGCATAACTCAGATCAACAAGCAAACCCGTCGGCTAGTAAACTGAAACAGCTCACAACCAAAATGAAGAAGACGCACCCGAAGAACACCCTCACGACAACTATGAGCTCAGCGATTCCAAGGAGACAGAAGAGTGGTGGCGAGACGAAGCCACCCCACATAACACTCAAGCCACAGAACTACACCCTATCCCAGCCGGGATTAGTTTTCGCAGCCGCCCGCCGCCGACTCCAGATCCGTCCGGGCCCGACGTCTTGTGGTCGGGAAATGGATCCTCCGATTGCGAGGACTTGTACGAGACGCCTAAATCAAGATACCCGGAGCCAGAGTCCAGCCATGAAGTATCCGATGTAATTAAGTAGTTTTTTTGTAAGTTTTATGTTCGTGATTTATTAAATTTAGTATTAATGTAGGCATACGCAGAATCTTATAGTGTAGAATTTACATTTATTTTGTTTAATTGCTCCAATTTTGAATTAATATTGAAGTGTTAGAATCGACGAATTGTGATATTTCTAAAAGTGTTAGATTTATCTTTACCTATTTGGATTGTCGAATCCACGCTGAACTCCCGAGTCTGCCAGACTGAATTTCTCAGACGGATGATTTCTTAGTTTTTATAAATAAAGTCCGACAGGATAAGATCTTTTTACTCATCGTTATCCGCCCTGCTGTTAATGGTATAGAATCTCTGATTCTTTTCACTTTGAAGAAAGAGGGGCATGTAACGAAGTCACAAATTTCAAACCGAATTCAATTATTTTTGCCCGCCACTGGGTTATTTAGTTAAAACTTTAACTTAAGTTCAAGTAACCACGCCACTGGGGCATGCCAACAACCTGCCATAGTCACAGGCTGCATGTTCAGCACGCCAGCACATGTACTAGTGAAGTACAAGAAAAGCTTTTCAAAAGAGCTTGCAAGCTCTTTTATACTTACGCCAGTAGAAGCATCAGGCACTCAGCCACTGAGAAGCTCTGACCCCCGGCTATATAAAGCACGACATTTGCCCACAGAAATCAGTCTGGTCAGCAAGCTCAACGAGTTAGGTGATCAGACATTTTACTGGGTGACTAGTGGAGCGCGAACTTCCCACACTAGTAAACCCTTGCACGTCGTGTGAATAATCCCCGTGCATTTTCTTAAATATCCGCTCCCATCCGTTGTGTTAAGGTTAGCGTGAACCATCCCGCCTTAACACTTCCCTGGTACGTCGTGTGATTTTTCCCCGTACCATCCGTCCTCATCCGTGGTGTTAAGGTTAGCGTGAACCGTCCCGCCTTAACACTTCCCTGGTACGTCGTGTGATTTTTCCCCGTACCATCCGTCCTCACCCGTGGTGTTAAGGTTAGCGTGAACCATCCCGCCTTAACACTTCCCTGGTACGTCGTGTGATTTTTCCCCGTACCATCCGTCCTCATCCGTGGTGTTAAGGTTAGCGTGAACCATCCCGCCATAACACTTCCCTGGTACGTCGTGTGATTTTTCCCCGTACCATCCGTCCTCATCCGTAGTGTTAAGGTTAGCGTGAACCATCCCGCCTTAACACTTCCCTGGTACGTCGTGTGATTTTTCCCCGTACCATCCGTCCTCATCCGTGGTGTTAAGGTTAGCGTGAACCATCCCGCCTTAACACTTCCCTGGTACGTCGTGTGATTTTTCCCCGTACCATCCGTCCTCAACCGTGGTGTTAAGGTTAGCGTGAACCATCCCGCCTTAACACTTCCCTGGTACGTCGTGTGATTTTTCCCCGTACCATCCGTCCTCATCCGTGGTGTTAAGGTTAGCGTGAACCATCCCGCCATAACACTTCCCTGGTACGTCGTGTGATTTTTCCCCGTACCATCCGTCCTCATCCGTTGTGTTAAGGTTAGCGTGAACCATCCCACCTTAACACTTCCCTGGTACGTCGTGTGATTTGTCCCCGTACCATCCGTCCTCATCCGTGGTGTTAAGGTTAGCGTGAACCATCCCGTCTTAACACTTTCCTGGTACGTCGTATGATTTTTCCCCGTACCATCCGTCCTCATCCGTTGTGTTAAGGTTAGCGTGAACCATCCCACCTTAACACTTCCCTGGTACGTCGTGTGACTTTCCCCGTACCATCCGTCCTCATCCCAATCCGTTGTGTTAAGGTTAGCGTGAACCATCCCGCCTTAACACATCCCTGGTACGTCGTGTGATTTTTCCCCGTGCCATCCGTCCTCATCCGTGCAGTTAAGGTTAGCGTGAACTATCCCGCCTTAACATCTCCTTGGTACGTCGTGTGATTATTCCCCGTACTATCTTTTTTTCATCAAATATTCTCTTGATACGTCACCGTCTCCCTCTCAGGTTATCATCTTGTTAAATTCAGAATTATTATAGTGGTAAGTCGTGTGAAGTTCCCCTTACCACTACCCAGTTTCAGTATAGAATACCATAGATCTAGGAAATATATATATATTGAATTTGTAAGAACTAGTCTCTTTAGTATTAAATTCAGAATTATTCTAGTAGTGGTAAGCCGTGTGAAGTTCTCCTTACCACTACATAGTCTCTAGTATAGGTGATAAATAGAACTAGATTAAGTTAGCTGTGTAACTGGTAGGCTATTTTTTTTCCAATAAAGAAATATTTTATTTATATTGTAACTGAAGGAGTTTCATTTTTTAGAAACCCTGGTCCGACGAGCTATCCGCAGCCATCCCACCGAAACTCCGTTACAACCTTTAGAACTTTTTCCACTTGATCTTATGCGTTTTGCATTTATGATCGCTGTGAAACTAATGAGAGTTTGTTCAGAGGGAACCTCCTTTTTATAGGCTCTGAGCGGCCATTTTGACACGAGTTCCACACGAAAAATGCAAATTTAACATATTTTTCTTTCTCGACTGACTTATACAATTATGTCCACATAAGCGAAACTATCTCAATTAATTTATTTTCTATTATCCACGAATTTTCCTCATGTATCTATTTAAATATTTTAATTTTTCTGCAAATTATCAATATGGCGGCGCCCTGCCATATTATGACAATTTCCTGTGTGGAACGCAAATTTTCTATCAAGTTTCCCCTGTCTCGCTCCCACATCTTTCTCTTTCCCACTCATTATGGGAATTAATTTCACCTTTTTTTCTTAAATATTGCTTACCTGGTGAATTTCGCGTTTTCTAAGTATCACCAACAGGTTGCGCGCATTTGATTTTACCAAATTGACCTTTTCGCGAGTCAATTTGACAGTCGCGATCGCGTTTTTCGAGTGCGTTAGTGCCGTGCAATTCTTTTGTGTTTTTCGCCGCAAATTTTGGAATTATTATTCAGGGACGTAAATAATAGTGTTTTTTATGTCCTATTACATAGTTACAACATAAGTAATTTGCAGGAAATGTGCAAATTATACAAAATTATTCATGTTGTAAAAATTTTTCAAAAACTGTCAACAATGGCAAAAGTTGTTAAATTTTGTTAATAATAGTGTATGTGCATGCTGCAAATTCATTTATTCTGCATATTTAAACATGTTTGCATGTTTTGCAAATGGTTATTATGCAGAGCATATGAAGTTTGCGAAGAAATAGTAATGTTTGTAATTTGCCTGTTTTTGTTGTTGCACTGCCAAGAAATTTATTTTCTTGTCAGTCTTGCATGAAAACTGCCTGTATACAAGTTTTTGTAATGTTTTATCTAGTTGATTCTTAAACTAATATATAATCTTTCCTTCTTTTTCAATTTCAGCTGAGTTGATTGGATCTGGAGGACGCTTTTTGGAGACACTGGATCGGATACATATAGGGAAGTAATAATTACATAATATTCTAATTATTTATTTTCTTTTAGCTGTGTTCAACAAGTTATTAAGTGGAAGATAGTCATCGTCAACTTCATTTAGTACCCATTGAATATTGGGTAAGTTAAAATCACCAATTAGTAGTAATTCGTCAAGAGGATCCATCTTACCATGGATAAAATGAGATGTTGAAATGAGTAGGTCGTAAATATTCTGACCTTTGTCAACGACAATATTTATGGAGTCTGGAGGAATATAGCAACAGATAATGTATAAGTCAGATTTTGAAAGAGATAACTTAAGAGCAAGGTTCGATGTCAAGAGTGTTGAAGAAACTGGGAAGCTCAACCTGGCTGCAATTAAACTGGTTTTTACAGGCGAAAAGTTCGCCGCCACCTCTAGCTACAGACTCAGTATTTCTATCTCTTCTAAAAATTTAATATGAATTGTCAAAAATTTCAGCATCGCGAAAACCGTGTTACAGCCAAGTTTCAGTGAAAGCAACTATGTCGAAACAAGTCGCAGTAGAGGCTTTGAAGATTTGTGAGGTTTTTGTACTAATTCCCCTTACGTTGTGATAGTAAAGGGAGAGTGATTTGAGTTTTTTGGAGTATTGCTGCTTATTTTGGATGCATTTCTAGGTTGGCGTCCGGCAGGTACAAACAATTTAGTAAACGTGCCAAAGGTCCAAAGAATGTAATCGGTTTAGAGCTTTTACTAATCTTACGACAAGGAATGCCATCAGCTGAGATATTTTTAGACTTAAGATACTTCAATAAATTCTCACACAATGTTTCTGCAGAGAAACGGGTGACGAAAACACGCGAAGCTTTTGGTACTGTTCTCAAAGGGACAACAATACCATTACCTAGAGATGACACAGATGAAGTATCATTCAATACCGCGGATACAGACAAAGGTCTTAGAAAATTTGACCGCTTCCTGCGGCGCGGCTGTTGCTTGCGACGAGGCTTGGAGGAAGGTGGCTGAGTACATACATATGTACATTATCTCTTATTTAAGCAATAATCAATCATTGTGATCACAGTATCATCAAACAGTTATAGTCAGTCTGTAGTCAGCCATCAAGCAGTAAACATCTCAGTTTACATCAGTAATTAATAAAGTTGTAGTCAGTCAAGTCACGTGTTTTAATTTACAACATGGTGTCAAGTGTAAATTGAAAATTAGTTAAACGGTAAAAAAAATGGTTACATTTCAGTCAACAGGTCCCATTAATTTTTCGTGCTCCAATCTTAGCGAGCAATGGAAGTTATGGAAGCAGAAATTACTTTTTAACACAGAACTTGAAGACAAGCGTTAAATTGCAATACTTCTTCACTGCATAGGAGAGCAAGGTATTAAGATATATAATAAATTTAAAATAGACGATTCCAAAGCCAAGTTCGATGAAGTATTAGCGAAATTCTCAAGTTACTTTTCACCAAAAAAGAATATTGTATACGAACGATACAAATTTTTTACTTGTCGTCAAAAAGCTCAACAAACATTTGATGAACTCATCACGGAACTTAAAAGCTTGGCGTCTACCTGTGAATTTAAAGAAGAGTGACGTGATTAGGGTTATTTTCGTTATGGGAATTAAAGATGATCTTCTAAAAGAGAAATTGTTAAACGTCGAAAAATTATCACTGGAAACCGCTGAAACAATGTCTAAAACATATGAAATTAGTAAAGTACATATGTCTGAAATGGGCCAGCATAGCAACAGTAGTAACATAGAACTTCGTAACATAGAACTTCAACATGCGTCGAACAAAATATCTCCGCAATCAATACCACTCAAAGAATAACGTAAATGAGCAGAAGGGTAATGGTAGTCATCAGCTGCACCAAGCGCAACAAGCAAATTCATTCCGAAAAAAATCAAATAAACAGTACTTTCCATCTAATCAGCAGCAACATGCAGTATGTACATCGTGCGGCCAAGTGCATAAGTACAAGTGTCCGGCAATGGGCCAAATATGTGGTCGATGTAATATGCCAAACCATTATGCTCAAATGTGCAGATCAAAATTTAAGATAAGAACAGTTAATTTAAATAAAGAATTTGTTAGTGAAGAATTAGCTCAACAGATGATAATGAACATTTTTAATAGGCATGGTAAAATGCAACAATGATTCCGAATGGACTGTCAATGCATACGTTAATAATAAAAAAATCAGGTGTCAAATAGATAGTGGAGCACAAGCTAATGTGATGTCTGTAAGTACCTTAAAAGATCTTAATATTGATAATAAAATTTTAGAAAATTGCAATATTAAAGTGACATCATTTAGTGGCGATTGTATTCCAGTTTTAGGCAAGTGCGAATTGAAGTGCCAATTTGAAACGGGTTCAATATCGCTAATTGAATTTATTATTACTTCCATTAAATGTCCTACTGTTCTGGGTTTACCTGAATGCATAAAGTTAGAACTTATTAAAAAGGTATTTTCAGTAAATGAAAATGAAACTGTAAATAAAGTTATGTCGGAATTTAGTGATCTCTTTAGTGGTATCGGATGTTTAAGCAAAAAATGTCACCTGACACTAAAGGAAAATTCTAGACCTGTAGTAGATCCACCACGTAAAATACCTTTTAAAATAATAGATAGGCTTAAAATTGAACTAATTCGCATGGAAAATTTAGGTGCTATAAGGAAAGTTACGAAACCAACAGAATGGGTTAACTCAATTGTAGTTGTCGAGAAAAGAAACAATCAGTTACGCGTTTATTTAGATCCAAGAAATCTAAATGATGTCTTGATACGTTCTAGATATCTAATACCGGATAAAGATCAAATTAAGTCTAAATTATCAGGTGCAACATTTTTCTCAGTACTAAATGCAAGTTCAGGATTTTGGATGGTGCCTCTTGACACTAAAAGTTCTGATATTTGCACATTCAAAACGCCATTTGGACGCTATCAGTTTCTCCGTTTACCTTATGGATTGAGTATTGCACCTGATATTTTTCATAGAACAATGACTGAATTATTTTATGACCTCGATGTGATTATGTATATTGATCATCTTCTTGTCTAGGGCAAAACGAAAGGAGAGCACGATATCAAATTGAGGAAAGTTCTAGAGAGAGCTACACAAGCTAATTTAAAATTTAATAAGGACAAATGCAAATTTAGTCTCAAGTCAGTACAATATTTTGGACATGTTTTCAGCGGAGCGGGTATAAGTCCAGATTATTCAAAAATACGTGCAATATGTGAAATGCCTTCGCCTAAGTCAATAAAAGAATTGCAAAGGTTCTTAGGGTTAGTTAATTACCTTGGATCATTTATCAAAAATGTTGCACTAGAAACAGCCCCATTAAGAAACTTACATAAAAACAATCTGTTTGGAATTGGTCTGAAGTACATGAGAAAACGTTTAAACGATTAAAGTCACTGATTACGTCGCCTCCTACATTGACATATTATAATCCCCGCAAACAAATTACTCTTTCAGTCAACGCATCTTAGTTTGCTGTAGGTGCAGTTTTGCTGCAAGAAAATCAACCCATTGCATTTGCTTCTAAGACACTTACTTCATGTCAACAACGTTACGCACAAATCAAAAAGGAACTCTGTGCAATAGTATTTGGTTGTACAAAATTCCACCAGTATATTTATGGTCAAAGTGTTGTTGTAGAAACAGATCATAAACCTTTAGTAACGATCTTTAAAAAGGCTCTTTTTGAGGTACCCCCAGTATACAGAGAATGATACTTACTTTGCAACGATATCATCTTATAGTATAATACAAGCCTGGAAAATTGTTGCAAGTTGCTGATACTTTGTCGCGAGCTCCTTTATTGGATAAGGAATTAACGGAATGTGATATGGAAATTCAAGTTCATGTAGGTCTTCTACGTTCGTCTTTGGCAATATCAGAAACTAAGAAAGTTGAAATAAAAGAAGCAACTTCAAATGACGAACAATTACAGCTGTTAAAGCAATGTGTTCTTGATGGTTGGCCAGATCACAAAAGTCTTATATCTAACAAAATAAAACCGTTTTGGAATTTTAAAGAACAAATTCATGAAATAGATGGCTTGCTATTTAAATCAAATAGTGTAATAATTCCAAAAGAAATGAGATCAAATATATTAAAAATTATTCACGAAGACCATTTAGGTATTGATAGATGCAAACGTCGTGCAGGTCAGCTAATATTTTGGCCTGGGATGTCTATTGATATTCAGAATGTAGTAGAAGCATGTGAAGTGTGCTTTAAATATAGAAATAATAATCAAAGAGAGCCTCTTTTACCATTGCCGACTCCTTCTTATCCATGGGCGACGATTGGCGCAGATTTATTTGAATTTGATAAGACACATTATCTCTTATTTGTGGATTACTTCTCGAAATTTATTGAAATCTGTCGCTTATCGAGTGCGAATGCTTCTTCGGTGATTATTCAATGCAAATCAGTATTTGCCAGATTCAGAATTCCAATTAAATTGATCACAGACAATGGTCCTCCCTTCAATTCTGCAGATTTTAAGTCATTTTTGTGTTTTTGGGATATAGAGCATAATACAAGCAGTCCTTATTATCCGCAATCTAATGGACTTGCTGAAAGATCAATTCAGACAGTCAAAAAAATGCTTAGAAAATGCAAAGAATCTAATTCCGATCCATATCTAGCACTACTGAATTATCGCGCATGTCCCGGTCAACACGGTTATTCGCCAGCACAGTTGCTTATGTCTAGGAACTTGCGAACACTCCTTCCTATAAATAATAAACTCTTGTTTCCATTAAGTATCAATTATAAAACATTCATGAGAGACATAAATAATCAGCAATCTAAAACTAAATTGCACTACAACAAAAAAGCTAAATCTTTATCTAAGTTACAGAAAGGAGATTCTATATATTATAAAAAAGAGCCATCCTCTCACTGGTCAAAGGGTAAAATTATAGATATGGCAAAAGAGCCTAGGTCATATATTATTAATACTCCAGAAGGACACGTCTTTCGAAGGAATCGACGACATATTTTATTAGGGAATGATTTTATGCATCCAACTCAAACCGAGCAAAATCATGTAGACCCAATTATGTCTAATAATAATAAAAAAGATGATAATACGAAAATTGATCACAATCCGATGATATTAAGATCTGGGAAACAGATATGTAAAGATTTACCTTGCGCTGCAATATCTAGTAATTGAATTTAATGGAGTTTAACTAATGTTGTATAGTTGCTATAGGTATATGGTTTAATAGGTAGATATAATATTATTATTGTGCAATTTTTAGTTTTAATTTTAATTTTAATGATTTATTTAAGTACAGATACATACATTAAATAATGAACTACAAATTTGGAATTAAAATAATTAAGTCTTTATAACTCAAGTATTTAAATCTATTATATTATTAAGTACCTAATGTAACAGTTGAAATTCAGTTGAAATTAACATTTAACTTTTCAATATATGTTTAAAGGATTTATATAGTGGTTGTAAACAATACTATATTTTTTACTATATTATTAAAAAAAAAAAAGGACATGTTGTATGTATACACAAACATATGTACACTATCTCTTATTTAAGCAATAATCAATCGTTGTGATCACAGTATCATCAAACAGTTATAGTTAGTCTGTAGTCAGTCATCAAGCAGTAAACATCTCAGTTTACATCAGTAATTAATAAAGTTGTAGTCAGTCAAGTCACGTGTTTTAATTTACAACAAGTAGGTGGGACATCTGCTGACAGCGAAGAAGCATCAGTACTAGACGGATGTCCATTCACGTCAGGAGAAGAAGAAATGTTCATGTTTCCAGACGTGAAACACTTAATGTCCGAGGCGATAGCGCCAAGAAGCAGGGAATCCTTAGCAGCAGAAGCAGACCAACCCGCAAGATCATTCTTGACCAGAGGGATATTGTGCTGAATATCTTTTAGGATCGGGTCGGCACCAGGTGGTAAAGGAGGCGCGTTACAATTGTTCGGAGGGGCGCGAAAATCATCAACAGTGGACGTCAGACATTCCAGACGAGTAGAGAGAGCATGCGACTTATCAAGTAAGAGGGATGGGTTTGAACTGAGCGCCTCTGAAAAATTAGGAAGTTTGTCGAGTTTTGAATTAAAGGTATTAAGGTCCTCGGAGAAAGCATTGAGGTACGACCAGTTGGCAGATATAAGCTTAACACTATCCGCAATAAAGGATTGGTCGCTTGAGAACGAATCGAAGATACCTTTGATAAGTCGTAGAACATGACAGGGCTTAATCGCGAAGCACTCGCCACAGGTTGTGACAGAAACGGGAGAACTCCTTAGGGTACGGCGCAGGCAAGAGGAATGAAAAGACTTACCACAAATTCCGTCACAAATGAAGACATCTTCATTGTTACAGTGCATGTGGTCATGATTATATAGTGCAAGCTGTATAACAGAAGAGTAGCAGAGATTTAGGCGTTAATTAAAAAAAGAAGGATTGTGTAAAGGACAGCCTACGAAAAGCCTCTGATAGCACAGTGTTGGGAACTCTGACTGACAGATGGCGATCAAACTATAAGAGAGATGGTAAACAACTAAATATAACAACAACAAAAAATTCCTGTAATTATTAAATTATTATTATTATTAAATTAAGTGTATGAGTAGCACAGAAAATTATTAACCAAGCTTACCACAAATGAAATGCATAAATAAAGGGTTTTCCAATAAGAGGTGTTATTTTCATTGGCCCGCTATTTCGGTAGATGTCACTTCCGGAGCTGTCATTTTTTGACGTTTGACAAGTAGAATCTACGCCATTAATAGAAATGGAACGACACACGATTCAACAACGCACTGAAATTACTAAAATTCACTATAAAAATAGTGAAAATGTGGCAGAGGCGCTTCATAAAACTCGAACATTCTTGGGTCGTGGTGAAGCACCTTGTCGGACCGCAATACAGAAATTGGTAGAAAAATTCGAGCTGTCGGGACAAGTTAGTGATGTGAAGAATAAAAACGGCGCACGTCGCTCAGGAACAGCCGAGAATATTGCTTCTGTAGCCGAAAGTGTTGAAGAAAACCCAGGTTTGTCCATTCCTCGTCGTTCTTTGGAATTAGGCATTCCACAAACGTCATTACACCGTATTTTGCATAAAGATTTGGGTCTTAAGGCTTATAAAGTTCAGTTAACACAAGAACTCAAGCGGGCCGATAATCAACAACGTCGAGTCTTTGCTGATTGGGTCCTTCAAATGCATGAAAATGATCCGAAATTCCATCGAAAACTCATCTTGAGTGATGAGGGCCATTTCCACCTCGATGACTTCGTCAACCAGCAAAATTGTCGCATCTGGGGCTCGGAAAACCCGAGAGTTATTGTTGAAATGCCTCTCTATCCTCAACGTATGACTGTTTGGTGCGGTTTATGTTCCCGCGGGGTCATTGGACCTTACCTATTCGAAAATGAGGCTCGAGCAACAGTTACGGTGAATGGATTGCGCTATCGACAGATGATTTTTTATTGCCGCAATTGGATGGTATTGATCTGGAAAACATTTACTTTCAACAAGACGGCGCTACGTGCCATACAAGCAACGAAACCATTGATCTTTTACGGGAAAAGTTTCCGGACCGTGTTATCTCTCGAAAAGGTGATCACGATTGGCCACCGAGATCTTGTGACTTAACACCGTGCGACTTCTTCCTTTGGAGCCACGTGAAAGAGAAGGTCTACGCCAACAGCCCAGCGTCGATTCAAGACCTCAAAGATGGAATTCGTGAGGCTATCGAGGACATAGGGCAGCCACTTTGCGATTTGGTTATGGAAAATTTCATGAAAAGGATATGGTCCTGCAGATGTGATCATGATGGTCATTTGGCTGATGTTATTTTCCATTATTAACGGCATACATTCCTCTTTATAATGATATAAAGATCCGATCATTTGTCTCAAAATTTGGCATTTTTCTTTGAATATCAAAATAACAGCTCTTATTGGAAAACCCTGTATAATGCCAGTGCAAAAGACCACAAGCAGCAGATAAAACAAAATAGAAATTACTCACAGCAAGCGGTCACAAAGAATACACAGAAAAAAATATGCAAAATCAGACGGAAAAGAAAAAAACAAACAATAAGCAAAATTGACCGAACTATTAACAACAGATCACACACAGAGTTGGCAAAAAACCATTAGAAATTAAATCACAAAACTAATTTAATACGGAGCGCACAAAAATTGACACACAGACTGACAAATCTTCTTCTACCTCTCCAATATACAATACTTGGTTCTTATTTGCCAGTCACATATTTAATGAGAATACAACTCTACAGGTTGACTACCATTACTAACAATGTTTAAAACACGAAAAGAATCACTCAGAGTCGGCACGTAGTGTAGTAGTAACCAATTTGTATCCACCGAGGAGCGCTCACGGGGCGCGGGCGACACTCGACTTAAGTAAGCACATTTCGCATTCAGCCCGCAAGTTCCTCTAAAGCTTGGGAATAACTTTGTGTCCTGAGTGTATCCCATCAACGAGAAAAGGAGAAAAAACAAAATTGCCACGCATTGCACACGCAACTAACGCGCTGCTGCATGCAATTTGCTCCCCTTCACGTCGATGTCATTTAGCTAATTGAAGTAACAATCCACTGGGGAAGTGAGCGCTCTAAGAAACTTCCTGGAGCGCGTCTTTTCTCTATTCTATTTCATTGTTTTTTTTTACATAGCCATATCCGCAGAGGCAAGCGCTTCATAGCTATTCTTCAGAAGCGCTATAAGAGGTATGCTAAATAATGGGCGAAGAAATTTCTTTAAGATATCCTTTAAAAATTTTTAATGAGGTTTTTGAATGAATCATCTTAGTGCTTCTTCCTTAATCTTATAATAGTCCTCAAAGACTGCTTCATGAGAATAGTAGCCGGCTGTTTGCCACTGCAAGAATGGTTATGAGGCACGGAGGTGGGATAGAGAAAAGAAGCGTTTCAGTAGACTACTTTAAGCGCTATTTATTTTTATATGTTTTATGAGCAGAGAACGATGATATGTGATCTAACGAATATAATCCAGATTACATTTGTTCAAAAAATTCAGTTTAAATTCCTGAAAAATTAGATGATATCAGCTCTTGTTGCACTTCTGCTGGAGCTCATCAAACAATCTTCTTTGGAGCTTGCTTTCAAGTGATGGCTATAGAAGCTCTTGAGTCTTTGCTTATTTTTCTGGATAGATCTTCTAAAGAGCTTCCAAATGTAGCTTAGGGAAGCGCGTAAATTGTGCTACTTTTAAAAGCGCTGCTTTTCGTCCCAATAGGAATTCACAAAACAGTCGTCATTTACTACCACTCGATCCTGATCTCATACTCATCGAGCTCCCTGTATATGTATATGAATAGGAAACTAATTAAAGAAATTAAGAGAAATATGAAAAACGTCTGACAAGCATTGGAACGTACATTTGTTTTCCATTTCATTTGCTGAGAAGGAACATGTTCGGTGGTGGATTGACTTCAAATGCGCATCGAACGAAATATCGTGAATGTTGCATCCGTTAGAGCGCGCGAGCTAGAAAAATGCAGGATCGAGCTGCTTCTTTTGGCAGTTAATTAGTTAGAAACTCTTCGGTGAATACACGTCTTTATAATAACACTGCTGCTGCTGCATTTAATACTTCTGCAATGTGCTCTCACACTAGAAAAAATGAGTTTGCAACACATATATATATTTTTTTTTAATATATATTCTAAGGTTTATTTTTTTATAGTAATTTTAAATTCATTGTCCTAAACTATCCAATGTTTTCCGAATGAAATCAATAATAACCGTCGCGGCGTTCAAAAATTTCAGTTACCATCCTGATAACATTCGTTTATTGTCCCACTGAACAGCATTAACTAGAGTCTTAAAAAATAATTTGACTATAGATATACTGCTAACAAAAGTAGACAAATAGCTAGCAGATTACAGTCTCTACTTTAGGACATAACTGTGCGAACTCTTCTTGCTATTTCTCTATACCCGTCTCACCCGTCTCAGTGCTCTTTACATAAGGGAACACTGGAATAAATTTAATCACTTTTCGAAATATACCATATTTTACATAATTATTGCGTAATTAATTATTAAAAAAAATTGCTTATACAAAGTTGACACATTCTTATCGTTTATATTCTTTTATTTACAGGCTCTTAAAAAAAAAAGAGGAAGAAACAATTTCGAGTAAATAAAATCGCTACCTGACCTGTTCGGAAATTTTTCTCTTGCGGCTTTCCACTACGTATTTTGTGTTTTTAATAACAAAATCGGTAGTTGATCTATTAAAAGGTCACTTTAGAAAATAATTTCTATTTTTACAATTTCTTAAGGAATTAAAATCATAATTAATTACTGCTAACATTTAAGCAAACATCATGTCATTTGAATTTCAAGTAAAAAGTGAAAACAAATTAAGATGCAAACAAAAACTATTTTTAAAGTGAAAAATAAAAGCAGATTGGATAATGTTACGCTTGAAGGCACTAATGATAATACACTCTTTAAAAGTCTTTTTCTTGGCGTTTTAAACCAGGAACAAAATTAATGCATTCCCTTAGTATCTTCCTTGGCTATCGGTTGAATCAGTTCACCCCTCTAAAATTGTGAATATGAACGATATTCAACCCTTTTCCTGAAGGTTCATAGAATAGATACTTTTTGGTGTATGATTCTATCATTTTGTTTCTTGGGTTTTTTTTAATATATATATATTTATATATACAGGGTGTCCTAGAAATCAACGTCAAGCCGGAATCGGGTGATCGACCAAATCATACCAGTTACCAGAAAAATATAAATAAAAATCTAAGTGATGTATTTTTCAAATTATAGACATTTCTTTTGTTTTCGAGAAAATGTACACCCTGTGATGGTTTTTTAGCTCCTGTTGCTACAAATCTTTACTTTTTTTCAATTTTATTTTTCCTATGTAATCCCAAATAGTGCTTATGTAACCCGTTGCTTTAAATTCTAAGGCAACTGCTCCATCTTCGAAGAAAATGTCACATTTTGCCGCACCAACAATATAAAATTAATAATTCGTTGAACTTTAACTGACTGTAATGAAAAAAAAATTGCTACACCAGTTTGGTAAGTAACTTTAAAAGTTGACGCATTTAATAAGGATTCTAAAATGGTATAACACTTGGTACAATATTTCTTAGATCACGAAAAAAAAATGTTTTCTTCAAGAAACCCAGTTTCGAAAAATTTCTTTTCACCTACTAAATATGATTCTAGTGTACCCAAAGCTTGCCGTAAGACCGTAACTTTATGATTCTAGTTTGAGTGAGACGGAGAGTCATTGCATGAAGTGTGACTGAAACAGATAGTGACGTTTTAAAGTTAGAGATCGTAGCTTGTTGTTGAATTTAGGACAAATTTTCCTAAAGTTTAAAATTAAACACCAATTATTTGGATGCTAAGATTAATTATTTACATTATTTACAAAAGATGTTCAAACTGCCTTCCTTCAGCTGCAATACAAGTTCGACATCTTCTTAAAAAGGATCGGGTTATCAGACGGGCAAATCTTCCATTGATGACAAATTCAACTGCTTCCGTAATTCTGGGGCTCATGTTTTTGTAAAATTCGGTGAGCTATACTTTTAGGCGCTCCTGTGCTTCCCTGGATTGCACGTACCAAAGCACTTGGGTCTTCTTCAACTGCTTGAAGTACTACGTCCTCGTAAGGTAAGGAGCTCTTTCTTTACCATGTACTTGGTTTGGAAGTCGGCCCTCTGTGGAGAGTAGACGATGCGCATTTGTAAAAACTCAATGATTTGACGAGCGACCGTCACTATCTTGCTCACTCACACTTCATGTAATGACTCTCAGTCTCACTCAAACTAAAATCTGAAAGTTATGGTCTTACGGCAAGCTTTGTGTACACTAGAATAATTTTTGGTAGGTGAAAAGAAATTTTTCGAAACTGGGTTTCTTAAAGAAAACATGTTTTTTTTCGTAATCTAAGAAATATTGTACCAAGTGTTATACCATTTTAGAATCCTTATTAAATGAGTCAACTTTTAAAGTTACTGACCAAACTGCCGTAGTACATTTTTTTTTCATTACAGTCAGCTAAATTTGGGTGAAATATTAATTTTCTATTCTTGGTTCGGCAAAATGTGACATTTTCTTCCAAGCTGGAACAGTATGCTTTGAATTTAAAGCAGCAGGTTACATAAGCACTATTCGGGATTACATAGGAGAAATAAAATTGAAAAAAGTAAAGATTTGTAGCAACAGGAGCTAAAAAACCATCACAAGGTGTACATTTTCCCGAAAACAAAAGAAATGTCTATAATTTGAAAAATACATGACTTAGATTTTTTTTATATTTTTCTGGTAACTGTCATGATTTGGTCTATCACCCGATTCCGGCTTGATTTCAGGGACACCCTGTATATATATATTTTTTTAATGAACAGAGTTCTGTAATCTGGGCTGGTACTGGAACAGAAAATATTGGTTTCATTATATAGAAAAAATCACAGATATGAAATTGAATTGATTCATGAGCATGTTAACCGACCAAATCATTCACAATCTCCATACCAACATTATTCTGTAACCTAAAAGAAAAAAGTGGGAAAAAAATTTAAAACGAGGCCTAATTTTTTAGATCTCAACATACAATTAAAAAGATTTTTTCACGTCCATACAAAAACTTCTTAAGGAATTAAATACAAAGAGATTCTGTTTTTCTTCGCATATAATACGCACTAGACACACCTTACAAGGTAACTCTTAATTATACATAAAGCACGTACATATTAAATCTGTTGCTTTATAGCAAGTACATGCGGCGCTCCAGGTATTATTTGATGAAAGCTTCTGCATGAATCCGATTTTCTTTATGAAGTTTATCGAAAACGTAGGCAGCATGATTAAGTCCCAATTCGTTTCTTCAAGACATCTTTAAATGAAGGAAAAAATAGAAATGTTTAATTATTTTTTATGATTGTAATAACACAAAAAAACACTACTACTACTAATGACACATGGCACAGAAAGACTATGGCATGTACCGGATTTGAGTTGATTTTGAATTTAGGTGTATTCATGTAATTTGCAGTTTGAAATTGTTATTGATTTATAGTACACAAAAGTGAAAAAGGTTTTTTCAAATTTTTGAATAATTGAACTCATATTTCGTTTGGCTGCACATGGGGCATGAAACCGAGTGTTGTGCACTGGAGGTATTCCTCGATTGTAAGACCAATGATCAAAATGCCTCTTATGTATGATGGCCAAAGACGAAGTGGAGAATGCGATCAAGAATCTGGCAGGCCTTTAAAGTCTTGCTTGCCTAGGAATTATAGGCTCCATGCTATCTACGACTACTACTGCCATTGAGGTCTTACATAATCTGCTACTCCTGGATCTTGTAATACAGGCAGATGCCAAAAAGGGCTGTATGTAGATTGCGCTCATGGGGATGCTGGGAGGATGGCTGGACTGGTTCTTCCCATCGCCTATTGGCGTATGGGCTGAATTGGGAGAAACGTCTGGCCCGCATGCCACTTGATGCGATGGTATCAGAGGTTTGTTTTGTGCGTCGCTGCTTCGTGGATTTTTCTAAAAGGGAATCGTGGGTTGAGGGAGGTGCATACCAGGCCTTTCCCGGTACATTCTAAAAAATTTCACAGAAGCCTCACTAACGTGGGAGCTGGTGCTGGTGTTTACTGTTTTGAACCTGACATTGGTTTGGAGTACTCACTTGGAAGACACACCACTACCTATCCAGGCTGAAGTCTTCGCCATCATATTGGCAGCAAATATAGCCCTTGATATGAACATCAAGGGTAACGACATTGCTATCCTCTCAGATAGTCAGGTAGCCTTGATGTTCTCTGAGTGGCCCTCGGAAAACGGCTAAGTTACTGGGGGATCGCAGGTCGTCAGTGGATAAGTTGTGTATTCACAGCAAAGTGTGCCTCCTGTGGGTTCCTGGTCACATGGGGATCATGGGGAATGAAAGGGCTGACAACTTAGCTAGAGCTGGTTCTGACTCTCCGTTCCTAGGACCGGAGCGTTGCCACCTCGAGTACCGAGTCTCTCATCAAAGCGGATGTTGATGGGAAGGATCAGCAGAGATGGGAGAACCTCAGCACTTGTAGGTGTACAAACCCGTTTCTTGATGCGTCCAATGGGAATATCTCCGGTTTTCTCATGGGGCTCAGAAGAAAGCAATGTAGAACTGTGGTTGAAATCATCACCGGCCAGAGCTCACTTTACGCTCATCTAACAAGGATGGGAGATGTTGACAGCCCTGAGTGTCTGTCCTGCCTGGAGAGAGAACCTGAGACAACCGAACATTTTTTGTGTGAATGTCCGGCCTTCACCCGGAGCACACTTGATACTCTAGGGTTTATTTATTACATACCCCGGCATAAACGCCACGTCACTGATGCTGGGTAAAGCGATTAGAGTATTATAACATAGAATACATAGTTTGATATAGAATATTAATTAAGCATAAAGTGATACGAAGAAAGTAAGTAAGCAAATAAATAGTTCAGAGTTTACATCCATTGTTTGGACACTTGAATTAAGTTAGATTTAGTGTAGATTTAGTGTATATATAGTCTGATCTGTGCTAATATAGGATATTTAGGTAAGGATATCTCAGTTATACAATTGTTGTAATTCTGCCAGTTGTAGTCTATCAACAAGCAGTTAACAGTATATAGTAATTATCAAATCATTTAGCCGTTAATGGTAAGATCATTAATCATAGTATACAGCGCCAGTAATACTTAGATAGTAAGTACCACTATTAAGTATTTCACTTATACAAAATTTATACAAGTTCAGTCATACATTACTACAATATTGACACATTTAAGGCACATGTCCAGTAGGCAAGTTTGAGAACACAATTCTTTGAAGCCATGGACTCAGGTACTGGGTATTGCAAACATACTCTTAGTGATTAATTTTCTAATTAAGATTACTTGTCAGCTAATTCCAGATCTAAAAACTAAAAGCTATCCACTGTTCAGATATGGTAACTGGTTTGCAACTATCTGCAAGCACTTTTGTACACTTATGAGTTATCTACAAGCTAAACACAGCCCATGACTAGCTACGGCTGATGACATATACATTTATACTTATATTTATATTTATTATCACATCTCAGAGATATATTACATATTAATTGCTATCACTGACCGCGGGGAGCACTTAGGAGCACTTATGAGATACATACGAGCTAAATATAGCCCATGGCCAGGTAAGAGTAGTGACTTTTATACTTATTTATTTATTATCACATATTAATGAGAAGTTGCTTACGATCAATGACTACCAGGCTAGGCATCAGTGCCCACAGCAAACTAAATACAGTGCACCATTTAATAGAATTATTGCATTAGCTAGTTTGCAACATTTTGAAGAAATATTGCATATGACAGGACTGCGTGATTAGATGAATAGACGATTTGAGCGGTGACAACAAATGTCAACATCAATGTGCATAAACATTTTAAACATTTACATAGTCCGGATGTTATGAGCGCGGTTGGATCACAGTTTACTATTGCAAGGAGTGCATGTGATTCACATATAGGTGAGCATTCTCATATTATAAAGATCAGGCAACGAGCATGGTAGGAAAAGATTCATAAATGGTGAGATATGCTCTGAGCGTCGGTTTATCCATTGCATTATTCTGCAGAGGATACATGATTAAATCCGCGTAAATAAAATCCGGAATTATTAGTGCATTTCTTTCGAATACCAGGTGGCAGTTTGAGCGCCACCGCCTACAGTGACCGAAGTCCACCCTAGACTCTGGCACATATAACGTTTTCCTGTAGTCCATATTTGAAATGTTTGTCCTTCAGCAGACCCAAGTTCCTAACGTGCTCCGTCGTGATGAGAATAACTGAGTCCAGCAAGATCTAGGTGGAGGGGGGCAGGTGTAGTGGGGCAAGTCCTCTACTGCAGGAAGAGTATAGCTTTGCCTGCGATTTGCTTGGGTTGATGCTAAGCATACTATCTACGCACCATCGCGAGATACTGTCTAGTTTCATGTTGAGCGACGCAATTAGTGTTGGTAGATTGTTGATTGATGACGAATCGTAGATCGGCAGATCATCAGCGTATAGGTGGAAGCGAGGTCCAGCCACAGGCGATGGGTCTATCAGAACTGAAGCCATATCATTGGTGAACATGTGTTGTCGATTATCGCCCAATCCGCACCATTAATGTCAGCTATGAGAGGTTCCATCTGGATGGCATTTGAATTTCGAAAACTTCTCTGTCTATAAGGTACAGCACAATTATTGTCAAAGGTGGCTAAAATGATCTCATGGTCAGAGACTCCGGTACACTGTCCAGTCATAGTAAGTTTGAAATTAGGAGTAGTGACAAGGAGGTTCAGCACCGTCGCAGACGTTGCACCATGCCTTGTGGGTAAGCTGTTCAACTTTAGAAGGTCTCGCTCAGCAAAGGCATCCTTGAGCGAGTCGCTCAGAGTGGACACTATGCCCACATCAATGTTGAAGTCCCCACCAAGAACAACTCGAGGACTGCGATTCAAGACAAGGTCCAGAAATTGACTAATCTGCACCAGGTCACGATCCTGAAAAGTGGCCACTCTTCTGTAGGCAACCATTAGTACGGTAGGTTCGAGAGGACTATCTTCATCATCACTCCAAACCAAAACCGACAATAGTTCCCAACTATCATTGATCAGCTGACCAAAAATTTTAGACTGCAGGGTATTAGCCACATAAACTGCCACGCCCCCCCCCCCCTTCTTCCAACCCCGACCAACCTATGTTGCCTGAACCCCGGGATTTCAAGCATCTTGGACGTATTGTGCGCGTCTGACAAAGTCTCACACACCAGCAGTGCACCTGCACTCCCTTTGAGTGCTAATTGTCTAATTTCAGCGAGATTTTTTAGGAAGGACCTAGCATTGAAGGATAATATATTGAATTTTGATGGTGGTAGAAATCTTGGGAGTGTATCCCTAGTCGGAAGCACGTGGTGCATTGTCGTTGAGAATGAGACCAGTTGAGCAACTTGGTATTACAGCTTCGGGGAAATGTTCATACATAAAATGTGTATCATTATCCTCAGTCCGTCATACAACATACTATGAGAGTCCTTTGCTTGTGTTCAGGTCCTTCACCGTTACTACGGGGAGTGTTATCGGTGTCCAGCTTGTTTAATAGGGTCCTCACCGAATTGAGATATTATATTATGTAGAGCAAGCAGTGGTATGGAGAGATCACGCTGGGTAGGGGCCACCAGCTGTGCGCCAACGACATCTGCTGGAGGATCCCCTTCGCATTCACAAGCCGCTTGCACAGACAGGTCACTTGATTTTATTGTCTTCTTCTTAGGGTTGCACTGAGTCAAGTCATGTCTTTCACTTAAATTTTGGCAACTATTTGCAGAGTCACTCACTTCATTCACTTTCAATTTGACCGTGCCACTATTGTGACATACACTCTGTGCACTCTCTAGGCCAGGCTCAGTAGTTTCCGCGGAATTTGTGCCCAGTGCTGAGGTGACAGCCCGCTTGGGGTTGTTCACGTTGGAAACACGCGATGTGGTTGGTTTTACAGACGCGCCTGGTACCACTGCAGTTGACGTTGCTGGCGCAGGGTGTCTTTTTTTATTGGCTCTAGCGGGCTTTTGGATCAGGGCAGAGAAGCCACCCAGTCTAGAGTTAACCTCGATGATGTTTGTGCTACATGTAGCTGGTTTCTTCTTCGTCCGAGTCTTTGCCAGGTCAATTGAAGCGTATCCAGAAGGAGCCGCACTAAGCGTAGTTTTCATAATTTACGCACCATCCGGTCTCTATTCCGGTCGTGCTCATACACCCCTGATGCTAACTAATCACAGCTATAAATGTCCAAGTTTACTATCGGCAATGAGTGAGATTAATTAAAGTAAGCATAGACGTGTTGTCATAAAGAACAAATCCGCAGATATCAGAATAACACACACTATAGGCCCATGCATATGCACAGATGTAGCTATTACGTAAGTTTCAACAGCGATTAAAATTTCACAAGCAGGCTGACACAAATGGCTTAACGCTTGAGGCCATTGCTCGGTGCTCAAAGCTATCACCTGCGTTTGCAATTACACTGCCCAAACCATATATAAGATATGTTATACTATATTTATATCGCGTCACTTTAACATAAATTCCCAATCAGACCATTTGAAATGTCGGAAAATAAAATGTTATTATATTATTTGGTTCTAATTCTATAGAATTCTTCAAAACCTTAGAAGGTTTCGTATGTCAAAGTTATATCTAGATATTGATTCAGAATATCTTGCTGGCAATTAATAAATAAAATGTTTCTTAAGATTTAACGCTCAGTAGTCTCTAGAATTACCCATTTTTCACTGAGAATTTATCTTAAAATAAAATATTATAATATTATTTAGTTCTAATTCTACAGGCAAAAGTTTCGATAATTATTAAAAAGAAATACATATGAAACCGCCTAATGGTCCTGAGCTCCTGATATAGATGTAGTACAATCCGACGTTAATAGAGCACGTTACAATAGATAAATCTGCTAGACTACTTCTTGGAGTGATGATTCCTCCTCCGAAGGCTACTAGGCCGCCCAGTGTTAGCGCAAGCTGGGAATATCCGTGCATCCAATGCTGATTGTCAGGCTAATAGACTTAAGCCGCTTGATTGCTGGTTTTAGCGTAAATTTGCATGTTGAATTAGCTTCGATGGGCTTTGGATGCGAATTATTTAAATCAACAGTTCGGTTAAGGCAGAAGATCTGCCCAGTGAGCCGGCGCTATGCCGTTCAATCCTTAAATTGGCCAAGGGAATTGGATTAACCAGTGGCTGCTTCCCCTGCTTTTCAATTAAAACATTGATGGGAATACGTTAGTCCCCTCTTATTGTATAATTGCAAGTTGTTCAACTTTTTCCGTATTTTCACAAGTTTTGAAAATGGCGGCAGGACGCTGAGGCGGCGTGAGCATCCCCATATAATGAAAATTTTCAGATTTTTATCACAACTGTCCTGAACACCAGAACTCCAATTTATCGATATGAGACTCCGGGATGGATGAATAATTACATACGTTTTCTTTATTTATTTAAGGTAATATAACTAGAAAACTATCAAAACTTTTAACAAATTAGCGGAGCTGAAATTTGACACGACCTGTGAGTTGCACACATACAACAAGAATAGATGAGCTGAAAACCTTCCTCACCAAGACCTGATGGGCTTCATTAAGAGGACAGGAAGGTTTTGGTGATTGTGCTATGGCCTCCGGGCTTGGGATAGGTCTCTCCTGTTCCCCTGCCCCTTTAAAAAAAAGTTAAGCGGGCCTTTTACCACAAATACCACTGGTGTAAGGCAAAACGTCCCTTATTGGTATTCATCACTAAAATTTCCTGTAATTACTTTCTAACTGATAGCACTGATACCACAAATAAAATAAAATAATAAATAGATCTTGGTCCTGGAGAGGATATCTTCAGTTTCGAAGCATTTATTAATTCTAAGTTCAGAATCAACACAGATAACGTATATCACCATATTTCCTAGGTACTACCTTAATTGGACTGGCCCAGCGAATATAGTTGACTTGTATAATGATGCATTCTTTCAACAGACGATCTAACTCGAGCCCTCCTTTTATGCGTAATTTCTATGGTATACTGCATATAGCATAAAAAATTGGACCTTAACTATCCATTAACACAATCCCCGCTTCATCATAACGAATTACTGGAGAATTTAACGGTACTTTTACCACTTTGGGAATTTTTTTTCTAATTTCATCGATTTGCTATCTATCAGATAAATTAAACTTACCGCGAATTTGTCATCTTTAATTACAAAACTCTTCCTCCAATTTGAAAAAATAAATATAACATCTATCCAGGTACGTCCAATATTAGCTCTTCTTGGCTTCTAGCAATTGAGTGCGTCTGGAGTATTTAATAATTTTTCAGAATGTGCATCAAGTTGCGTGGTAACTTATCCCTGCTTAATAGTGTTTTTTTATGGGAGCTCCTTTATTTAAAGATGTAATGTGGATATATAATCGTTACTCTGTGGTTGCAAATTTGCAGTTTTACAGGCCTACTTTCTTTGATTTTTTCTCTGTTTTGACGGTCACCAAATAACGAAGACAAGTAAATAACTCTAGCGTTCAAACCTCACTTTACAGTAAAGCCTGTATCATTACAAAGGGCCGCTATGGCTATTTGCATAGCCCTTTTAGTATATGCATATAAATTGGGTAAAATGCAAGGGTAAAATTACATATCCTTGGCAAGGGTTAGGTAGATTTGATTTCAATTTTCTTATATCATAGACAAACTAATAACACACAAAGATTGGACACGTAGAACCAAAATATGCAAGGCTTTTCTAGAATATAAAACTAACAACGCCTCGGCGATGCCTCGACTCGGCACTTATTGATGTGCCCAAAAGTAAGCCAGCAATGCCTCTCTCCATACAAAATCAGCGTTGCTTCGACCCGATGAAGGGAGGGCCATAATTTTTTCTAAGAAATTTACTGGAAATTTCTCCCTTCGAATTTTTATGCATTGGCTGAGGTCGAGAACAGTGCCTCGCTCCAATATAAAATAACGATGGCTCGACCCAAAACAAGAATACTTCACAAGCCATGAAACAGACTCCCTCACTTCCACATGGATTCGAATATCTCGTCCACCCTAAACTACTATTCATACAAAAAAATTGTGTTTTGATAATCTTAAGCTTGCTTTCTTGTCTTTTGAACCGAAATAAAATCTTTATACCTTTCCTATGAAAATTATTTAAAAAAATTTATCTCCACAAAATGACTAGGATTCCTCAAACAAAATCTCTCAAATGAGTAATCATTGTACGTAAGTATATGACGCTGTGACGTAATGGCATGCTGTTGGCTAATGATATCGAATGTAGCTGCCTAGACCCGGGGGTTACACGTAATAATACAGCTTGCATGCAAGCTACACTGCCATACTTTTTGCACGTGTAGCCTATAATGCATTTCTGGCCACTCAGCTTTCAGCGAACTTGCATGATGAAAAACCATGGCAACTGAGCTGATAGTAATTGGACATTACACAGTTTTCAAGATGGCGGAAAAGAAATGGTTGAGAGAACTTGATCATACTGGGAAAAAGAGATTTTCTGGGGTCTTTTGTATTACATCATTTACCAATACCTTCCTCTTAATTTTTTCTTGGGTTTTTATCGTTCTGCATCTTCGCTTATTGCTATAATTTTCCAATATACGCAAGACTTTACGCCTCCATGCCATTTTGTAAATGAACTTGCATGCAAGATGATAAGCCATCAACCGAACTGCCTTCTGCTGTCAAAATTAAAATCGCGTTGGAACCCCTGGCGAAGGTATTCCCATTACGAACCACGTACCGCCATTAGTGACGAATTAACGTGAAAATGAATAAGAATGCATGGTACAGAGAGCACTATACTCTCTATCCTCTCTCTGTCTTTAATATCAAAATGTATATACATTAGTCACAAAATTCCGTCACAGGCTATCAGCAGCAATGTGTCAGTTTTGGCTCTATAGCAAATATAAAGTCAATGTTTGACACTTTTCTATAAATATCAATATGGAACATTTTAGAGAACGGAATCCCAACGCACACAAAGATTTCTGTTTCATGACTTAGGACAGCGTTTATAACCTTTTATATGCGCGTGCCAGAAAATTACAAATATTACTTATAGCGTTACAAAAAGTAAACTAAACATATATTATGCTTTTATACATAATCATTTTACCTTGTAACTACATAGTAACAATCTGTGCATGTAAAAATAAATTTAAAATAAAAATAATTAATTACCAACTTTTCCTATTGAATTTAAAAAGCCTTAACGCTTAGCTTTAAAATGACATATCACACTATACCCTTGTAGCCCTTTTTGCGTTTTCTGCACTTTTTCTTAAGCATCTCCAGCGAAAATAGCAGAAAAAGTTCAATAAGTGCCAGAAAGTAGGCAATTATCTTTTGGAAATGAGCTTTTTCAGCCATTTTCGCTGGAGAAAAAGTGCAAAAAACGGAGAGGGTTACATATTGGATACAGAGTGTGATAGGTCATTTTAAAGCTAAGCCTTTTGGGCTTTTTAAATCCAATATGAAAAATTGATATTGATGACGCATTTTTTGATAAAAATAGCAGTTAAATATAAAAAACGATTAAAATTCGGAAATTTAAAATTTGTTTGAAAACGGTGAGGGTGAGGAAAAAAATGTATAGACCTCGAAAGGTCCAACGATTATGTATTGTAACAAGATTACTTATCCCGCTCTTGTTGAGCACAGGCATCAGTCGAGCGCTAGCAGTCAGCGCTGTTGAGTTGTGACCAACCGTGTTGTGAGACTTCTTATTATTATTATTTCCTTTGCCTTAAAAATAATCAGGGCAAGGCGACCAGAAATGGCAAATAATAAAGCGCCAGAACAAGTTCGTACTAAAAAGGAAAGAAAAGAAGTACACAAGAAACAACGAAAGGAAAGCAAACTTATCCATGAAAAAGGACATAACCGGCCCTGGCTGTCGTAGCTCATTGTGGGAAACAAGAAACCACTATAATTTTGCTCACTTTGCCAAATTGTTTGCCAAATTGAATTGGAAAGCTAAATCACACTTCCTGCTAGGCACACCGAATTCAACCGCTGATTCGACGAATTTGAGCAAACTTTCCAATATGTTTTTAAGAGGAAGAAAAACAAAATTTGCAAGAACACGGTAGCGAAAGTAAACACGAACCACGGGAATCTCAACACCGTTCCAGCTGACAGATTCTATGACAGAGATAGACACTGAACCACAGTGGAATAAAGAACTCATTCTTACAACTTCGCGCGACACCTGGTCGTCAGAAATACACCACGCCAGCCGACTGTATAAAAGGCGAACCCAGACGTGGCCGCACAAAGCCGAAGTATTTTGCTGGACTTGTGCTTAGACGTGGAACCGCCGAAAGGTGCAAAGAAATATTCCGCCATCTCTCCACTAGAAATTTAATGTTGCTAACCTAAAAGTAAAAATAAATGCAATCCTCTTTGAAAATTGTCGAGGGTAAATTAAACTTAGAAACTGAATCATTCGACACTTACTGAAATGAAAATGAAAGAAGCATTTCGGCCCCTATTAAAATAGAGATAATGAAAGGTCTCGACAATTATCGAAATAGGAAATATGAGAAACTTTTGACATTTGTAAGCATAAAAATCAAAGAAACTTTTCAACACATCTATTACAAAGAAAATTACAGAAACTTGTTACATTTGGTAAAACAGAAATGAAAGAAACAATTTGGCAATTATTAAAATAAAAACAGTAGAAGCATTTGTGACAGTAGTTGACACAAGAAATCAATAGAAGCTTTCGACATTTTTATTAAGAAGGAAAATTACAGAAACTTTTGACATTTGTCAAAACAGAAACGAAAGAAGCACTTTGGCAATTATTAAAATAAAAACAGTAGAAGCATTTGTGACAGTAATTGAAACTGGACAATAATAGAAGTTTTCGACAGTTATTAAAAATAGAAAATTATAGAAACTTTCGACATTTATTAAAAAAGAAAATTATAACAACTTTTAAATAATGAAAGAAACATTTTGGTCCTTATTAAGATGAAATCGGTAGAAGCACCTCACCCTTACTAAAATAGAAATCACAGAATCTTTGCAATATGTATCGATAGAAAGTAAAATGTAATTAGATAAGAAATTTAACCTGTAAAATTAGATAAAGTGAAATGTCATTAGATAAGAAAATTTAACGATAATAATTATAGTAAATTTAGTGTAGCGATTAGGTCAGTGTGGCCACGCCACAGGAACTACTCACACCTAGGGGTCGCTGAGTAGACGAATAGTAAAAAAACGATGTACAAGGTAGTACTAGATAGAGAAGTAGAGGCGCAAAAGATTGTCGCCATATTCTTTGACTTTGATAGAAGCGTTTTGATCTAAGCTCTGCACGATAAGCACAATTTTGTGCAATAAAAGTTCTTGTTTTTTTGTTTTTGATAAATTGCTTTTTCTTTGCTTGTTTTTGGTTATTTTTTTTTTCACTGTTGATTGAAATCTTCTTTGGTTTCCGTTGCCGACACGAAGAAAGGCAACCGCAGCTCCTGAGGAAGCCTGAGTTTTCTACGCCAGGCAGAAGACCAAATTGGAGACCGCTCGGCCAGGTGGTCAGACTTGAGGAGTTCAAAGTCTCACATCCCGCAATTTGGCGTTGAGAAGTACTGGAACATTTGGTGTCAAGTGTGAGGTACACTTGGATCCCATAAAAGGGACCCGCACTAACTCTCGATTAGCAGATTCCGCCGAGGACGATTCCAGCTTCCATTGCTTATCGGCTGATAGTAACAATGGCCTCATTTCACTAGGGCGCAACTTGCCGTCTTTGTCCGAAGCCGAAACGTTTTGAGGTTCAATTGCGCCGTTATATGTAAGTGTGGCATTGCTGGAGAAGTACGTACGGGATCTACAAGGTACAGTTATGCCAAAAGAGGAATTGCTGCATACATGGGCGAACGATGATGGAGTGTTGATATAAGGTCTGTTACTAATAAAATTTTTGCTAAATTTTTAATATTTTCGGAAACCGATTATGAATTTCTTTTGAATAAAAAGGGCGAGCAATGCTTCTACATTTCGCCATTTGCCCCTTATAATCAATAAAATACTTGCCAAATTTTTGGGAAAGCCAATTTAAGAATTTCTTTTTAATAAAATGTTTGCTAAATTTCTAATACTTTCTGGGAAAAAACCAATTTAATAGTTTCTTTTAATAAGAGGGCGCGCAATGCTTCTACATTTCGCAATTTGCCGCTTATAATCAATAAAATAATTGCTAAATGTTTGGAAAAGCCAACTAAAGAATTTCTTTTGAATAAAAGGGCGAGCAATGCTTCTACATTTCGCAGTATGCCGCTTATAATCAATAAAATATTTGCTAAACTTTGGGAAAAGCCAATCTAAGAATTCCTTTTGGGTAAAAGGGCGAGTAATGCTTCTACATTTCACACAATAACATATTTGCTCAATTTGTAATATTTTTGGAAAAAACGAACCTGACAATTTCTTCTTACCAGAAGGGCGAGAAATGCTTGTTTAATATCGCATTTTTTGCAGCTTATAATCAATAAATCCAATATTTTGGGAGACTCTAATGGAAGAGTTCTTTTTAACAAATGGGTTAGAAGTCTGCAAAGCATTTCACATCCCTGCCGTCGATAATAAATCACGTAATTTTCCATTCCGTTTTATAGTTGGGAAAAATCAAAATCAACCTAAATCAACCTTATCTTAAGGGTCAGGAGTAGGTCAAATATTTCTACTTTTAGGCTTTTTATTAGCTAAGTACGCCGTTCGATAACGACGACTACAGAAATAACAACTAATTTCGGAAGGTCAATGGTAAATAAGGGCAAATACGTAACATAAATTCTACCCTTCCTAAATTTGGTCCACTCTCTATAGTTGGTGTCGACGACTTCCGAAACTTCGGGTGATTTCCGAAAAGTTTTGTATTGGTTCGTGAATAGTCAACGAATTTGAAGAGCTAACCAAAGGACTTTCTACCTTTTGTAATTGACAGGGTAAAAGTTGAGCTGAAAGATTTTCTCTACTTTGTGGTTGAAGCTGCTTGCTATTAAGGTGCGCTAATAAAAATTCAAGTTAACCGAAATCTAGATATTGTGAATCGATAACCGGATTGGAATTCTAACTGAAGGGCTGGAAATATTTTCTGTGTTTCGGCCTTTAGCTTTTCGTTAGCGAGGTGCAATAATAAAAAACTTGAGTTAATCAAACGTCCGATTTTCCGATTTTGGAAACCAGTAAGTTGATTGAAGTTTAGCATGACGATTGGAAGTACACCATATACTTCGGCCTTTTGGATTTATTTCTCAGAGGGTACTGGTAAAGTCTGAGTGACTCGAGCTTTAAGTTTTGGACATAGTAACTCGATTAAAATTCTAACTAAAGGGTTGGAAATATTTTCCGTATTTCGGCCTCGGGTTTTTACTTAGTAAAGTGTACCAGTAGAGCTTGAGTTAATCAAACTAAATTTTAATCGAGCGGTGAGCGATCTTTCCAACCTTGTCCTTCGCCAGTGATAACACACAAAAGCGCTGCTGAACGTTCCAAATTTGAAAACCGACAACTTGTATATCTGCCAGTGGGCGGCCCGTAAGATTTCTGTCCTACTTACAAACGGACGGGTTATTAGGGGTAAATTCCCTTAACGTGTTATATTTGGGAAACCAGCATCTAACTACGCCGCTCGAATTGAGAAATATTTCCGACATATCGTACTTGACGAGCCTAGCACACGAAACCCACCTTAAACTTTCTGAGCCCTATTAGCGACAGCTCGAATTACTAAACAGAAAAGGAATTGCGATTTGGTGTAATGGCAGAGGAACAGCTCGATAAGATCTTGCAGAAACTCGAAGAGTTGAGCGACAAATTCAGTGCGCAGTCGAATACAATCGCGGAAGTTAGCAATGAGGTAAAGGCTCTAAAAGGACAGCATACGTCCTTCCAAGAAGAGTTAAGCACACTGCGGAGACAGATGTCCGATACGTCAGTTCTCAGCTCATCTGTGTTCGCTCATAAAGTGATGGAGGAAACTGAGGTTCAACGAGACGCACCTTTGGCTGACAAGTCCATTGGCGTTCTGCCACCGAGCACCGGTCAATCTACACCGTCATCAGCTAAATTTCCAAAAGAAGTCCCGGATAACTGCGGGCAGAGATCGGCCGAGACGAATACGGCCGTAGGCCCTTGTTCTAATCCTCCGCGGAAGCTCCTTCATCAGTACCTCCTCGACAAGAGCATAGAGCGGATGGCAGGCCCCTTAGGAAGCCAATGCTTTCACCGACGGAATATAACGGTAAAACACCTTGGAACCACTACGAACTGCACTTTGAGGCAATTGCGGAAACCAATGGCAGGGATGATGGAACAAAAGCTCTCGACTTAGCAGCATCTCTGCGCGGCATAGCTTTGGGTTTTTATGAGACATTAAGTCAGAAGGCTAGTAGAGCGTACACCAGAGTGAGGAGCGCACTCTCTATACAATTCGGTGCTGAATATAAACAATGGTCGAGTCACGTACAACTTAGCACCCGAGTTCAGAGGAATGGGGAGAGTTTTTCCGAATTTGCCACCGATCTTTTAAGACTGACTCGACTTAAGTTCCCATATTGTCCAGAGGACGCAAGAGATCAAATAGCCTTAGGACATTTCCTAGATGGAATATTTAACCTAGATGTCCAAGAAACATTGCGAGATTTTAATCCGCCTACGCTGCAAGACACTGTACAAACCGCGTTGCCAATCGAAGCTAACCATCGAGCAACAAGAGCTACGAGGCGAAATATATGTGTTGCTGTTGCAACGAGCAATAGTAGACCGACACCAAGAGAGCCGCCGGACTTCAGAAGGGAATCAGTAGAAAGAAATTCAGCACGGATGTCGTGGGGAAACGCGAGCGAGCTAGCGTGAGGGAGCCGCAGCTAGCTCAGCCAGATGCAACAACTCCTACATCAACCAACATCTCTCCTAAACCAAATCTGCTAGCCCGAAATGTTGCAGGAACAATACGCAGATGCGACTTTCGACGAAGGTACGGTTTTATCGTGAGTGATGAGGCTCAAGTGGATGTCTTCTTCCACTTCGCAAATTTTCAGAGCCCCATTGCATATCCGGAAACGGAATTAGCTCCTGGAAACCATGTGAGATTCAACCTGATTGAAGGGCGTCCTACCAACAGAGTTATTAATATCTGTTTGGTACCTATTGAGCCGGGAAAGAGCATCGTAAGACTACTTGAAACGGTTCAGTGGTCACGA
The DNA here is from genome assembly GCA_963930735.1 of Dioctria linearis. NCBI lineage: Eukaryota > Metazoa > Arthropoda > Insecta > Diptera > Asilidae > Dioctria > Dioctria linearis. Next base: position 132,607,522 of record OZ005744.1, on the reverse strand, counting down.
GCCACGCCGCAGTCGAATTCGCAACAAACCCAAATGCAACAGCTCTCCGGAAACAGACAACAGACAACAGAGCACAGATATTACTCAATCTGGTCCCAGCGAAAATGTAAACACCAGTCAGCTGATCTCAGGGAGCAGAGACCAGCATACTTCACCAACCCTCCACGTCCTCGGTCATATCGCAACCTACCCTACACTAATCTCACACCATACACACGTACCTAAGTCTAAGCCGCTCACCAACCTTACACCTAACACAAAAACCATTTATCTAATCCACACCTCGCACCATACCAACACTAAACCCACTAACGCTCAACACACCAACACATCACCCACCCAAATCACCCCCACATCACTTCCCATTAACACCTTAACCAACCCCTTCCTTCCCCCTAGCGCACTAATCAATTCCTCCTTTCCTACTAATACATTAACCAAACTCTACCTCCCCACTAACACATTAACCGACCCCTACCTTCCCACTAACGCTCTAACTCACTCCTCCGTTTCCACTAATACACTCGTAACCCGTCCTCCACACACCAACACATTAAAAAACCTCCCACCACCTACTAACACACTAACCAACCACACTCCCCCCGCTAATAAACTAACAACCCCTCCTTGGACTAATTCGCTAACCAATTCCTCACCGACTAACACCCTAATAAACCACACACGATCTGCTCCTCTAACCAACCTTACAAACATGGACACCTTAACCCCAAACACAAGGCCCACTAATAGACCGATCCTCCACCCAACAAACACCCATCCTATACCCGTAGTCGCGGACAAAGCGGAAACACAGAGCCCAACGGGATTACCAGTTTCAAATCTACCAGCCCCACCAATTTTAACAGTCAGCCGAGGTAGTACTATTAAAATAAAAGGAAGAGTTGAAGGACTTGTCTGCCACATGATTGTGGATACCGGAGGTACGCATTCAATTCTCAGCAGAAGAATACTTGCACATTTACCAAACTATTTTCGTCTCAAATTCAGAATGTTACAGGAGAAACTAGTATCGTAGATGGTGTCATTGAGCTGCGAGTAGCTATTGAAAACTTTATCACAACGCATACCTTCTATGTAGCTGATATCTTTGACAGCTGCATTATTGGAATGGATTTTCTTGCGGGTCACAGATGTTCGATCAACTTAGAGAAACGTTTCATTCAGATCGCCCAAGAGGTCGTCCGTATGGTCGAAGAGACTAGTGATATTTTTGTTAGAACGATACAGGACTGTACAATACCAGCTGAGTCCTCCTGCTTCATAGCCTTTACAACCCGTTAGTCGGTGAACAAAAAACCGTTTTAATATCTCCGAAGAATGTCCCAGCTTCTCTTTGGATGGAACCAGCGGTCTGCCAGTCCAACCATGGAAGTCTGATAGTTCGTGTGACAAAATAACAGATGAACCAATCGAACTCAAAGCTAACACCTCTATAGCAGATGTGGAAGTCGCTGCAGACGTCGTCAGGTGGCCCGAAGAAGCAACACCGAACTTCGATAGTTTACCACCCGAATTATACCAATTGCTGGAACCCAGAAATGTACACCTTAATAATCAGCAGAAGATAATACTGGAAAAGCTACTCATGGAACACCAAGACGTCTTTGCGAAAACCAAGACCGATCTCGGCCGAACCACAATAATGCCGTATCAGATCGACGTCGGCGGCAGTAAACCAATTAAACAGCCCCCAAGGCGGCTACCGCTGGCCAAACGGCAGGAGGCAGAAAATCTAGTACACGACATGAGAAGCCAAGGTGTTATAAATCCATCGAATAGCCCGTGGACCTCTCCAGTGGTACTGGTTAAAAAAATGGATGGCTCGACTAGGTTTTGCGTCGACTACAGGCGTCTAAACGAAGTAACCAAAAAATATTCATATCCGCTCCCACGTATTGATCTGACTCTTGATGCACTCGCCGGTTCAACTTGGTTTTCGACATTAGATTTATAGTCGGGCTACTGGCAAGTAGAAGTGGAAGAAGAAGACCGCGGAAAGACCGCGTTCACTACAGGCAGTAGACTGTGGGAGTTTTCAGTTATGCCATTTCGACTAACTAATGCCCCTGCAACCTTTCAGGGGCTCATGGAAATCGTCCTCCAAGGAATTCCACCTCGGGCGTGCCTAGAATATTTGGACGATGTTATCGTACATGGCCCCACGTTCGAACAAATGGTAGAAAATCTCCGCCTTGTCTTAGCACGATTAAGCGTAGCTAATCTAAAAGTTTCACCGAAGAAGTGTCAGTTGTGTCAGAGAGAGAGGCGAAGTTCCTAGGACACGTCATCAGTGACTCCGGCTTGTCGACAGATCCCGACAAGACAAATGCTGTCAAGAATTGTCCTCGACCACAAACGCGAAAAGACATTCAGTCATTTCTTGGTCTGTGTGCCTATTACCGGCGATTCGTTAAAAATTTCTCAGCTATCGCAAAACCATTAACGGAGCTTACGGAGAAGGATCGAAAGTTCTTCTGGACAGATGCTTGTCAAGAAGCGTTCGAAGATTTGAAAGACCGCTTAACCACTGCGCCCATACTTACTCAGCCTGACGAGAATTTACCTTTCATCTTGGACACAGACGCCAGTCAACACGCTTGGGGAGCTATTCTCTAGCAAGTTAAAGACGGGATGGAACACGTGGTGGAGTACCACAGCAAGACATTCAGTCGCCCGGAGCGAAACTACTGTGTCACCAGGAAAGAATTGTTTGCGATAGTCAAAGCCTGCTCACATTTTCAGCCTTACTTACTGGGGCAAAAGTTCATAATTCGGACCGACCATGCATCTTTGAGATGGTTGATGAACTTTCGGTGTCCCGAAGGACAAGTAGCAAGATGGATAGAAGGCATGCAGGCCTATGATTTTGAAATCGTGCACCGTCCAGGTAAAAGTCACAGTAATGCAGATGCAATGTCTCGCCGTTCCACAATTGATTGTCACTATTGTCAACGGCTCGAAGAGAAAGACACCATCATAATTCGCCTAGTCACCACCCAAGAAGATATAGGTCAAAACCAGGACGACGACCTCACCTTACGACGTATTCGGAATTGGCTGGCTGCGGGTCAACGCCCGGATAAAGAGAGCATCAAAGACCTTAGCGCTGGGGTTAAAGCGTATTGGTCAATGTGGTCAGTTCTGAAATTAGACAATAACATTGCCGTACGAGTCATCAGTCAAGGAACAGAAATTATCAAGCAAATCTTAGTTCCAAAGTCTCTTCGAAAACTCCTCCTCAATCAGGTGCACGATTCTCTAGGTGGTGGACACTTCGGCATTGACAAAACTTTAGGTAAGCTTCGACAGAAATATTATTGGGTGGGTAGTAGTACGGATGTAAGGGACTGGTGTGCTGGATGTCTACAGTGTCAAGCACGAAAAGGGCCGCGGCCAAGACGGCGAGCTCCTCTACAGTTATGCAACGTTGGTGCACCTTTCGAATGAGTTGCTGTAGACATATAGGGACCACTTCCGAAGACCAATAAAGGTAACCGCTACTTGGTAGTCTGTATGGACTATTTCACCAAATGGCCCGAAGAAATCCCAGTACCAGATCAGACAGCCGAAACTGCATCCGATGCACTCATATCAGCCGTATTCAGCCGGCATGGAGCTCCACTACAGCTCCATTCAGACCAAGGCAGAAATTTTGAAAGCGCCATCTTCCAGGAAGTAATGCAGAAGTTCGGGGTCGAGAAAACGCGCACAACAGCTCTACACCCACAGTCAGACGGTTTAGTTGAAAGATTCAACCGAACAATTCTTGACTACCAAGCGAAATTTTTGAATTCGCACCAAAGGGAATGGGAGCAGTATGTGCCTTACCTGCTACTATCGTATCGCGCAAGTGTACAAAATAGCACTAAACAAACCCCGTCCAAACTCCTTTTTGGTCGAGCACTTCGTTTGCCACTGGAGATGGTCTTGGGAAGTCCACCTACCGAAGTTATGCCGATTAACGACTACCTGGACAATCTAACCACGACATTGAACACGATTCACGAAAATAATCGAGCCATGATGAACACTGTGAGCCGGCGATTGATGACATACTATGACTTGCGGTCGAAGAAACCCAGTTTCCAAGTAGGTCAACTGGTTTGGTTGTATTTCCCACGACGCGTACTGCAGTGCGACTGTGATGGGCCATACAAGATCACAGACGCTGTAACCGAAGTAGTGTTCAAAATAAAAAAAAATATCACGGTGGAAAGATGCGAACTGTCCACGTCGACAGACTGGACCCGTACCGCGAAAGAAACGACCTTTCCATATAACCACTAATACTTCCTGGTAGGCCTAAGAAGGCATCCAGCCAGCTTAACTGGCAACTACAGGATACCAATGGGGCCGCTTAGGACCTACCCAACCTAGCGTCCGGTATACCTCTTGTTAATTAGTCCACTTTTTCACACTTCCCCGCTTGACAATGAGCCAAAACTCCTCCCACATGGTACCCTACGTAGGCCGCGCTGCCGTAGGAATTCCACATTAAAAAACGGTCTTCGAAATTTTAGCCCCTGCTGTGCTTTTATTCGTGCGGCGTAATCTACCAGTTCGAAGGCTCGATCTGGGTGTGGGGACTCTGGGACACACCCTCGAACGAATGTCGATCTGCGGTCGGAGGGGGATACCCCGTGCGGAAGAGGTCCTGCAATCAGTTGGTTAGGTTACTGGTTGCAGGGGCTTGTTCGGCTGGGCTTAGTGCTGAGGGTCGGAGGTGTACTGGTAGACCAGGTTTTTTTGGGTTGCTGGGCTGCGGGTGCGCCTTTGGTTTTCAGTACCGAGACCGATATCGAGCTTTGACCAAGGGCCTGCGTGACTTCGGGGAGATGTATCTGGCTCGCCATGCACGGATCAAGTCCGACGAAGCCTTGGTGGCGTTTCTTCATTCTTTCCATAATCCGTGGTGGCTGAACACAAATTTATAAGGACGCGATCCTTGTTTAACCTGTCTCTGCATGAAATGAGCAGATGATTTCTTACTAACTCCCTCTGAGTTAGCCTTCGTTAGAAGGTTTTGATTTTTCTATCTCTTCTTCATTCTTCCTATAATCTGTGGTGGCTGAATACAAATTTATAAGGACACCGATCCTTGTTTAACCTGTCTCTGCATGAAATGTGCAGATGATTTCTTACTAACTCCCTCTGAGTTAGCCTTCGTTAAAAGGTTTTGATTTTCCTATCTCTTCTTCATTCTTCCTATAATCCGTGGTGGCTGAGTGCAAATTTATAAGGACGCGATCCTCGTTTAACCTGTCTCTGCATGAAATGAGCAGATGATTTCTCACGAACCCCTTCCGAGTTAGCCTTCATAAGAAGGTTTTAATTTTACTATCCTAACTTTCTTCATTATTATCACAAGCCTGCAAATTCCCACAAGAGATAAGCCAGCTTGGACGGAGCTACAAGCTTGTGAAGGGGGGGGGGGGTAGTGTAACAAGATTACTTACCCCGCTCTTGTTGAGCACAGGCATCAGCCGAGCGCTAGCAGTCAGCGCTGTTGAGTTGTGACCAACCGTGTTGTGAGACTTCTTATTATTATTATTTCCTTTGCCTTAAAAATAATCAGGGCAAGGCGACCAGAAATGGCAAATAATAAAGGCGCCAGAACAAGTTCGTACTAAAAAGAAAAGAAAAGAAGTACACAACAAACAACGAAAGGAAAGCAAACTTATCCATGAACAAGGACGTAACCGGCCCTGGCTGTTGTAAAAGATTTCGACAGTTATTAAAAATAGAAAAATTATAGAAACTTTCGACATTTCTTAAAAAAGAAAATTCGAACAACTTGAAGAATGAAAGAAACATTTCGATCCTTATTAAGATGAAATCGGTAGAAGCACTTCACCCTTACTAAAATAGAAATCACAGAATCTTTGCAATATGTATCGATAGAAAGTAAAATGTAATTAGATAAGAAATTTAACCTGTAAAATTAGAGAAAGTGAAATGTAATTAGATAACAAAATTTAACCTGTAAAATTAGAGAAAGGAAATGTAATTAGATAAGAAAATTTAACCTGTAAAATTAGAGAAAGTGAAATGTAATTAGATAAGAAAATTTAACCTGTAAAATTGGAGAAATTGAAATGTAATTAGATAAGAAATTTAACCTGAAAAATTAGAAAGAGTAAAATGTAATTAGAAAGGCAAAGTTAACCTGTCAAAAGCAGAGCAAGTGAAATGTAATTAGATAAGAGATTTAATCTGTAAAATTAGAAAGAGTAAAATGTAAGTAGAAAAGCAAAGTTAACCTGTCAAAAGCAGAGAAAGTGAAATGTAATGCGATAAGAAATTTAACCTGTAAAATTAGAGAAAGTGAAATGTAATTAGATAAGAAAAGTTAACGATAATAATTATAGAAAATTATGTGTAGCGATTAGGTCAGTGTGGCCCCGCCACAGGAACTACTCACACCTAGGGGTCGCTGAGTAGACGAATAGTAAAAAAAAACGATGTACAAGGTTGTACTAGATAGGAGAAGTAGAAGCGCAAAAGATTGTCGCCATATTCTTTGACTTTGACAGAAGCCTCTTGATCTAAGCTCTGCACGATAAGCACAATTTTGTACAACAAAGGTCCTAGATGTTTTGTTTTTGATAAATTGGTCTTTCTTTGCTTGTTTTTGGTTACTTTTTTTTTTCACTGTTAATTGCAATCTTCTTTGGTTTCCGTTGCCGACTCGAAGAAAGGCAAACCGCAGCTCCTGAGGAAGCCTGAGTTTTCCACGGCAGGCAGAAGACCAAATTGGAGACTGCTCGGCCAGGTGGTCAGACTTGAGGAGTTGAAAGTCTCACATCCCGCAATTTCGCGTTGAGGAGTCGCAATTTCGCGTTGAGGAGTACTGGAACAGTATCTACCAAAGTTTACATCATTATCATAGGCTGTATTGTTCAGACGCTACAGGGTTATCTATAAAATCATACCCAAATATCTTAACCGTTACGATTTCCTCCCCCACCCATACAATATTTGTTTGTCTAAGCATGACCTATCCGTAGCCTTCGGGGTGCCAGGAAACGTACGGGACACCCTATATACATGTTATTTCCTACTAGGAAATAGAGTTCGTCCTAGACTAGTTCCATAACTAGCTACGGTAGCTATAAAAGTAGTTTCGTGTTATATTATTACTTGCATTACTTCTAGCACTACTTGTCACTGCCGGAACCGTAGCTTACAATGTAGATTGTCTAAAAACTAGCTAGAACTAGTAGAAGAGTTTGCTATTGTAACTAGTATTTAAGCAATTTCTGGGAACTCGTTATATAACCATACCCATAAGAAGAATAATAACGATTACAAAATAATGTAAACTATGATGATAAGTAATTTCACAAATTTTATTTTATCTTGTAATTAAGGGTACGTACACAACGCGGCGAGGCTAGGCATTTGAGCGAGGGGAGATGAAGATACACCTCGAGGTGTAGTGGTCACAACACTTCGTTCAGTTTCTTGGTAAATCGCGAAGTGAGAGCACAATTTACATCATCAGATTCTGACGAAGAAATTTTGTGTTTGTCAAGTAATGCAACTATATTGTATTTTTCACATAAGTGTTTTTTCCGCTGTTCTACTTGAATATTCGAAACGTCTGGTAAATTTCATCATCTATATGATGATCTATGTACTGATCATGATAGATTTGTCCAATATATGAGAATGAGTCAAGAGTCATTCGATTAGATAAAAAAAAAACCTATAAGAATATGTCAGTTTTTAAAATTAGCGCACTGCACCTCTCGACAAAATAAAAAATTTCATTCTCGAGCGCGATACCCTAATAGAAAGGACATATTATCAAAATCCAAAAAAATCCCAGATGCAATTCGTCTGTTAAATTTTCCTTGTCTGCGCCATGTTGAATTGCATCTGTAATATAATATCAAATATCAATAAATAAAGAAGAGATATATGTAGATATTCTGCCAAATTAAAGAAGAAAATATTGCATTAAATTTCCATTTTTTTCTTATACTTTCTTTAATAGTACCTACTTAAACTCTAGGCAGACGGACGAAATCAATAAACATTCATTCGTAATTGATTTTATCAAAATTAAGTAATCTAAGATTTTAATAATTAAAACGAAAGTGCCGTCTTGAATTTTATATGTAATTAAAAGGACAATTCTAATATTTAAAATTCGAATGAACGATGATCGATTTTACCCCTTCTGCCTGGGATATCACGGAACCAATCGACGTCAAGCTATTCAAATATTTTGAAGACTCTCTTCCCATAAATGCCGCCATAGTTTAATTAAGGGGAATAGAAACAAAACTCCAATCTAAGCGTTTTTGAGCCGATCCTAAACCAGTAACAAGAAATTCACTTTTGTTGGACATGGGAGGGTTTTGAAAATCACTCAAGATTTCAAACTGATTTTAAGTTAGGATAAAATCATTTCTGTGATTTCTCATCAAACACTTGTGTTAAAAGACAATTACGTGATTAATTCCGATGCTAACTCAATTGTGGCAAAATATGGACGTAGCTTGTTTTGTTTCTATACCCCTCAATTTGTTAATGACGGCGTTACATACACAAATATAACTGTATTAAAAAGAACTTAGAAAAAGAAATAGAAATGGAAGCCTAAATAAAGTATTCATATTATCGTGAGCTAACCCGGTATTAAAAATATGGTTAGCTTATGTCTTGTGCATATGAGGAAAGTTGCATCAGCATTTGCTTCCAGCGTACGACATTCCTAGCAACTAAATTTGCTATGAGGGAACAACATAGAACAACATCCCAGATCACAGAGAACGTGTTCTGATCATCTTCTTGATATGTTCCACAGGATAGGAGAACATGTTCTCTGAGTACACGTATTAATATCAAAAAACATATTCTTTCCATATACTTTTTATAAGACTCATATATGCGTATCCGAAAGATCATATTCAGAACGTATTCTAAAGGATATAAAATTGATATACATGAGCACCCACAGGAACATGTTCAGAACATATTCTAAAGGATATAAATGAGCATTCTCAGGAACATATTTAAAACGTATTCAAAACGATAAAATATGTAGATATGAACGAAATCAATGGGTTTGCTTATTCGAGGATATGAAATTGAAAAAATCATAAAAAGTGAAATTTGTATATTTTATTATTGTAACATAATTCAAAGGTTCAGAAAAACTTAAGAAAAAAAATCTAGTACCTATGCACATATAAATTTTGAATAAGTTAACTTTCAAATAAAAAATTAATTTTTTTTTTTGACGTTCAACGTACTTATTTTTTGCTATTCGCCTATTGCCGTCTTTTAAAGATTCAATTATCGCTTCCACCACACCAGACAGCCCTATATTCATGGACTTTTGTGCATCTGTAAAAGTATTTAAAATGATAATTGTTATGAATAGCTATATCAAGATAACTAACTAACGGACATATATATAAAACTAGAATTGGTTCAGACTTACGATAAAATGAATCCACAATATTATTAAAAGTTTCAAATGATATCTTTCATGCTTTTTCCTTCCAATTGTATGTATACGGCATCTCATCCGTCATAAATTTCGGAAAAACCTTTTAAAATCCTTTCTTCCTTTTAATTCTTTAACATACAAAACCTAAGAAATAAGAAATGATATAAATTTCATCATTAATCTTTTAAAATGTTCTTCACATTCCAAAAAATCTCCAAGAACTTCACAGGGAGTATGATTTAAAACGCCATTGTCCACCACCGCCACTTTCCAAAAACTCTCGACAACCTTCATAGGGAATTTGATTTAAAACTGCATTATCGTTTTGAGTTTGGGAGTTAAAATCATTGCGAAGTTGCCTTTTTTGAGCAACTATTCTTCGTAGATGACGTTTGCTCACACCACAAATTTTAGTACGATTCATTCTGTATACTTAAATCATGAATTGTAAACTCTGAGTTAATGATACCTTTTCAAAACGGTCACGAATTTTCCATAAATTAATGAAACTCACCTGAATAATCAAATTTAAACAAGAAAATTTTTCCACTTGAAACTTCAAAACAGTAATTACTAAGGGCCTGTCCGGATCCAAGTCTTCGTCTTCGTCTTCGTCTTCGTCTTGTTATTACAGCTAGTGACGTAACACAATAAGCTCAGCTATTATAATAGTTAGACGAAGACGAAGCTAACCTGTCCGAATTCGTTCGTTTGCTCAGCTTGATTTCGCAGACAGCAAACAAACATAACCTCACAATACGTTGTCTATTTAAAATAGTCAACTCGAGCCTTGACTCGATGATCAAGCTAACCAGATGTCAAAACTGTTATACAAAGTAGCAAAGCTCGGTGGCATAGACATGAATTCGGATAGAGCTTGACTCGATGTTACGTCACTAGCTGTAATAACAAGACGAAGACGAAGACGAAGACTTGGATCCGGACAGGCCCTAAAAGCCACACAAACCACTGACTGAGAACACTAATCGAGACTCCGTTGCAAAACGAAAATTCGATATAAAATAAGGTATCGAAAACGAATCATTTTTATCTCCGACGGTACACAAACCCGAACGCTGCTGGACCGAGGCAGAAACGAAAATTCGATGTTCCGAAGCATGTTAAAAATATATTCTATTCATATCCAGTGGAATACTTTTAACGAAAGTGAATGAAGTTCACCGATTTGGAGCCGATCGTCTGTGTCCAAAAAGTATCTTTTCAGAACATATTCCATTTTGTTATCTGGGATATCTTACCTCAGTAATATTTGTCATAAAAAAATCGAAATAAAAGTCGCACCGGCATTCATTATATGCTCGATATTATTCGAAGTGTCAAATTGCCGCTTCAAGCCATCGTTCGTCGGGAGAATTCTGGACATGTTCCAACATGTCCAGCGAATATAATTTTCTAAGCTTAAGAAATGATAATTAGGCATTTTTCTACCTTGAACCAAGAGACTTGATAATTAGAAATGACAGTCTAGAGGAGTTGATTTTGACATGTCACAGAATTACTCGGTCGGTCGGAAGGTTGATTAAAAAGTTGTAAATTAGATTTAACAAGTTAGTTCTAGAATTTAAAACAAGTAAAAAAGCTAGATTTGATCTAAGACCAATTCTTACGATACCTTAGTTTCGTACGGTTAACCATCTGTGCAAGTGTGATATTTGAAATAGTTTTTCGCATATATTTCTAGAACAGTTCGTCGGAGAGTAAAAATGATTATAACCAATTTCATGGGATTTCATATTCTGAAGAACATTGGAGTAAAATAAAGACATCTAGGACTGATCATATTTACAGGATACGTAAAAAACTTATATTATATGAAAACACCAAAAATGGTAAGTTCGACTTAGTCCATTCTTGAAGCTTTATTTACTACTACTATGAAAAAACAGTGTTCAAAATTCGAGCTCATACGTCGACGCGTTCGCAGGAAGTGGTTAAATATATAGTAAAAAACGAAATTTTTGTACGGACTAACTATGAAGGAGTAACCCGATTTGTCCAATTTTCGAACTAAAATTTACTTTTTTTTTCTTTAAAAGCCCGTGCACAAAATTTCACTCCCTAGGTGAACGCGTTCTCGAGTTATCGTGAGGACGGACAGATGGACAGACGGACAGACAGACGAACATATAAAAATTAAAATAACTTTTGATATTATGTGTGGGTGTCCAACCCATTTTTCTCTACTACTGTTATTTCGACCATTTAGATTTAGAACAGTAATGAATTGAATTTAACCAATTACGAGTTAAATTAAAATATACATTACGGATCGGAATTGTTCTATAGACTTTAGGATTTGAATAAAAAGCTGTGAATTAAGTTTAATCATTTGATTTTGGGTATTGAAATACATATAATGCACCAGAATTGTTGTATTAGTTTTGGGATTTGAACGAATGGCAATGAATTGAAATCGTTCAAGATTATTAAAATACGCTTTTTCCCGACAAAATTAAGGGTACAGTGATATCTAGCTGAATCGAAAGAACAGATCTAGGTACATAACAATGGCTGGACTAAGGATTCTCTTCAAACTATCTTCGTAAAACTTCACGCCAAGTTTTTTAATTGTACCAACTTGAAATTATTCGTAAAAAAAATCAATTATAATTAGTATCTTTAGAATTAAAATAACAATTTTTAGGGTTCGGTACGTAAAGGGTAAAAACGGGAACCCTATTACTATGGCTGCGATGTCGGTCTATGCGTCCGTCTGTCTGTCTGTCACCGGGCTGTATGTCATGAACCGTAATAGGTAGACAGTTGAAATTTAAGTATTTCTATTGCCACTATAACTACATATAATAAAAATAAAATAAAAATGTTTCCTCGTTTTATTCCCATTAATTATTATTATCATAAATAGGAATTATTTTTTCAAATGACAGCATTATTGTTATTTTTTTTTTCAAATGACATCTATATTTTTTCAAATGAACAAAACTTTCATTATTGCTGCCCGTTCATCCAAGAGAGGCAGCCTTATCTTATACCTATCACTTTCATAAACATCAAAAGTTCCCTAATAGGGCGTTTTCACTACACCTATATCTCGTAATGTCGCCGTTTTAGCATGATTTCTACGAAATCACCTCGAAATCGTGTAATTTCCAGTACAAAAAACTTAATCGAAATCATTTCATTTTTGCGTAATTTCAATGAAATTGCGTCGCAAAACAGTTCTCAATAAATTTTGAAGGAAGAAACTTAAATAATTTTAATTTAATAATTTAAATATTATATTAATGTTGCTGACATTTATGTGACAATATATCCTTTTAATTACAAAAGTGTCATTTATGTAATTAATTATTTTTATTTGGTATTTAAGTGTAGCAGCTGTCAAACGAAATCATCTCAGCGGTAGTGAAAACACCTGAGAGTGATTTCGATGTAGTGAAAATGCCCTATAAGTTGATAAAGTCTAAAAAAAGAATAACCGAAAAACACTGAATCATAAATGTTTACATCTTCGTCATGCTAGCTAGCTAAAGTATAATTTAAACTCTTAGAAACAATCCTCATAACCTCCGAGCTGACCTCAAGGCCACTGTTTTATTATAAATAATAGAACTTAAAAACGTTGTCTCGCACAGTTCCCCCCCCCCCCCCCGAACCTGTCTTTGCCCTTGGCGAATATGTGCAAACTTGAAGTTATATCTTGATTTAAATTTATATGAATATAGAAGCTATATGAAAAGGTGCAACTTTGTAGTTTGTTTTAATATTAGTGTAGCATTCCTTACCCGTTGTAAACTTTTACTTCATTGTCAGTAAAAATTATCCTTTTTTTTCTTTTGTTTATTTGTAAGACAATTTTTATGATGACTGGTAGTATGATAGTAGGTCAAAGATGCTCGTATATTAAGGGCATGTGGCTTCAAGTAAATAGATAAAAGGGAAGAAAAATTTTATTAGCACGAGATTTTCCACCCTGTTTTATGTGTACACTGCTCAGCTCTGAAATTCACGAACAGTTCTTGTGATTCCTCTCTATGTAACGCACTCTTCAATCCAAAGATATCTTTCAACTGAAATCTTGTGTAATTTATCCCAAAGGAAGGAGTATAAAATGAAAATCAACTACTCAGAGAAATATAAGTTAAACAGTTAACAATTATACAATCAGGAACATGTTGCTAAGCGATTGCTGAACAATTCCCGGAAATAGTGATAGTTTAAACGGAAGGGGATGTGAAATTTCTATGTTTCCATATTTATAACAGTTTTCATAATTCTTCTCCTCCCTTGAAAGTCATTTTGAAACAAATACCCCTTTTTCGCTTTCATAGATATTCTTTTAAACGTTGTAGAGCTAAACAACCAAAGCGCCTGCGCCAAACACAAAATATCCTACATTTGTGGCACCAACGCTACATGCAGCAATATCGCAGCAGCAGCAGTGTAGCAAGCCCAAGCACAACCATCCCCCATATTCCCATCACCAGCCAAGTACCAACAGCACCTGAGCTTAAGCAACATGCCTCACATCAGTCAGTTTATTCCCAATAAGTTCTGGCAGAAGTTAGAAGTTTAGTTGGTAAACAAATCAGTAGGGCACCGTTCGTTCTCTTTCAACAGATACTAAGTCGCCTTTATTTCATTCGTCGTGAAGTTTTTCATTCGCGCAGTTCGTGTTATGTTTGTGGTGAGTTTGGTTTTGGTCTTCTTATCAGCCGTGGTGTGTTGTCTCTCCTTTCAGCGGCAGCTAGTCTACTTGTAGTAAGGCAAGTGACAGACGTGTTTTATATGGTTGCAATTCACTAGTCCATCATCGTGCCCGCAGCCTATCGATGTACGCGAAGAAACAAAAATCCGCGTGAATTGACAAGTTTTATCGGCTAGAAAAACGGAATTTATACCTAATACAGTTACTTTTACATGCAATACAAAATATTGTGGTGTAACGGTAATACCGTGGTGAGTGAAGGATTTAAATGTACGACGGTGGTCGGTGCTCCATGCCAAAGCGATGGCACTGTGAGTGAATTCCTTGGAGTTGTACTTCAATTTCCACACAATCTCTAATAGTGGCCATGATTCGTGACTCTTTCTGTTGTGCAGTGATGTCGCCACGGTTTCCGTTCTCTGTTCTCAATTCCTTTCATCATCATCTCACATAGGTTTTTGAAAACCCTGTGTGTGAGCAGGGTTCAGGGGGTAAAGTATAGTAAAGGAAAGTTTTAAATTGCGACGCTGGGCGTATGAAATTTATATTCCCCATATTCGCATGCATATGGCAAAGAATGGAATTCTACTTTTGTAGCGGGATCTGAAAGCAACAGATCTACTTTATCGCATGCTGCTGCAGTGAAAGAATTCATTTTTTATGTGATGCATAAAGAGTGTATATATAATGGGTGGTGAAATTGTGAGAATGGTATATCATTTCAACGATATTTAAATTTTCCGAACTGTTGCATCAAAGTTTTCTTCTGACACATGGATAAGTCAGCGACTTGTGAAACTAAACTTCTGTGATTTGTGACTTGGTAAGTTTTTCCTATCTTTTATTTTTAGTCCTCAGAAGACTTTAGCTAGGACTTGACACACATGATTTGATTTTCTTGACTCAACTGCCAACCGGATGGTGTCTCCTAGAAGATTTAAGATCCGAAAATTCTAGCAACGGTCTGATGTGGGGCGACAATTATGTATATTGTTACGCGCCACAAAGTGATACAAGCGACATCTATTGGAAATGGAAACAACTTTAGGAATATTCAGGAAGGTTCTAGGATAATTCGTAGAGTATAAATACGGCGCTGCTCACATCCAGGAGGCGAGTATTATTTCAGACAGCGAAGTGAGAAGTGAACGAAGTAAACTATTTGGATTGCGATAATTAGAAGTACAGTACTAGCGATAAATAAAGAGTTGATTTGATAATTATTTGTGAATTTGTGAGAGTAAACAGTAAAGTTAAATAAAGAAAGAACTTTTGAATTATATCTGAAATATTGTGTTTTAAATAACGAACTAAGGCCACGCTCGTAACAATATCTTTCTGTAACTTACCTGGTATCTCAGCCTTTGAGTTTGTTTTCTGAGCAACTTTTCCGCTGTTGACGTGTTGTCATTGTCAAAACACACAAACAATGTCTTATAACACAAATATGTTTTGACACGTTCACGCCTGCACGTACCACCACTTGCTCGCACAAGACTGCCTCATCGGGTGGCGCGTACCACTAGTAGCTCCCACGAGATTACCTCATCGGGCAGCGCGTACCACGGGTGGTGGCTCGCATTGGACTATGCTGTGTAACCCCAAAAACTTAGATAGTTGAGTATCCAGACAAAATTGCCATATAGTTGAAAATTTAAATAATGGAAATTTAACGTACATTAATTGAAAAATATACTTTTATTTCCATATTATAAACATAACTTATAGTCCAGTCAGTAGGGGTTTTTGCCCTACAAAAGGTGGGGTAGTGGTGATTTTTAAATACTTACAAAAAAGTGCTTATGCAAAAAATGTAGGGAATATAGTCATCTTCAAATTTATATTTTTGCCGTAGGATCAACCGTTGAGGAATTATTTTTGGAAAAACCCATTTTTGGTACCTTTAATGCAAGATGGACGACCGCGCGGACCCCGCCCAAGGGTCTAAATTTGCATTTTTCATCGGGTCCAGGAACTGGATAATATACATAAAAATCACAACTACTCCACCTTTTGTAGGACAAAGGCCTCATTTAGTCCCTATTGACTGGACTATTATCAGAATTTCGTAATTTTACGATAAAACGTCATTTTGCAAAAATTATATCTCTAGAACGGAGCAAGCAATTTTTCTGATTCAAATGCCAAATGAAGGTTAGTACTTTAAACTTTTTATAAAAAAATATAGCAGTACCGAACAAAAAAAGTTTTGTTAATAATAGTTTTTCGTCATATTACACTATACGGTGAATTTAAAAAAAATTATTTAAAAATAAAATAACTCTGCCTGGGAGGACCATAGAGCAATGCCGTTTTTAGTTGGATTTGTCGTAGTCCGGAGAAAAAGATAGGTGCAAAAATATTAGGCTTGGTGGTTTGGGGGGGGGGGGTGGTACCACCCCATAGGGTTGTCCGAAATGATGCATGTGTAGTATCAAATTAAAGAGGAAAGTAAGTGTGATTGAGAGCTAACTTCATACGGACGATTTACCTTTAAAAAATGATTTTTTGGTACTGTGGTCATTCACCTCTTCCTCCATTTTGCATATAATTTGCGCGTTATTTCGTTCGTTTGGAGTAGCGGTCTGTTATGAACGCTTTTTGGTTTTGGTGGCTAATTTCGCCCCCCCTAAGGGATCTTTGTAATCACGAGATTAAAGAAAAGCCAGTTTTCAATTTAAAAAATCAAAAAAACAAAATGTAGATTCAATTTCATTCTAAAAACAAGCTTTAATATTTATATTGAATAAATTAGACCGTCTCCTCTGTGCTGTAAGACAACCAAATTGATCTTTTTTCGATGTAAGTGTTCAATGGATTTCAATAATTCTTTTTCACAATATAGCTGCGGTGTGCGGCATAAATATGAGTATAAACGTAAGGGGTGGGCACCGCAGGGTACGGAGGCGGAGATAAAAACCGCAAAATGTTTGTATATTTTTAAATAAATTTTTTAAGTCAATGTTTTAGTTCGGAAATTACCTAAGAGGGCCTAATAGCGGTAGATATTTACAACCCCTATCTGTTCTAAAAATAATTCTTTTCGTTAAACTTCGATCGGTTTCTAATTGCTGAATGTTAGATGACGTCCGTAACGTACTACATTTCATCTGTCATTACATTGCCTTCAAGTTTTGCAACATTTAAGCCTTTTTTAACTCTTATATTTATCTATAATCTAACAGAAAAACACAAGTCATTATGCCCGGCCGTTTAGGAATAATTAACAAAACTAGTTTTCATGCTTCGCTAACCTACTTTTTAATTAATTTGTTTCACACAGAGGTATGCTACTAAAAACGACCACCCTTCATCTCGGCCAAATTCAAACTAGTTCCAACGAAGCCGAATACAATCGCAATTTTTTGTACATAGTTAGATAAGATTTCCAGCTTCAAATTGAAAATAGAAGAAAAAGTGCTAGAAGTCCTCACTAGTGAATAATACTATCTTTTTGAAAACAATATAATTATTTACAAATTTTTCGTTCGGTGCTGCTATACTTTTTTATAAATATAAGACATTCAGCTGCATTTGGCATTTGAATCAGAAAAATCGGTTGCTTCGATCTCCAGGTATGATTTTTTGAAAATGACTTTTATCGTAAAATAACGAAACTTCTAACCGTTCTAGCGGGCGTGGGGTGTAATAGTAGGAAAAAACAATATGGGTGAGCTTTTTGGTATTCCCTACAAACTTTGAAAGTTTCATCCAAATCGGAGATGATCTGGTGCGATAGTACCGCGTCGCCAGATAAAGCGAAACATGAATTCGAGCACCATCTCACAGGAAAAAACATGAATATCGGAGCCAACCAACCAACTATTTTACTCTGCGTGTTTTATTCATTTGTTTCGGATTCGTTCTTGGCCCTTTTCACTATGTCGCTACATTTAATGTCCTTTTTTTTTTTGTAATCCTTCTGAAAAAAGCCATTTCCATTGCCATTCGATGTTGGATTCAAGCTGAATTGAAGATGCATAAATAAAACCAGAAACCAAATATTATGTTTAGTTTTTTAGGCCTATAAATATAAGTGGTAGTAGTACTTGATTTAATAGCAATAAACACATGCTTAAATTTTAAACTTCTATACAATAGGAACAATTATTTTGATACGTTCAATTCTTTCCTTCTTAAATTTTCTCAGTTCATTGTCATTTCTTATTTTCAGTGGTACCTAATTCATTTTATATTTCCAAAACTTTATACGTGATCATATTTTGCGTATCAGTGTTTTTAAATTACTTAGCCTGTAAACCAACTATGCTAGTGGCAGGCTTGGCCCACATCAATAAGCAGAAAATTTGAGATCGTCCTGAATAAATAATCGCTCTGGGTTTCGAGAAATTCATAATATAACAAAATAATATTTATTATTTTCTTCAAAACTCCCTACAGCCGTCCTCAATAACAAATTTAAGTTCATAGAGATATTGTTAGATTGTTTAGAATTTTAATTACATTATAAGTGTTGCACTATGGTAGTGTGGTTAGTGAGCTAAGATAGATTAATTCCTTGATTGAGAATCAATTGCGATTTTCCTTTCATGGCATGAGAATTTTCAGTAACATCCACGTGTGCCGCTTCTTAAGGTGTATTTAAAATCCAAAACAATAACAGCTAGTGTTAAATTTCAAAAGGCCAAATAAACTTGCGCAAAATTTAAATAAATTTTCAGCCGTGCCGGTCTTATCTCCGTCTTGACTCAAAGAAGGCTGTAAAAAAAAAACTTTGCTTTGCGGGTCTTCGTTTTGGATTGACATTCATGTGGCTTACAAATTGTTCCCAATATTTTATTGTCGTTCTTTAATTGCTCAGCATTTGTCAGGTTTTAAATAGTGATTTTTGCCGTGGATGATATAGACATGATAACATTTCCTCATTAAGTCGAATATTTTGCGAATTAATTCCAGTTTGTTGAGAACATTTAATAAGTACTTTGAAATTACACGTAAATATTTCAATTTAACATGTTTTTCGTTTAAAATAATTTATTATTTAATTTTATTTACTTATAATCTGTAATTTTAATATTATCGTGTGATTTTTTATAGTCTTTACTGTATTAAGTTTAGCTCAAGAATATTATAACGAATCTTGCAGAATATAAGTATATTTGTTAATGGGAAATTAAATCTTCTAGCTATAAGTGTGTCATCATTTCTCAATGAAAATGATTGCAATATTACACCGATGTCCTGAAAGCATATTATTCTTAATTTCAAATATAGTTATTAATACACTTAAATACAACCATTGCTTTACACTTAACTGTTTTAGTGCATCCAGCATATGTTGCCTGCCTTGGTGTTATTCTATTACATCGAAGTGTAATTCGCTTTGCCCTATTTTGTTGCTTTTGCCACAAATTGATGTCTCCTTCCGATATCATAAGAACTATCTCATATTCGAATTGAGATTTGTTTAGTATATTACATATTTAGATAGCGCTAATTCTCCTGAAGAATGAGATCTCTTTAGCCACTTTTTTGCAAATATAATATATATTTATTAAATTTTAATTAAAATCAATAACTACCCCTAAGTACTTTATTTCCTTAACTAGTTCAATATTTCCGTTATCCATGTCCATATGCTTCGTTTTATATATATTTAATATCATCTTTCTCATCTTTAACCATTCATAAATTTGCGTTATGACGTCCTTTAGCTTATTTACACATACTGAAACATTCACTCAAGTTATAAAAATTAGCGCATCATCTGCAAATAGTCCTCTGTATACCTTAAAACTTTTCCCATACATCATTAATATGTAATATAAACAGCAATGTTGCTAAAATTCATCCTTGATGAGCACCAACCATTACATCTTCACTGTTCAAATATACACCGCCAAATTTTGTTTCTTAAGATCTACAAGTCTTGAACGATGTAAACTACTGGTGCTCTGTACCCGTGACCAGGAGTGTATACATGGGGGTCACAGGGGTCTAAAACCCCCTCCCCTCCCCTGTCGCAAAGCGAAGCGCGCCACCCAACCTTCGCGGTGATGTGAGTAGTAATAGTGGATTGGGTAAAAGAGTCAATCGATCGTAGCTCTTCGTCTTTTAAACGTGTACAAATTTTTTAGAATTTTCTTCAGTTTTTATATAGTGTCGAAAAGTCATCTATCATACCCATCTCAGGATAGTAAGTAATTTTGGAATGCATATTTATTTTAGTATTTGATTGTTTAGAAAATGGAACGTAATGCTTAGCAGCCCAATTATGAAGATGCTTTTATATTTTTGTTGCGCCCATTACTCATATATATAGGTATATGAAAAAGCACACAATTTCAAGATTTGAAAGGGTTATTGTTTCTATGAAATTGCTCAGCGATCATAATTTTTTTTTTACCTGTCTGATTTTCCGGCGGTAGATGGCAGTGGGAAATTCGCTGCCAAAACAGGTAGTCGAAAAGCGGCGATTGTGAAAGAAGAAGATACTGAGATTTCATTTGTTATTAGTTTTGAGCGTTTTGAAACAGATTTTTATCGAGAATATTTTATATTATGTTGAAAGAATTGCAGCGGACTAAAGTGTGGAAAGGAAAAATTTAAAATACAGAATTTAACTAAATTAAAATCAAACTAAATGCCAGTAATATCACAATTTTACGCCTCGAAATATCCATCCAAACCATGTCTTTTTTGTCAACTCGTCTACACTGGTTGTCTTGTATATCATAAATTTTTTTATGGTTTCGCACTTTCTCAATCAATTTTTCATCAAAATTCATTGTTTTGAAATGTTTTACAACCTTGACAAAAATAAATGCCAAAACAATTTCATTCGTTTGATTTTGTTGGCGACGACGGCAAAATTAGAATTTGATCAATATCGACGGCAACTTCGTCCACCGCTGACCGTCACCTGTCGAAATTTGGGCATTCGCATAAGATGCTGTTCCTTTAGAATTTTGACAGCGGGATCTTTTCGTCGTTTGCCGTTGCACGTTGCAATTGCATTTAAGCCTTGACTTAACAAATTTTGTTTTACGGTTCTTCCATCTTCCAGTAGAACACTAGTTCCATCCATGCAATCAACGTCTATCCATCCGTTGATTTTTCATAGCGACACTGATTCTAGAGTTTTTCGAAAATTTTACGTTCGTAGGGAAGCATTAAATTTTTCTTAGAAATACACTTGCAAATTGATCTTAAGAATTGGAATGAATAACTATTCGCCAAAATCGGTCTAAACGAATTAGTGCATTGATTCTGGTGGCTCACTCTTTCGGACAGGGGCACAAGGATTCAGTTTTCTTAGAAAGATCTGAAAATTTTTCTTTAGTTTTTTCATGCACTATTGGTGGCGAACAATGATTCCAAAGAGTTATGTTGATTCAGGTGCCTTGGCTGATCTGGGTCGCTAAAGATATTTATGAGTGTTGACCATCATATATTTTGTTCTTAGAAATTTACTTAAATATTTTCTTTCGAATTTTTATACACTATTGGTTTCTGAAAACGATCAGTTGGATTGATTCCATTAAAATTGATTCTACCATTTTTACGGCAGGACTATAAAAATAAAAAACCATTCG
>OZ005744.1:132529575-132585592 GCA_963930735.1 Dioctria linearis | reverse complement strand
AACCAAAAGTGTCAAGACGATTGGTCACAAGTCGCTCAGGAGTTTGAGGGAATGTGGAGCTTTCCAAATTGTGTGGGAGCTATCGACGGCAAGCACATTCATATAGTCTGTCCGCCGAACGCAGGGTCGGAGTATTTTAACTATAAACATCGGCATAGTATTGCACTAATGGCAGTATGCTACGCCAAATATTAATTTATCGCCATCGATATTGGGGCCCCTGGCAGCAGAAGCGACGGTGAAGTCTTTAAAGAAAATAGTTTCGGAGAGCGTCTTTGATTTGCCTCCAGAGAAAGTCTTAACAAGAAGAAGTACGCTGAAGATACCACATTATTTTGTGGGTGACAAACCTTATGAGATCGTTTCCAGGGTGAAATTTACCGAATCGAATCAGCAGGAATATTTCAATTGTCGATTATCGAGGGCCAGGAGAACAATTGAAAATGCTTTTGGTATAATGATTTGCCGGTGGAGAGTTCTACTGCACGACATATATTGCCACCCAAAAAATGTAAGAAAAATTGTTTCCGCTACAGTGGTCTTGCACAAATACTTACGTAAAGAATGTGTTGATTATTGCCACCAAATTTCGCAGACACATTTGTAATAATAGATTTCGGCAAATTAATAAAAAAAATTAGTTAAGTTTTATGTTTTATTTATTTTTTTTCTCGAAATAATCGAAGTTTTTTATTCACATAATATAATACTCCATTCTGTATCTCGTCTAACTCGTTCACTGAGAGTTCGGCCAGGTCAATTTTTTTGGCAATAGACTGCATAATAATCTCTAGGCGACGCCCAAAAGTTTGAATACTGATTATCGATTGCATTCGATGGGCCAAAATTCCTTACACAACCTGCTCTTTTTCTTGCAGGAGTGCTATCCAAAATTAGATCAGGCGGTACTGCTCCTGAAAGAACTTCCGTTGCTTCTATCGCAGAGGTCATCGAGTACTCTAATGCAGTTGGCGATAGCAAACGGTTGGTAATTGCTGAGTGTTTTTCTATAAAAAAAAGCAAGATGTTATATTTTCATATTAAACATGGTTAATATTAATTTTGCATTACATTGGGACTATATGTGCATCCACAAAATTTAGGAGATCAAAAAATCTCCATTTGGGTTTATTCACTGCTCTACTTCCAGACGGAATAGTCCGCATTTTGGACAACTCAAGTCTATATGTATTCCTCAGAGGCTTCCACCTCGCTTTCAATTTCTCCTCTAAGTAAAAAAATATTTTTTCTTGAATTCGAATAATTCATATAATAAATACTGCTTCATAATCACAACTTTAATTTATTTTATTAAGTTTTCAAATGCATAGAAAAATTTGAAAAATAATAATTAATTAATAAACAATAGAACACAATAAAAAACACAAAAATGAATAAAATAAAGGCACACTCACTAGGAATACAAATTTCCTCGCTTATCTTTTTCCACACTTTTTCCTTTTTAAAATTATTTTTGTAATCTTTGTCGCTTTTTACATACAACAAGGAATTTTTCTTCATCATTTCAATCAATTTTTCTTCGAATGACATTATGAAGCCGCTGAAAATCAAATATCAACTGATTGCCGCTGCGGCTCCCAAATCGAACCCGGAGCCGAAACCGCCATTGGGTTAAGTAGCACTGTCATACTCACATTTGATTTTGATAGGCTTCGCCTCCGAATCCGGATTGGCATCCGAAGCCACCATTGTGTCATCGCCTTAGTTCGATTTTGATTTTGGAAAACTTCGTTTAGGGGGTAGATATTTCGATAAAACAGAGTGATTCTACCGTTTTCGGGTTCGGAAAAGTTATTGAGCTAGATATCTATTTGGAAAAACTCATTTAAATGGTATTTATTAAGACGGTTAATGAGAATAGTACTGGACTTTAAGACATTGAATTGAATCAACCATTTTAACGTGCGGGAAAGCAATTTAGCTAGGTTTTAATTTGATGTAGCTTTGTTTCATAGTGCAAAAGCTCCAATGGATGTTATGGCCGAAAGATTTCCTTTCAAACAAGTAACCTTTAATTAGAGAAGCCAGATGTTAGATAGGGCAACGGTAACGGACTCATGTCTGGTATACTGACGGGTCCAGGAAAGATAACAATACAGGGCAAGGGGTTGTTGGATCCAGAAGTGTAACTTCAACAACGACAACAAAGTTACCTTTTTTCAGTTCACGAATCATGAAGGAGTGCACGCAACTAAAAATACGGACGATCTGACTTAAATATGATTAGATTAGATTTGTGAAGGGGTGTATAGGCGTTAGTCTCGCAATCACTGCGACCTGAAAGATCGGTTGTTAGTCCCCGTTGAATTTGCTCCATTTATAGGTTTAGACTGTTAATAAAGTCTAGGACCATTCTGGGCTTGATGTTCCATACGTAACTTGGTGGAGGAAAAGCATGTTCAAGTGCTCCGAGGTTTCGTGAGCATCCTGACAGAAGCGGCAGGATGAAGTGTCAGCCAAACCCAGCTTGTTTAAGTGATACCTCAAGGGGTAATGGCCTGAGAAGAGCTCAGTGATCATTTTGAGCTCTGTTCTTCTAAGGAGTAGGAGTTCTTTCGTTTTTCCGCCAGAGGTGTCGATAAACTTTTTTGCCTGACGAAGTCCTTGTAGCCTTTACCAATACAGGGATTTTTGTTTATTCTCCCAGTTATTTAGGGTAGCTTTGAGGTAACACTTTGAAGTACCACAAAATGGCTCTGGTCCGACAAACTGAGTTTCCGCTCCTCTTTTGGCTAGGCCATCCGCAATTCCATTGCCTTTGTGGCCCTCATGTCCAGGTACCCACATGAGGATAACTTTGTTTCTCCTTGATAGGACTTAAATATGAAGCGACAGTACGTACACTAATCACTACTGAGCATTTGGACTTCTAAACAGTCAGTTTAGGGGGAAACTACAAAAATGGGAAGAGTGTCAACTAAATTTTCTCAGGCGCAGCATGACCGATATGGCTAACTACCATACCTCATGAGGGAAGAGGAGTGCGGGGATAGTCTATCAGTTCCGCATACAATGAGCTCTGTTAGTAACGGTACACCTTTTACTTTCTAAGATACTGGATATTTTTTAAAAGACCAGCAAATTTTCCTAATCAACTCGCAACTCCGAAACAGTTAAGATGCCCCCCACCCCCGCCCACTTTCTTCCAATTCTTTGTTAGCCTAAGTGACTAACTATCACCTCATCTTCTATGGACCACCACTGACGAAAAACCCTGTATAAGTGGTACTATACATGTACATTTTTTTTAAAGAATATTCAGGTCTCCGCCGCTGTAATTCGTTACACATGAGGTTTACAAAAAATGTGTTTATACAAAAATTATGGGAAATTTAGTCTTCTTCGAATGGCTGATTCATTTCTGTCTTCGGATCAACCGTTGAGGAATTATTAAAAAAAAAAAACCTTTTTAAGGGTGAAAAGTTCGATTTTTTTATGGGTGTCCGGAACTAAGTAACATATATAAAAAATACAACTACCCCACCTTTTGTAAGTCAAAAACCCCTATTCACTGGACTACCTATAAAAGTTGAAAGTGAGCTACATATTTAACCCTCATGTGAGCGGATATGAACTTTTCCGATTATGAGCGACGGGGTACCAAAGTATCACAGAAACTTGACAAATTCTAGCGCAAGATAACGTAGGAACTATCAGTTTTCAATCGAGGATGCCCAAAATTCACACAATTTATTCCATCTAAGCCTGCCCGATACGGCATCAAAATTTGGTGGGCATGTAGTACAAAAAAACTAATCCACTATGTGGCCAAATTTATACTGAAAAACAACAGGACGTGAAATTCAACGGGGTGAGGGTTTGTGAAGGATTTGCGCCATAAGAATAAAAACAACGATAGAATTATCGCTATGGATATTCTTTTACGACACTGCCGCTAGCTCCACTTTTGATGTCATGGAATCTCTTCGTAGTATGCGTACTAAAGAAAAATAAGCCATATACATATACCCTCACAAATGTTGGGTAACAAATAATATCGTATCTGATTTGATTTAGTACAGACAAAGCTACTATTGGCACATATGTTCCCAAAAACATGAACAGTGTAATACTGTTTTCAACAATGCGCTACACACGTGAAGAAAGTAGCACAAAAAATTAACCAGCAATTATACACTACTACAGGATAGATATAGCTACTCTTGCAGTGTACATAATTTATTCCGAGAATAACCCTATGACTGTAAGGGGCACCGATAGTTGCCGTATCTTCCTGAGGCATCTGGAAAATTTGCTGGAAATGTCATCCGTTAAGGAAAGATCAGAAAATTGTCGGGTCTTCCAACACTTCGCAACTAATGCCCTAAGCAGATGGATAAAATCAATGGTCACTCACTCGTAATTAAATTTTTCAAAATCTCGGTACCCAAAATTTTGTGAATTAAAATGAAGGCCCCGTAAATTTTTATATGTAATTGACAGCACATTTTTAATAATTAAAATTAAAATTCATAGATAAAGCGATTATTGCAGATTAAAATTTCGAACGAATGATAATTGATTTATCCCGTCTGTCTTAACTTTAAGTCTGGCATTGCTGGGAAAGACTTTGGTATTTGTTCCACATTGTTCCGGTAAAGAGTTAGCTGACACATGTTATTTATACCGATCATGAATGAGTTACTAAAAAACTCACATGTTGAATGTGTCCAGCACTCAAGTGCCATTGTCAAATGTTGTTTTAGCACATTTTAATTTGTCTCATAATTAAAGTATAATTCAATAAACGTTAATGTAAATCTATTCCTTCTGGCTTTGCCTTATTTTATTTAATGTGTGTTGTATCTTCATGAATTTCAGCTATTAAACAAAAAAAAGGGAAACCGAAAATCCTATCATTTTAGTCATTAGTACAAATGTACCACGTTGCTCGCTATAAGGGGTAATAGCTTTAGACCCAGAAATGGAATATTTCTGATTAATTTTTCGAACCGTTTTCAGATTAACTGTGTTCATTTGATTATTTTGAAGAAGAACTGAAAGCTCACTACGACATATTGCACCTTTCATGTGAATTTCAGTTAAAACATTTACGATTGGTTCATTTGTACCATGACCAAAGAATAACTAAATAAAAGAAAGGACACAGAAGAGTTTTCCGATTGTTTTCCATTTAAATGTACACGGCGAGAAAAAGAAGGAAGGAAGAGAAAAAAAATCAAAGACTTTTTGAACATTTTACGAATAAGACAAAAAACGTGAATGTGAAGATTACATGCAACGAAATGGAATGGCAAATGATTTTTTTTGGTAAATAAGAGAGAATGGGCGGAGTTTTCTGATTTTACGCTCATAAAATGCTCCCGCTCTTTTATGAAAATACGAATTTCAGGAATTGTCCCAATGTTTTTCGCAGAATTCCAATGTTTGTTAGTGTAATCCTATGATATGTGAACAGCACTTTTTCTGTTTACATTTGTTTTGCTCATGTGGGGGACTCTCTTGCTGGATTCTGGGAATTTTATTTGACAGAAATTTTACATCTCCTATTAGTGCGTTGTTCATTCCGAAATTTATCTTTTTCTTGCCAAATGGAGGTAGGGTTACCCAATGTACATTATTATGAATAGTCTGAAAGAATTTTGAAGGTATTCAAGAAGATGTTATCATTTGGGTAATCCTACGTTTTCTCAATGTTTGTTTAAACTCGTTGTCTCAGTCGCACTACAATAATGCATAGCCAAGTTCTTTTGCCCCATTCATGCAAAAGACAAAGGAATATGAGATTACCTCTTTCAATTTTCTTTTCTTTCCAATTTTGTTCGCCTCTGTCTCTACTTATATTTATTTTACCTTGCCATGACGCTCACATAAGGGTTAAGAAATTCTTTTCCTCCTTCGGAAAAATTGTTGAATAAGGTAAAATGAACTGAGAAACTTTAAGGCAATTCCAAAATTAATGTTTTTGACATTTATGTGTAATTTAATTTTATTTGTAATAAAGCTGTAATATGTGGGGGGTATTTGCAGCAATGCTCTTATTAACAGCAAATTCTCAAAATTTTATTTAAACTCAGCAACTGCACGCACTTGTGAATTGTGTAAACTAGAAATCTTAATATACAGTAATATTTTCTTGCATTACTAAATAAACAGCAAAATAGCTGTTTTTATATACGTTTACAAGAGAGCTGAGTATGTGAATCAGCCATTTTTATACCACATTTCCTTTTACTTGAGTAATATGAGATGGGAACACACTTCGCAATATATATTTTTTTAAAAGTTTCTACTACGATTCTTTCGGAGCAAATTGAGAGTGCACCACACTGACATTTTTGGAGATCTACGATAGAATTAAGGTAGAATTGGGACACAATAAATCAATTCTGGTCGCGGTATTTACATAGCCTTAGTGACCTGGTCGCCCCTACATTTAACCAAAGTTATGATTGACCATAATCGAATCAATTAATCGTTTTTCTTTAATTTAAGTTTTGACCAATTATCCCCTCGGCCGGCTAATATGAACACATAAGTAACTAAGCTTGTGATAATTAGTACTTACTGTCTTATCGTGTGGATTTAAGTAGGAGTCTTTGCGTATCCATTTCGTCGAATTTATCATCATTATGAATGCATAATTCCTCTTTCTTCTTCTGAACTACAGAAGGATTAATTAGATCCAGAGCTTCAATATGCTGTAAATAGCCTAATCAAAAAACGAAACAAAACACCGAAAATTCATCAAATTGCCTTTGCTTCTAAGCTAGAGTGGTGGCTACAACCCACAAAACTTACGAGACTCACATACACCTTTGCCTTGTGATACCATATTTGTTGGCCATTCTCTGGAGTTATATATTGATGGATGATGTCCTGATGTTGAGGAAGGAAGTTAAAATTAATCAAACCGGGTTATGAATTTAAAAGGTTCGTTAATATAATAAGTTTGTGGCTTCCTCCAGGCCATGAAGAATAATTGCCTAGTGCTTTAGATCTTTTTTTAGCCATACCTCATCATAAGCGCAACAAGGATGGAATCCTCTCGATTTTTTTTTCGTCCAAACAGCTTACAAAGAAGTCGTTGAGTGTTCAAATTACTTACCGAATAGGCCATGTCCATGATATTATCACTTTCATATTCTGTATGCCAGATCCATTCCTTCTTTGTCAGGACAGCGGTTCATTGGGATTTATCTCGAATCCACTAAGTATCTATAGTTAGTAAGCTTTCAAATCCATTTACCTCTTAACTGATACAAGAGGTGTTCTCCTCTTCAGCCTTCTATGGTAAGTGCATAGGTCGAATAATTATCACGTACCCAGGTGTTTTCTTGTACCCTTTTTTTGTGTAATACTAAACTGAATATTAGATAGTGCCCCACTATTTCACATTCACAGAATAACAATTTTCTCCATAGTTCAGATAGGTCAGAAATTTTCCAGCATTTTGTCTCTTTAAGTCTTAAGGCTAGGGAAAACCAAGCAGGGGCGCAGCGAGTGATGGGGTGAATGGGAGCGGTGCACCCCATAGGATCGGTTTCTAACTCGCCCCAGTTTCACAGATAACTTGTTACTAACTTTCATGTAGAAAGTAAGAAATTATTATGAGCAAATGCATGATTGGTGAGGCTTTCGTAATTTTTGACTCCCTGATCATGTTTAGAACTCAGATTGAAATTTTTGTTATATCTTAGTGGAAAATATAAGGTTGAAAATAAAAAAAAATTAATGGAAATAAAAGTCCTCCAGGATATTAAAACATTCAGTATAAATTCATTCTTGTATCCTTTGCCAATACAAGGATTTTTGTTTATTCTTCTAGTCATTTAGGGCAGCTCTGTGGTAACAATTTGAAGTACCACAAAACGGCTCTGGTTCAACAAACTGAGTTTCCGCTCCTCCTTTGGCTAGGCCATCATCTATTTCATTGCCTTTGTGGCCCTAATGTCCAGGTACCCAAATGAGGATTACTTGGTTTCGCATTGATCAGTTTTGTAGGGTATGTAGACATTCCCAGACTATCCCTGACTGGACAGTGGAGGACCTTTATGACTTGAGGGCAGCTTGACTGGCCGAGAGAATACTAATGGTTGAGCCATTTATGGCTCTTTTAATGCAGGTATTGGCGCATTCTACTATGGCCAATACCTCGGCTTGGAATACTTTAGGGGTAGAACCCAGAGCCTTTAATATAGATAACATTTGGGCCCGTATACGCGCAGTCCCACTCCATTGTCCGTTTTTGACCCGTCTATGTACCACACCATCGATCCTTGCTGAAAGAACGATTTAGTGGAACGCCATTGCTGTCGGTCTCCCAGAATCACTTGGTATGGTTTTACAAAATCCACCCTGGGTATGATTATATCAGATATTCTTGTCATGTTAGTTTTAGGCCAGCACGCGAAGGCTGCATAGGTGACCATGAGTTTAACAACCGTGATGTAAATCCAGTACATCATTTTTGGCTTCTGACCCCATGTTCTGCCAATGAAGCGACGACACTTGATGTCTCTTCAAGCATATATTTGTAATATGCAATTTTTGTGAGATACCTTGGTGTCCTAGCTTTCAAACGAGTCATATTTTACTGCTCCAACATGAACAGCAAAATATATATGAATTTTGAAAGAAGACCAAAAGAGCATTTTTCCGAAATTTAAGAAATGCTATAACTTGCGACATACGCAATGTAGAGGGAGAATTTTCAAATTTTATTTTTGTTTCCACAAACCCTCCAAGTATGTAAAATAAAAAAAATGGGTGATGGTCATGTCACAGATGTCGCCTATTTGATATGGAATGACCGATATACTTCCGTCGACTTTGAGGCGCTATACGTCCATATTGAGTGCAATGATGTCCATATAGCGTCCACTTTCTACCTTACCGCATCGGTACCGTAATTCAAGTCTCTGAGTACTACTGATACAATGGGAATATGTTTACAGTAATTTCATATGTATCTGGATGTATTTTTGTGTAAAGGCTTTTCGTTGCCGCTACGTCGCAACAGCCGCACTTCATGTCCAGAACACTGATGTTTACACCGGGCCTTAGGTTTTTTTTTTTAATTTTGTAAAAACGGCACAAATTGCGTGGATTTTAATAAGTAAATAAATGTGTTTCATTATTAATGAAATTATGATTAATCTATTGAAGATAAGGAAATCAGTGGCTTTATGGTCCATGACGAGATTTGAGCAAATAAAACTTGAAATTATATATCTTCGTAAAAGGAGTTCTTAAGAGCTCAGATGGGCTCAGGACGCGATATTACAACTCTCTTTCCAACCGGTTTTGGACCTGGGACACATATGCCCCCCACAAAGCCAAATCCTGGATGCGCTACTGAATCCAAGGGTTTAGATTCTGTAACAAAAACCCTAGACTAACTAACCGATGCGTCCACAGAAAAATATTTCCCCGAAAAGTGCAAAATATATCACAGATTAAAGTTCTAATCACTGAGCACATCACCACAGTCTCATCGACAGAAACCTTAATGTGTGTTAGAATTAAAGTTGAAAAAATAAGGACGAAGGAAATAGAATAATCTTTCCCTTTAACTTACAGATATAATTGTGCCCGAGGGTTAAAGATAAAAAAATAAAACAATAAAATTTCATACCAAAAATTTGAATGTTAACTCGCATCGCCTCATCAGATAAGGTATTCGCCCACGAAAAGACTGAAATAATTTCGCCTCAACTAGTAACTAAGGCAATGGCCACCCCAAAAAGGAACTTTTCAAGCACCTAAAAGGGACTACTACGACCGTCCTTGAATTTCGGTACCCATCAATGGGAACTGTTGATGTGCAAGTTTAGAGTCCTTGGAAATTTTCTAAGCAACCGGCTCATTTTCTTTCTTGAACTGAAGTGCGAATAAAATCTTTTTTGGCTATTACTTTTCTGAGAAAATTATTAGCAAATACTTCTCATTGTGTGGTGATAGATAACAAATTTGGGAAACTTGATTTTCTTCAAATAAATTGACAGTAGACGGGGTGCAGTCAATAAGACTGATATTGGTGAGAATTTGAAGTCTTATTCTTAATCTCCAATGAATTAATTCGGCTTCATGCCCCATAGAAACTCTGTCCTACTTACTAAGACTACTCAGAGTGGCCCTATTTATACTTAACTGCAAAAGTTCTCTAGCATTAGTTTGGGGTGAATCTGCAAGACTGCTTCAAGTGCTTTCAAAAGACCGTTAGGGATGGAAATATAACGTAACTCTGCCGAATTCGAAAACCTTGTAAGAATGAGCAAAAGTTTCGCCTGTTTGCTAATTTGTGGATGAATGACTTCATTCTGATATTGTAAAAGAAATGAGATAGACTGGTAAGTAAGACGATTAACTTTCGAGTATAGATGTCAAATGCCAATGCGCTAATGGACTTTAAAGCGTTTTATTTGTGCACGTTACTAATGAAGGTAACAGAGAAACTTTTAACTGATTAACTTTACCAATTTTACGTCGTAGTTTGAAATTACTTATAGCAAGCGACATCATTATGTCACGAATACTATTGCAAAACTGACGTCACGACCCAAAATGGGGATATTTAAAATTTTAAAACCAATTCTCACGAGATTGAAGAGTGGCAAATCTAGACAGATGTTGTGATTTGAAACGACCCCCATGTGCTGCCCAATATATGGTTAGATGCGGGACATAGATAGCTTTAAAATACAGAAAAATTGTTAACTTATTTTGACATCATTTATCAGTGAGCTCGAGATAAGTTGGTCATAACAAATAAACCACTTCTACACCAATTCTTTCTCGAAAAAGTCCAATCCGGAATCTGAAGAACGCTATACCTGGATAAGTGATGTATAATTATGACAACTTCGTCACTGGGAAACGTAAATGTTGCCTTGCTATAAAGCGACAGATTACTAAATGGTCTGATCTCTGCACCTTATGAATTTTGGGCCAACTGACTTGGTTAGACTGACTGATTTGAAATGCTTATAATTATTTTATTTTCAAAGTTTTTTGTTTTATTTTTTTTTGCAGATAATAAAGAATTTTATAAAATTTTATAATGTCATCATACTCAGTGCAAGAACGTGTAAAAATGGTTGTTTTTTATTATGCTTCCGGACGATCAATTGTTACAGCACAAAGAAAATACCGTCAGTATTTCAATACTGCGGCGGCCCCCACTGTAAATATGATAAGAAGCTTAATTACCCGTTTTGAGAATTGGGGTTCAGTAGGTGATGAACCACGAAGAAATGTTGTTCGACCTGTTCGCACTGAACAAGCTATAGATGCTGTACGAGAAAGTGCTAACACGTATCCAACTGTGTCTACTAGACGACGTGCTACTCGATTGCGCATCTCCAGAACATCGCTACGACTTATTCTAAAAGTTGATCTGAGGATGTTTCCCTATAAAATTCAATTGGCCCAAGAATTATTGCGGAGGGATGCACCACAACGACTACAATATGCCAATAGATTGATTTTGCTTGCGACAGAAAATGGCAAATTTTGAATAATCTGATTATGACCGATGAAGCACATTTTCATTTGATTGGATATGTTAATAAACAGAACTGCCGAATTTGGGGTACGGAGAATCCGAGAGCATTGCCGCAGTGACAATTACACCCTCTCAAATGCACTGTTTGGTGTGGAATCATGGCTGATAGAATTATCGGTCCATATATCTTTGAAAATGAAAATCAGGAGCCTGAAACCGTTTCTGGGGCGGCATACCGGACCACGTTCGAACATTTTTTACATCCAGTAGCTCTCAATAATCCTGACATATGGTTCCAGCAAGATGGAGCTACACCTCATAGCGCAGGAGCCACAATGGCGATTTTTCGAGAACTTTTCGATGGCCGAATAATTTAAAAAACAAAGCTGATTTCGCGTGGCCACCTCGTTCTCCAGATTTGACGGCCCCAGATTTTTTTGTGGGGTTTCTTGAAGGATCGAGTTTACGTCAACAAACCACAAAATATTCAGGAGCTAAAGCAGAATATTCGCACTGAAATTCCTCAATTGGAGCCAGAGACATTGGGAAACGTAATTCAAAATGTATTAAGTAGAGCCATTAACTGCCAACGGGAGAATGGACGCCATCTAAAGGATGTTATTTTTCATACTCAGCTTAAAAATAATCTATAATTTATACTTTCATTTAAAAAAAAATAAAATAAAAAACTTTTAAAATAAAAAAATTATAAGCATTTCAAATCAGTCAATCCAAGTGGGCCCGCCCTGTAGATGACTTCGCCTGGAGAATTCCCACCATTCAAAAATTACGGCTGGACCCAGAGTAGTGTAAACTAAGAGCTGCTTAATTCCATTCAAGGCAGTACCTTATCTTAAGGATAGATTAGCATTACAATGGCTGAGAAACGAGTTTTTTTGCAACTTAGCGAAAACAGAATCCTAAGCTTGGACGAAAATCTAGTCTAATGTACATTTCTGGTTAGTAGGTATACCTAGTTAGCAGGGTTACCACGCAGTCAGTGTGGCAAAATGTACTCTCCCTTATCTTGTACTGATTTTTAATATCCCAGATAATGATGTTATGTTCAAGTGGGGTATGTTTTTAATTCACGAATAAGAGCGAAACTAAAACTGGCCATCATATATTCAACAAAGATTATCTTTTTCTAAAACCTTAGTTAAGAAACAGAGACGGCTAATTTGAATGCAGTCACTCAAAAGAGAGGATGAAGGTAAGCAGCACAAGTGCATTTTTCCACTAACTATGGGAAAATGGGACGGGAATTGATATTGCGAAATAGAAACAACCCCCTCGCTTTCAGAACATTACTTTACACTATGTCAAATTTATATATACATTCACTTTGCTATCCGATACAAAATCTGGGGAAATGACTATAAGTGGCCAATTTCTTAAATGTGAAAGGAGGAGTTGGATGATAGAATCCACTGAAGTTTGTCATTTTTGTAGCATGGATTTCCGGTGCTTGTAGCATACGATACCAGTGTATTAATTTTGTGTGTGATATGTTCTTCTAACTCTAAGAACTTCCCAGACGTAAGTTCAATCAGTCCTGCGAAAAAAGTTGGCCGTTGCATGAAGGCTACAACCATGTTCTCTGCCACTTTGTTGATTCTGCACACCGCCTTTATGTTAGCCGTAAGAAAGATATTATCAATTAGTATGAGCTCAACAATAAAAACAAAAAACACCTCCAACTGATAACAATCATTAAAAACGCCTCCTAGAGTCGTTTAAAAGAGGCCACTTAGTAATCTTGTACTTCCGATCACTGCCATATGCGGGGTTCGTTATATAAACTTCACACGTCCTTTTAAAAATACTCAGCAAACCTTTCTGGAAATTTGTACGTGCTACGCTTAGCCTAGCGATGAGCTCCCTTCAAAAGAAAGTCTTCATTTTAATATAAAACAACTGATTGATGTAATTGAAAATAAAATAAAATTATTCTCGCATTAAAATCACGCCTTTGGTATTCAGATGAACTCTTAGCCCCCAGCTGATCCCGGTAAGTATCTTAATTTTTTAATTTCTTTTCGCTTTGAAAAGTTATGAAATATCCAAAAACACTCAAACGACATTCAATATCTGTTCGGTTCAGAGCTTCTGTTGCGGCTGGTTATCAGATTACTCTTAAAAGCGAATTGCTCTACTTAGGATTAGCCTAAAGCATTTGAGATAAAAAGACTATTACGGAACAGTTTCGCGGGTGGACAGTTATTATTTAAAGAAATTATTTCCAAGAGAAATTAAGATTTCTTGCCTCGTTCTTTCACTTTGATCTGCTGATTCTTTTATAAGGCCCATCACTACTACTATGAGCGCCACCATTACCACTGCCTCCATTTCAGGGTGCCTTTTTCGATTCCCTAATCATGGAAAAATAAAAGAGGCTATAACCGGATCTTGTGTAGACTGGGCTTCATTAAAAACAACATGGCATATTGGGGTTAATTCAAAGGGTTGAATCATGAACGAAAAGGTCCGCCACACTTAAATTTTCCTAAAAATTGGGTGTTTTCCGATTTTCCGTCTTCATTACGATGGGATGCCTAAGTCTGTTACAAATATGAATAATAAAAGTTGAATTTTCTCAGTTCATACTGTCGCCCCAAAGGGGTCCCTCGAGCGGTTTCCAGTTTGGCGAAATAAAGTTTAACGAATTTATGCAATATGCCTGCTATTATGGACATCATCACTAGGGATGTTTCCCATAAGTACCCCTTTTGACTTGATGTAATGGAAGAATTTCCATCTAAGGGGTTTAAGTTTTTTGTGCGACTCGTTCAAATTTGGGTTTTTCACTGGTGGCTACCAAAAATGTAAAAACCGGAAGAATGAAAGGGTTTGTAAGAGGTCAGATAACCAATTTTCTACAGGATTGTATTGGAACTTGTCTGCTTTGATTTCTGTAAAATGACCTCATGGTTTTGCACCCACAATGTTAAGTTATTTAAATGTTTCTTTTTTATTGTTGGACATTTTGTTCAGAAATTAGTTATGTAACTAAACGTGGTAGAAAACTTGTTTGCCCCCTGTCGTGACTATTTGCCAACGAACAACTAATTAAAGCCTCTGCCATGCTACAGTAATAAATTTTTTTTGCGTTTATCGTTTCACTGTAGAAGGAATTTTATGCATTTTGATCCTTTTTAAGTGTGGTAATTTAGTCCAACGGTGCTTTTCAACGATGCGGAAAAATCACGAAGAAACAACTTTTAAGGATTACTGGTGTTTTGCTGTTTGGCTCTTAATAGCTTTTGTGTTTTGTTTTGCAATTTTTTTCTGCTTTTCTTTGACTGAGATTTTATTTCAAGACTTCCACTTGTTCAAAATGCGTGTAATTATGGTTTTGCAAGCTTTAAGAATAGTGTTCCAAAGTTTTATTGAATCTTAAAATTGTATTTTAGATTGCCCGGTATCGTAAACGTTTTCATTGAGTAAATGAGCTAGTTGGTGTGACTAGCTGAAAGATTTACATTGGTGTTCTCGAATACTCTATCTTCGTATACCATATGATTTTATCTAGGGTATAAAGAGAAAAATATGAGCAACGCCCGAAAAGCATTCTGAACAAGCATTTATTGCGGGTTGCGCGAGTTACTCATGCTACACAATACTCATCTTTATATTTATCCATATATACATTTATCACCTAAAATATTCATCCTTAATTCATTACATGCCGCTGTGCACCAGGGTTCTGTTATCTCTCCGTCTCTCTTCCTAATTATCATTAATGATCTACTCTCCCTTACTTTCAATCCCACACATATCTTTGCCGATGGCAGTAACCTTGATTTCGCTTACTCCTTTGATACTCTTGCGGACTCCAGAGGGAATGCCGCATGCGTCAAACGAGATGGCATGACATGATCATTGAATAACGATCTTGATAGTATCCTCGCTTGAGGCAAAGCGAATCATATCGAATTCAATACAACCAAGACTCAAAGCTTCTTTCGTCTCTCTAAAACAAGATCAGCATTTAACCACTCTCATTTCATTTGATGGAGCCTTAATTTCAGATTCACGGTCACTAAGCATTCTTGGCATTAACATTTCCAATAAATTAAGCTGGACACACCACATCTCTCTGTTGCCAAGGAAGCATCGAAATGTCTTGTGAGAAATATTTCAGCCCATCAAATCTAGCGCTCCTCTACAATTCCTGTTGACTCATAAAACAAAACCCTCAACAACCACATCAACCTGAAATGAAAACGAAAAAATTCCAAAAAGAATACAATTCAAATATACATTATCTGAATTCCATTTAATCTTAGTTTTTCCCGTCCTTTAAGGTGTTCCACTTGTGGCACCAAGTCATATCCGAGTGTCTCCAAACCCTAGAACAAGACAATTATGAATTAATACATGAACGAAGGGAGGATGGGCGAAACATGAACACTTAATTAACGTAAATCAACACGAAATTGAACATAATTAGAAGTAACACAAAAACAAAGACTTAACCTCACACTCAAATTTTTAAAGAAATTATGTTTGCGTGTGAGGTATTCAATCACAAATTACACATTTTAACTCACCACAATATGAACAACACAAAGATCTAGACCAAATTTACATCCGAAACTTAGAAAAAACTCATTGCAAATACGGCATTTGTCACAATTTAATTACACGTCGACGTCTGTAAATTTATTGTCTCGGTGACAGAATTACATTGATTTGGGAAAGATTTGTGCGCGGATTTCGAAAATCGAATAATATTTGCTTGAAATTCACTAACTGTAAAGAAATTAGATAAAATTTAAATTACCTATACGTTAAATGAGAGAAAAGCAGACAAGAAATAAACGAAAGAAGATAACTATAATTATTTTACCGCAATTATACGAACATTAGAGCATGCGCAATAAAAGAGTAAAACCATACGCGAATTCGATATTTTCTATATTAGTAGCTTAAATTTCGGTAGAAAAAATGCGAATTTCTATTAAAATATAGCATAAATTTATATAATTTGTAATGTTTCATGTTAGCTTAAATAAATTTATGATTCATTCTCTCGCGTGCTTTCATCCTTTTTAAAAATATTTTTGAGAAGCCAACTTATGAGTTCTTTTTCTCCAAACAGAGAATGGCAGTATCAAGATAAAGGCGAAACCCACCGCTATAAAAGGCCGAAACATACATCTGGAATTACACATACATATGTGGAGATATTTTCTGGTGAAAGGCTCAAGGCAGTGATACGACAAAACACAATACACGGTAAAGATTGAAATCAGTCAATGCAAAAGTAACGTTGCTTAACATGATCTTGTGTAATTTTTTTTTGTGAATATAGAGTGAATTTGAAATTTGATTTATATTTATTAAGTAATTTAAGGATAGTATACTTAGGCAACTAAGGCTTGTGAATTTCAACGTGAATTAAACATATACATATATAACGAAAGTCCACAATTTTTATTTTCTTTATCCTCAAGTTTTTAAATAGATTGACAGTATTGGACTTCAAACTGCAAAACTAAATTGAATTAATTATTGTTGGATTTATTATTGGTGGTTCCATCCAGGAATGTGAGACTCGTGATTAAATTTGTTTTTAGTTGATCGGACACAAATTCACATAATTACTTATTGCCAAATTATGCGTTCCTTTCTTGTACGGCTTGGTTTGCGGTATTTTCAATTGGTGTTGATCACTGTTACAATTGCGGTATTACACACAATACAATCACTCCACAGTCGCAGAAAGGGCAATTTATTGCTTAACATATTTTCAATTAATTTCAATTTAATAGGTTTCCAAAATGAGTTCAGCAGGAAATTTTCTGGTGAAACAAGTTGTTTTAAAAAACAAGATTACCAAGGCAATCGAAAATGATAAAAAAACTAAAATAGAAAAAAGAACTACAGGGTTTTACAAACCAAAATTAATAGATTTACGCCATTTATGGATGGAATTTGTGGCACAAGATAGGAAAATTAATGAACAGATCATTTTTTCAAATAAAAAATGCGAACATGAATATATAGATGAAGAGCAGTTCAACGCAATGGGGGTAAAATATTCTGAATGCATGGGAGAATTAGAAGATGGCTTGAAAACACTAGCGCCAGAAGATAATAGCTCAATATGGCAAGCAACAAATCAAGCTTCGCAACTTCCGAATATAACTTTACCTCAATTTAATGGAGAATACAATTCTTGGCGATCATTTCATGATTTGTTTCCAGCTCTACTGCATAACAAAACTCACCTTCAATCAGTTCAGGAACTTCATTACTTGAAGGGACGAACCTTTGTTAATCAGCAACTGAAGAAGTTGATAAGTCAACCAAACTTAGCCAACGAAAATAGCAAAGGTTTAAAGGCATTAGTGGACATTACACAAGAATGCTTGCAACAATTTGAAGCGTTAAAGGTGAATACTGATCCCTGGGGTACGTTACTGATTTTCTTAATTGTACAAAAATTGCCTTTCGTCAAATTGCGTTTATGGGAGGAAGAATTGGGCGAAAGTTATAATTTACCAGAATTCAAGACATTTTTTTCATTTCTAAAGAAAAGAGTTCGTGTATTAGAGTCAATTACCAAAACAATTAGTTTAAAACCAATACTCCTTCCATCAAGAGAGAAACTACATATGTAAGCTGCAGTCTAGGGAACTTGCTATTATCAGGTTTCATTACAACATAACGAAAAATTCCAATTGTCCTGCAATAGTAGTAATCACTATGTTGGAACTTGCAAAACATTCCTAGAACTCGATGTTATAGCTCGTCCCAACCGAATCAACGCAGGCAGATGCTTAAACTGCGTCTCAAGCAAACACGTTAAAGGTAAATGTCCAAACAAGCAGAGATGTATTACACCATACGACGCTACATCTAATAGAGCCGTTGTTAAATTGTTTCCAATCTATAAACCCAACTAGTTCAACTATTGCTGCCAATTCACATACAAGTCAAGAAAATATCGTGAATAAATCTACAACCTTTTTAACCAGAGAGAAATACAATGCTTTGTTGTCAACGGAGTTGGACTTGGTGCAAGACGGCAATGGTCATTCAACAATAATGCGGTGTCTGATGAATTCAGGATCTCAAAGATCGTTCATTACAGAGGCCGCCTGCAAAAGGCTTCAAATACGTGGCGTTGACACATCAATCGAAATATCAGGTCTGAATAAAAATCAAACTGCGCTCGCTAAAAGATAGGTTCGACTATAACTAAGGCTTCTTAAATCAAGCAATGCAGTTGTGGAAACGGACATGCCCATACTGAAAACGATAACAGATCTATTGCCAGCCAAAACGTACGTCAACAGAAATTGGCGTCATCTTCAAGACCTTGAGGTGGATGACCCAACATTCTGGAAACCAGGGCCTATTGATATTTTGCTCGGAGCAGACGAATATGGGCGTACTATTTGCGGTGGGATTAAGCAAGGGCCAGAAGATGCTCCTGTCGCTATCAACACCATTTGTGGATGGATAATTTTGGGAATTACAGCACCAACACCCTCAACTTCCCAAGTGAAGACGTTCGCAATAACTGTCAATCCGGTGGATGATCTGAGCCTACAAAGTAGGAAATTTTGGCAAACAGAAGAGGTTTCTGAGATCAAAATTGAAGCTCCCGAAAACCAAAAATGTCAAAACAAATATTGAGGAAACTTACTGCCGTCTTCCAAATGGTCAATACTAAGTCAAGCTGCCATTCAGGACGGGAGAAGAGCCAGTTTTGGGTCAAGCTTTACGACGCTTTGTACATTTACAAGGATGGCTTGATAAAAATTCACTATTAAAGGAAGACTATGAAAAGTGTTTAGATGAATACCTACAAATGGCCCACATGGAAGCATGCAATATGCCTAAACCAACGGAAAACCATTAGTGTATACTACACCATGCAGTCTTCAAGCAGAGTACCACAGCGAAATTACGAAATTCGATGCCTCAGCGAGGACATGTAATGGAAAGTCATTAAATGAACAATTACTAGTTGGGCCAACATTACAACCAAAACTATTTTCAGTCATTCTTAACTGGAGGAAATACAAAGTCGCAACGACCGCAGACGTTGAAAAAATGTATAGAATTATAAAGATGCATCCAAATCATCGGACGTATCAACGCATTCTCTCGAGAAACCCAACAACTAAGCAACCTCAAAATTATAAACTTAATACGGTGACATTTGGCATGGCATCAGCACCTTGGCTATACGAACATTTCAACAAATTGCCAAGGATGAAGAAGAACGCTGGCCATTGGCATCACGATCAGCCTTAAGCGAATTTTACGTCGATGATTTATTGACTGGAGCTGGGAATATTCAAGAAGTTCAAGGGCTACAAAGACAACTCATCGAAATGCTGAAGCAAGGTGGATTTAAATTGCGGAAATGGTGAAGTAACTGTGCAGAGCTACTTGATCATTTTTCAATGGAAAATAGAAAAGTAAAGGGCTTACTAGATTTGACAGAGAACGAAGGAATAAAGGCCCTACGAATCAAATGGTACCCTATTTTACATTCAAAATAAATCAGGAACAAATCCATAAAATCAGTACTAAACGAACTATCCTCTTAGAAATTTCTTCCCTGTATGATCCATTAGCATGGGTCTCACCTATCATCATTGTAGCAAACATTCTTATACAATCATTATGGATCACCGGCTCTTCCTGGGATAGTAAGGTATCTGACACCGTCTCTGAGCAATGGTTAGCCTTTAAGCGAGAGCTGCATGAATTGGAAATGTTAAAAATTCCTCGGTGGGTAGGTTTCTCAACTCACAATCCAGTACATCAAATTTATGCATATTTTAATGCCTCTATTAAAGCATATGAAGCAGTGATTTATTTACGCATCCAAAATTATTGACATCTAAAATTAAAATAGTTTCAGTAAAACCAGTAACTGTACCACTTTTAGAGTTAAATGGCGCGTTATTATTGGCCAGGGTACCTAAGACGACAATGTATGACATGCAGTTACAAAACACGCCAGTTTTTGGCTGGACAGATTCCACGATTACCCTGCAATGGATACGCAAACACCCCGGACGTTGGAAGACTTGCCTAGCAAACAGGGTAGCAGAGATTCATGAGATCTTAGCTGCTGATTATCGGCACTATGTCCCAACTAAAGAAAACCCTGCGGACGTGGCATCTAGGGGAATATTCGCTCGTCAACTATTAGAATGTAGTTGGTGGTGGCATGGCCCTACATGGCTTACAAAACCCCAAGGCGCTTGGCCTCGAAATTCAATCCCTAAAGAACATACGGATCTGGAGGTGAAAAGATCAACTGTAACTGTAAGTTCAAACAGAGAATGAGTTGGTAACACGATACTCTTCCTATAAAAAATTAGTACGAATTACGGCCACCATACAACGCTTTGCTCAAAATGTCGTTATCCTAAAGGCAAGGAAATTGGTCCTTTATCTACCAAGGAACTGAGCAGAGCAAGCAACGCAATCCTGAAAATCGTACAAATATCAACTTTCCCAAAGGATTATGAACAACTAGAAACAAATAAATTATCAAGAAAAAGCAGACTGCTAACATTTAACCCATTCATTGATCACAGCGGGCTTATCCGAGTAGGGGGTGGACTGGAAAATGCTAACATCTAGTAGAAAACACCCAATCATACTCCCACCGATCATCATGTAAGTAAGCTAAGAATAGATAAAACTCATAAAGAAACTCTTCATTGTAGTACGAATCTCGTTCTAAACACAACTCGTAATCAATTCTGGATCCTTTATGCGAATCGAATTATCACTCGGCAGCTACACAAATGTATAGTGTGAGGTCAGCAGCGCCAGGCAGTTGAAATCAGTTGATGGGCAACTTACCAGTTCGAAGAGTTAATACAACTAAGGCATTTAGTCATGTTGGCATCGACTATGTAGGACCAATTAGTTTGAAGATGTCAACACATCGAAATGTCAAGATGTATAAGGGGTACTTTTGTATATTGGTGTGTATGGCAACGAAGGCAATCATATCGAGGCATTATCTGATTTGACATCATCAGCCTTCCTGGCTGCCGATTTGTATCTAGACGAGGACTCTGCTCTGATTTATACTCCGACTGCGGTACAAATTTTATGGGAGGCAAATCTATGATGGACCATGATCTAAAGCAAGCTATTAGGGAAGCCACGCCAGAAGTTATAAAATATCTCACAAGTATCAGCATAA
The DNA here is from genome assembly GCA_963930735.1 of Dioctria linearis. Taxonomy (NCBI): domain Eukaryota; kingdom Metazoa; phylum Arthropoda; class Insecta; order Diptera; family Asilidae; genus Dioctria; species Dioctria linearis. The sequence goes on along the minus strand of OZ005744.1, from coordinate 132,563,909 downwards.
CCTGGAATTTCAATCCCCCTGCTGCACCTCATCACGCAGGATTATGGGAGGCTGGTGTCAAATCGATAAGGTACCACTTGCGAAGAGTAATAGGCACGTCTGCGTGCACCTTCGAAGAAATCACGACCTTTCTGACTCAGGTCGAATCCTGCTTGAACTCTCGACCTATCTGTGCACTTCATAATGACATAGAAGATTTAGCAGTTTTAACTCGGGGACACTTTCACATCGGCCAACCTTTAAATTCCATTCCTGAACCAAATCTCATCGCCGCCAATATTCCACTAACACAACGATGGCAGCACATTCAGCAAATGACCCAACAGTTTTGGACTAAATGGTCCAAAGAATGTCTGAATCGCTTACAGCAACGACCAAAGTGGTGCAAGCCGACCTTAAAATTGGAGATATCGTCCTTATTAAAGAGGAGAATAACACACCCGCTACCTTGCCATTAGGTATCATTGAAAAGGTCCATCCAGATCCAGACGGCCTGGTTAGAGTTGTAACAATCCGCACAAAATATAACACATTACAACATCCAGTTATAAAAGTTTGTCGTCTCCCTATTGAATCAGAAGAAAAACAACAATAACATGAAATCGATTTTATAATTGAATAATCAGATCAATTCTATGTGTTTTTGTTGTTTGTTAGTGAATGTCCAATCAATAATAAATACACTCTGTTATTTCGTATTTTTTATTACAGTGAAGCATGCAGTCCGGCTTTGATGAGTACTGACAATCTTTGAAGACATTCAATTTTCGCCACCTGGCAGTCCTATACTAGAATGCTTTGTGGAAGCCTGGTCATGATATATTAACAGGATTACTACTTTCAACTGGAAGGCCCAAAGATAAGCAACTCACTCTAGATGATGATAAAGCCACAAGTAAAAAGCCACTATCAACTGCAAGGCCCAAAGATAAGCAGCTAACTCTAGATGATGATAAAGCTACAAATAAAAAACCTGAAGAACATTCTCCTGGATTTAAAATAAATGAAGGTTTGATTAAATCATTACACCGACTAAAACATTCCACTACGGTCGAGGAAATACAAATGCGAATCGAAAACGACATGCAACATTTTATTATTCGAGGAAGTGAAGACTTATTTATTGATCGAGGCAACTTATGTCGAATTTACTTCGAGAGAATTCGTAACAGCAAACGAAAGCAATTTACTGTCAATCTTCCTAACCAATTCCAAGTGAAGATAAACGTCAACATGGAAGGAAAGGTTTATGGCACAATCATCATCGACAAACTGAAAGCCAGAGTTGTTGAACGCAATGGTTCAACAGGAGGGAGAATGTTGACTCATAAAACAAAACCCTCAACAAGTACATCAACTTGAATGAAAAGGAAAAAATTTCAAAAAGAATACAATTAAAATATTATTTAAATTATCTATACGTTAAATAAGAGAAAAGGAGACAAGAATAAACGAAAGATATTTATAATTATTTTACCGCAATTATACGAACATTAGAGCATGCGCAGTAAAAGAGTAAAACCATACGCGAATTCGATGTTTTCTATGTTAGTAGCTTAAAATTTCGGTAGAAAAAATGCGAGATTCTATTAAAATTTAGCATAAATTTATATAATTTGTAAAGTTTCATGCAAAGTTAATTTAAATAAATTTATTATTCATTCTTTCGCGCACTTTCATCCTTTTTAAAAATATTTCTTGACAAGCCAACTTATGAGTTCTTTTTCTCCAAACAGAGAATGGCAGTACCAACATAATGTCGAAACCCACCTATATAAAAGGCCGAAACATGCATCTGGAATTACACATATGTGGAGATATTTTCTGGTGAAAGGTTCAAGGCAGTGATACGACAAAACACAATACACGGTAAAGATTGAAATCAGTCAATGCAAAAGTAACGTTGTCTGAACATGATCTTGTGTAATTTTTTTTTTGTGAGTATAGTTTAAGTGTGAATTTAAAATTTGATTTATATTTATTAAGTAATTTAAGGATAGTATAATTAGGCAACTAAGGCTTGTGAATTTAAACGTGAATTAAACATATATATAACGAAAGTCCACATTTTTTATTTTCTTTGTCCTCAAGTTTTTAAATAGATTGACAGGTTGAAGTATTGAACTTCAAACTGGAAAACTAAATTGAATTAATTATTGTTGGATTAATTAAGACCTATATTAGACCTAGAATGGAATACAATTCTCATATCTGACTTGCGGCTGGCCGTACAGCCTTCGCTTCATTGTATATTGGCCAAAAGAAAGCCTTAAAGGTCATCGGAGATTTGGCGATAAATTGTCATGGACTCCCTCGAGCACCGCCGCAGTGTTGATGCATTTTGCTCTTCTATAGCTACACGCATGGCCAATGTTCTGACGAAATATCTAGTCCGATCCCTTGTGGATTAATTAATGCACGCAATGCTCGTACTGCAAGCCGCGCATATCCTCTCACCATGCAAAGTACTTTCGGCCGTACAGTAAAATTCCGTGATGCTTTCTTACACCGAACTGTCCGAATGTGGAACAGTCTGCTTTCTTCTGTTTTTCCTCGGGCTTACAATTTGGGAAGGTTCAAGAGTGACATACATCGGCACCTCCGCCACTTTCCTCATGCCCTCTAATCCTTTACCTATCTCTTTCCTGCCATGCTGTGCCTTCCATCACAAAGTATCCCCTGAACCGCCACATCTTTTTTTTTATAAAAAAAAATTCATACTGTTATGCCCAATGCGAACACTCAAGGAAAATATAAGTAAGGATGTGGACTGTAGATAAGAACGCCGTGGAATATTTTAAAAGCAGTGGTTTATTAGACACGCACGTCATACTTAATCACAAAATTCCAACCTTAACTAGAACGAAATTTAATGGAGTTCAATTTCACTTCTATTAGGTACACTGTATACTTAGATAACGTCACTAAACAACTAAACTTCAATTATGTAAATTAATTCAATAAAATCGCTTACTCACTAATTTCACTTATGTCTCTAATTTCAAATTATACACAATACTGTCAAAGCTGAGATAACTTTGAGCAATGGCACTATATATATATATATCTATAACTATAATAATCAATGGGATATGTAGTATGAAATATAATATATGATCAATCAACAAATGTATTAACCAATTTAAATGGAATCGACTCAAATCTAAGGTGTACTTTGATTAGTAGTATTCTTGTTCTAGTCGTTCCCCGGAACAAGCTACTTTACTTCAATCGAGACCCAAAGCAAAGTTGTATTATTAATGTTTATTCTAGTCGCTACCCGGAATAACTATCTTGTTTTAGTCGAGAGCCTAGATAAAGTGATTATGTTAGCACAATTTATTTCAGTCGAGACCCAGAATATATATCTTTATCTCAGTCGCAACCCAAGATAAAGACGTATGCTAGTAAATTTCATTCCATTCGTGACCCAGAATAAATATCTTTATCTCAGTCGTTAGCCAAGATAAACTTATTGAGTTAGTAGAAGTTATTCCAGTCGAGACCCAGAATAAATATCATTATCTCAGTCGTTACCCAAGATAAAGTTATTATGTTAGTAAAAGTTATTCCTGCCGAAACCCAGTAGCTACCCAGAACAAAGTTAATTTGTTAGTGATTTTATTTTATTACCGCTAGCCAAGTCGATTTCCAATTGATGCGCAATCTATGAAAGCTGGATGCGAAAAGAGAAAGGTTTAAGTTGGCCTCCGACTGCCTCTGAATTGCGCACGACACCAATAAATTATTTTTTCTTGCGCATAGCAACCAAAGTAGATTGACCTTAGCGGCTGTGCAGGTAGCAACAGAAAAATTCGTTGACCTTAGCAGCTGTGCATAGGTCAGAAGAGTACATTAACCCTAGCAGCTGTGCAAAGCACCTGGAATTTTGAGCATTTTGATTTTACCTAGCTAAAGTTATTAGGCTTATAATTATACAATAAGATACCTATTATAGATAATATTGCTAATTTGCTATTTTAAAGAAATATTTAAATGTACAGATGACTTAATCTAATTCCATTTGATTTGCGTAATATTATCGAAGACAAAGTTACTTTCCTCTCATTGGATTGCGTCCCGGATGTGTTTATGTGGAATGTAGCCATGATGTGTCGATCGTTATCTCCACTAAAAAACTGCCTTATCGATGTGCTTGTAGGTAGGTATACATCGTTTCGTTCCCAACCTATTTTCAATAATTAGAAATACTTGGAATTAGAATTTTTAAACGATTCTACTTCCAGGTGGCTATTTAATGTTGGTTGCAACATACTGCCCCCTGTTGATAGGTTGAATTTTATTCGAAAATTCAATATTTCAAGTAATTATAAATTAATTGTAAAATGACGACGTAAAGCATACCTTTGTTGTCTTCTTTAATATATATTTATATATATATATATATATATATATATATATATACAGGGTGTTCCGTAAATGTCTTTAATCCTTAAAGGGCATGAAAGTAGAGGTCATTTGGGTCAAAAAAGTCTAGATACTTTTATATCGAACTCCGCTGGGTTTTCGAGTAAATCGATAATATCGATTTTCGAGATTTTGCATACCTCTTCAGAGTAATTTCGTTATAAGTTCTATTATAATTAATGGATTGTGACATTCAAACCTTTCTTTAAAAGAACACATATTGGCCTTTCTAAAAATGTATAATAAGTTATAATTGTGCCTTCAATTATTTAAAAAAAAAAAACAGTTTTCTCTAGAATTTTGTATTTCACCAAAATTTGTGTCGCGTTTCAGTGTACATTTATTCGAAATATCACCATTGCACGAACTTGGCAAAACTATGAAAAAATTTGCGCATTATGTTCCCTTTCTAAAATGACCTCCGTAAGTGCTATCAACAATAACAATCAAAAGTTATAAGCAAACATTTGGAAGATGTGCCCATCGAGGTAATCTTCAGTTTTTACGTAGGATTCTATCTCCCCCTACAGTTTTTAACCTACGACAACCACTTATATGTCATTATACTGGAATATGAACTGGCTATTAGATAGGGTACGTTTCGATTTCGAATTTCAAAAATGGAGGGGGTAATTTCGAAAAAAACACTTTTTTACCAAACTTGATATTTACGTAGATTTCGTTTTTCCGCATCTTCATTTTTGCGGTAGGGGCAAGCTTTGGGAGGGGCGGGAGTTCAAAGTTTCAACTTTAAGCGGCTATATTTTCTCAACCAAGCATTGCTCTAGCAAGTAAGTCCTACATTCATAAATCGAAAGGACGTTTTTGGTGGTTTTTATTCAAATATAGTCGCCTAAAGAAACTTTGAACTCCCGCCCCTCCCAGAGCTTGCCCCTCCGGCAAGAATGAAGATGCGGAATAACGTAATCTACGTAAATATCAAGTTTGGTAAAAAAGTATTTTTTTTCGAAATTACCCCCTCCATTTTTGAAATTCGAAATCGAAAGGTACCCTATTTAATAGCCAGTTCATATTGCCGTATATTGACATATAAGTGGTTGTCGTAGGTTAAAAACTGTAGGAGGAGATAGAATCCTACGAAAAAACTGAAGATTACCTCGATGGGCACATCTTCCAAATGTTTGCTTATAACTTTTGATTGTTATTGTTGATAGCACTTAAGGAGGTCATTTTAGAAAGGGAACATAATGCGCAAATTTTTTCACAGTTCTGCCAAGTTCGTGCAATGGTGATATTTCGAATAAATGTACACTGAAGCGCGACACAAATTTTGGTGAAATACAAAATTCTAGAGAAAACTGTTTTTTTTTTAAATAATTGAAGGCACAATTATAACTTATTATACATTCTTAGAAAGGCCAATATGTGTTCTTTTAAATAAAGGTTTGAATGTCACAATCCATTAATTATAATAGAACTTATAACGAAATTACTCTGAAGAGGTATGCAAAATCTCGAAAATCGATATTATCGGTTTACTCGAAAACCCAGCGGAGTTCGATTTAAAGTATCTAGACTTTTTTCACCCAAATGACCTCTACTTTCATCCCCTTATAGGATTAAAGACATTTACGGAACACCCTGAATATATAAGGAATTATACGTTACTATCCTAAAAATTCCAACGATCGGAATCAGCAAAATAAATGGTGGTGTCTGTAGCTATGAATTGATTAGCTGAGTCAGAGCAGCAGATTCCTTTGGTTGACGTGTGTTTCATTGGCGATGGCTTTGTGTTGGAAGGGCTTTAATTCTCATGTAATGAGCCGAGCTGCGTTGAGTCCGATCCGGTATCACGTCTCGGGTCCAAGGTTCGAGTATAGCGAAGTAACCATTGTTTTTTTTTTAAACATTTTTTTTTGTCTGAAAAAATAATCTTTGTTATGAAGAAACGATAGACCTGGACTTTGCATAATTGTTATTATGCCTGATTTTACTAGATGAAAAGGGGTTTTGAACTGTTTTAGAAATTTCAGGATGATGAAATCTTTGCACGGGAAAGTTTCTGTGTTGAAACAGATTTTTTTTTATTACAATTAGATGCCGGATGGTAGTCGAGAAGAAATTATAGTAAAACCTGAACTTCGCATAATTGTTTATTATGGCTTATGTGTAAAGGTGGAAAGGATTAAGCTATGAAAAAAAAGAAATTGACTTTATTGAATTAGCTTTATTTGACCATTCGCTTACAATTTAATCTGGATTTTTATTAAATCAGGAGTGATGAAACGCTGTCTTCACTTCTTCGATTTCGCCGAGGCTTCATAGGAAACCGTGAATTTTTCGCTTCGTTCGGGCTTTGTATCGTCGACAATATATAGTTGCAGATCCTTGTCTCCGTTCTCTCCTGGCAGTAAGACAATCTCCTGCAAAAGCTGGATAGCTATTGTTGTCGGCTGGTGAATAGCTGAATTAGAAGTTGATGGCTGCTGGATGGGAGCAGCAGAAGTAGACGGCTCTGGCTGCTGATGCGTTGGAGCTGTGGATGGGTCTGCCTCAATTGCTGTTACCGCGTTCTCTGCAGTTCGGGACGCTAAATTGACTACCCTCTGCTGCCTTCGAGTTGGGGTTGGTGGCGGTGAATCATCCACACAGATGACTTCGGGAGCCTGGATCGCGCTCAATCGCAGCTCCTCCAGCAATTCCTCAATACTCTCTCCCGGTGTTGGTGGCAGTACTACGCACTATCGGCTTCGCGTATAGGTGATTGCATAGTTGAATTTAGAACTAAACCTGATGCGCTTTAAATTCTGTGCGCGCTATTTAAAGGGACGTAACGGTTAGTAATTTTAAATGTTGATTCAAATTTGTAGGTAGGGCTAATGGACTTCTTAGGAGTTTTATACAAATCGATGCGAGCTATATTTGAAAATTTTCAAAGTTTGGTTCAAATTAACTGCCATTGTTTTTCGATTTTGTCGAGATGCGATATTGGAATGCAGAGTTAACGGCCGGTTTTACAAAATTTGCCATTTGTTAGAATTTTCTCACGGCAAAAATTTTATGCATTTGAGATTAAAAAAAAAAGATTTTAATTTTGTTTGTGGGCTTGCTGTTTTATTCCTGTATGTAGGTACATATATTAAAAAACGATTTGTATTTTAAGGCACATTCACTTATCAGCCTTTTTGCGATTTCCTTGCTGGCTTTTATTGTAACTACTCTTACATAGTTATCGTTTCCTTTATACACTCCTAGTATTCTTCCTAATATCCAATGACATTCAGGTAGATATGTTTCTTTTATCAGAACTAAATCTCCGACACAAGGATTTAATGTTGGTTATTGCTATTCAGGCCTATTTTATTGGTCAAGTACTCCGTGGACCATTTCTTCCAAAAGTGTTACTTCAGGAGTTGTATATGATTCAATCTAGTTACTGATGATATTCTATTGGGAATTACAGGTTCTGGCGGTGCGATTAAATATTTTCATATTAAAAAATGTCCTGGAGTTAATGCATTGAGGTCATCCTTATCCTCGGCAATAGGACACAAGTGTCGCGAGTTTAAACAGGCCTCGATTTGAGCCAGGACTGTTACAAATTCCTGAAAAGTTAGAAGGGCGTTTCCTAAGACTCGTTTTAAATGAAATTTAATAGATTTCACTCCAGCTTCCCACAGGCCTCCAAAATGTGGAGCCGAAGGTGGATTGAAGTGCCAGTGAATGCCGTCGTGCGCAATTCTTCCAGCAATTTCATTGGTTGCATTTTTGAGTGCAGATTTGAATTCTTTCTGAAAAACCTTGTCGGCACCAACAAAATTGGTTCCGCAGTCAGAATAGATATCAGTGCACAAACATCGGCGACTAGAAAAGCTTTTGAAAGCTGCGATGAAGCTAGCTGTAGATAAATCAGAAACTGGCTCAATATGGATTGCTTTCGTAGCCATACAGACGAAGATACATATATATGTAGCCTTTGTAATATCGATTGCCTCTGTGCTTTAACATTTTTAAATTAATCAGACCGGCATAATCGACACATCTTTGTTGAAATAGTCTTGATATGTTCACTCTTGAAATTGGTAAATTTCCCATTATTTGAGTCCTAGTACGGGCAGCTTACTTGAAGCTGGGAATGCATTTATGTAAGATGTTTTTGACTGTTCGTCGTCCTTGTAAAACTCAATATTCGTGTCGTAGAGTATTTAGCACAAGCTGTACTCCACCATTCAAAGTTTTTAGATGAATATGTTCTACAATTAGGTTTGTTCATTTACTTCCTTTTGGTAGAATGATCGGATGTTGTTGATTATATGGGATATGAGCGTTTTGTAAGTGACTTTCTACCCGCAATAAATTGTGATTATCAAGAAATGGATTGATCAAATTGCTTTTAGCTGGAAGTGATAATCCTGCTTTTAATTGTCTCATCTCGTTATCGTAAGTAATGCCTTGTGCTAATCTTATTAACAAATATTTTGCTTCCAGCAGCTCTGTTCGGGAAAGCTGCTTGTTTGTTTAATTAAACCTTTTATTAGATCTCGGCTTGCTCGGATATTGTTCAAAAATCTGAGGCAATATGCCGTGACACGATTTAATTTTATGAAAGAAGAATATTTATCAAATAATTCGTTTATCATTGTTTGCGCTACAGCAGTATGTGTCACGCGCTTTTGTTCCGAATCTATCTGCATGTTAGCTGAGCTTTTTGACTTAGGCAGATTTTCCTCGGGCTGCTGAAACAACTGGGTCCGTGCCACCAAAGTTGAAGATTGAGTAGATTCGCAGGTTTGATTCCTCTGCAGTTACAATCTGCGGGGTTTTCTACTGAACGTACGTGACGCCAGACTTTGATACCAAACTGTTCCTGTATTTCAGAGACCCTATTCGCTACATAAGTCTTATATTTGTTTGGATGATTGTGTATCCAAGACTACAGAAGAGTTTGTCCATGCATAGATGGGGACTCGATTAAGTTCCAAGTCTATCATTACTCGATTTATAAGACCAGTTAATAAAACTGCTCCACATAACTCCAGCCGAGGAAGTGATACAGGTTTCACGGGAGCTACTTTTGATTTTGCCATTAGCAAATTGATTTGGATTTTTCCTTCGACGTCAACAACCTTGATATACACAGCAGCAGAATAAGCTTGATTGGAGGCATCTGAGAATCCGTGTATTTGACAATTTGTTAAATTGTTTGTCGTATGTAGCCAGCTTGGGATTTTAAGCTAGCTAATATTATACAACACTGCCTTAAAATGCCGCCATTGGGCGTCAATGGGTCCAGGAATCGGATCATCCCCCGAACATCCAGAGAACCAAAAAGTTTGCATCGGAACCTTTGCAGTGAATAGTAAGATCCAGCCTAGTGGGTCAAACAATGTAGCAATTTTTGATAAAACAGATTGTTTAGTATATAGACGATCTTCTATTTGTCGATATTACAAGATAAAGTCATCAGCTCCTGGATACCAGAGGTTACCAAGAGTTTTTACTGACTAATCACTTGCAAACCGTAAGGGAAGTTGTAATTCCCTTTGCTCCCCTGGAATGCCTGCTAGAAGATGCGAGGAATTGCTAACCGATTTCCTTAGATTAAACCCAGCTAAAGATAATATGCTAACGAGCTGAGTTTGTATCTTGACAGCTTCATCGATAGATTCTGCATCTGTAATTAAATCGTCTACGTAGCAGTCAAGTGTAGCAATTTTAGCTGCAATTGGATACTTCTCAGTTTCATCCTGTACATCTTTTCTTTGTCGGTGGACATAGCGTATTTGTATTTTCTCCATCGTAGTAAGATATAAAAAAGGTCGGGTTGCAAGACTGGTCCAGTATGAAGATGTTCGTTTAAGCTTTTCCCATTAGTAGACTTGGCTGAAGAGTCAAAGACGACTCGAACATTTGTAGTCGTACTATCTGATTTTGTAACAGCGTGATGCGGAAGATAGTAGCTTTGTTCTCTGCTCACTTCCCTTGCAGATGGTTTCGTATGCCCTAAGGCACGATATTCGTTTATGCAATCTTTATAGTCTTTGTAAAGATCAGCATTCTGAAGTATTTTCTTCTCGAATTATAAAACTTGCGTAGGGCCATATTTCGGAAATCGCCTAGCACTGGTTTCTCTTCGATGAATAGTATACATACTTCATATCGACCACTCGCATTGCGACGATGAGTATTTTGATACAATCGTTCACACTCTTGCTCGGGTTTTGAGAATTTCCGTACTTGAGGAGTGATTGCTTCAATTTCCCAAAACTTTCGCAGGATTTTTTTTTATAGATGCGTCTTGGCCTGCTTGCGAATTAATTGTTAAGGATGAAACCTTGGAAATATAGTCTGCTTGAGACAGATTTTCAAAGACGATCCATCCTAGGGTGCTATTTTGGGCAACAGGGGTTCCCTGAGGACCTTTTCTTAATCCTTCCAATAAAATTTCCCCGTTAACATCTGCTACTAAAAGAATATCAATTTTCCGGGTTTATGGAAAGATTGATCGGCTAGATCCAGATCCTTTATATTGCTGCAATGTGCTAAAATTGATTGAAAGATATATCAGCGAAACAAGAAGAAAATACGTACGATCGAAAACAATAAATATCAGTTTAAACTTACCCGATGTGAAGGATTGACAGCTGTGGCAACCGAGAGTCCAACTTCCAGTCGAAAAAAAAAATTTGACTCTGAAAAAAATATTTTTAAGGTAGATTAGTACAAAATACGAGAATTAATTAATTTAAATGTCAGTAATGAATTTTAATTATAGAATTATTTAATTAAGTCTAATGAAGTTGTTAAAATGAAATTTTTGTAATAGATTTTAAAGAAAGTTTACCTAATAATTAGAAGAACTCAGTCAGGCGATTTTTTTTTAAGGAGAACGGTCCTATAGAAGAGATCGGAATTGCATTGCATTTTTCTTGTGATATTCCTAGTGAGCCAGTAAAAAAAAGATTGGATTAAGTGCTTTTTAAAGGTAGCTTAAGTAGTTAAAGATCAAAAGGAAAAATAAATTAAAAGCTTTTGTTTAATCAGAGATAATCGTAGTGTTTTTGTTTAAAGGCGTTCTATTTTTGAGTGGGTAATCGTAGTTTTGGGTTACGGATTTTGGTGAGTACCTCTTGGAAATTCTTAAAGGCCGCATTAGAGGTGTGCACCTTTGGGTACCCCCTCCCGGGCGCAGACCTTGAAGCCCGAAACAGAGAGGTTATAATTTGGGTCGACCACTGAATTTATCTCGGTACTTGCGAATGTGGAAGAATTCAAGTTTAAAAAAAAAAATCGAATAATTTATCGCACCCAATAGATCTCCAGTAGAATTATTTAACAAAATTTAGGTGGATTTTATTTACTGATTAAAAAAAAATCACTCAGAGCCGCGAGGAAGCCTTAACTTTTTGGAGCCCCAAAAGCTTGGAGCTTTCACTTCCCCTCATTAGGGCGAATTAAGCAACCGACCAAATACAGCCACACCAATGCTTATACATAAGTAAAAAGCAATATAAAAGCACAAAGTGTTATACTCACCTATTATCCGCCATCTTGCGCTGGCTTACCAAAAATCCAGCCGTGAAACAAACTCTAATTAACAGAACCCTCGATGAAAATTGCCAGCTTGTGAAACATCAAGAAGGAAGTGTATTCATTATAATCCCTCCCTACTTGGAGCCCCACAAGCCATATATCCCGTAGGTCACCTACAGGTGACGCTCGGCCACACAAGAAGCATTCACTATCACGTTAGCTATATACAGATCGATTTAAATTTTGCTCCACCGCTTTCACTTTGACACTCGCACTTTAAAACTATTCGCGGAAAGCGAAATTGAATTAATTCTACCAAATTATATAAACCGAACTACATTAGCTGCACTTTTTTCTATACGCGGGCACTATTTTCTTTCGGGCCTTGCCACGGACGAGAGATTTTACTATACTGGCGAGGTGTGGTGACTAACGCCTCCACTGCCTGCCCCAACCACAAGTCAATAGAATTAACATTTATTAATATTGCGGCCACCCATCTGTCTCATTGATCAAAGAAGCTGCGTACGCTCGTCATTTATTCCAAAAGCGGAATCGCTGCTCTGCCTTTGTTGCTGACCTACATTTGAACCATTCAAGCAATTTGTTGCCGCATCATTGTTGCATTTAGTAATAAAAAAGTCTCCCTCTCGAGCCAAATTAGTTTGTAACAATATGTTCCCATTCTTGCACTTGAATGGTGGAAGGAGGTAGGAACTCAGTGATCTTGTTCACGATTAGTTCTGTCACTGAAGTTGCCTTATGTGATTCTGATAACGAGCCTGTTTCAAAGGATGTTTTTCCTTTTACATTTGTAGCTTGTGTGTCCCCAAGCCTATTATCTGAATTTCTAAGCGAGTGGTAGGTAATTGCAGTTTGCGTGCTGTTGCTTGGGTAATGAATGACACTTGAGACCCAGAATCAATTATGGCCCGTAATGTCAATATGACGCCCTTTGAGGAGGCAATATTTAACAATGCTGTGGCAAGCAGTGCTTGTGTAACGCGCTGTGGGCGATTTGTGTAAAATGTTCGTAAAGAAATATCTGTTATGATCTCAGATGTAGAGGGAGAATTGTGTGGCTGTGCTTGTTTAATAGACTTATTGCTTTGCTTAGTTGAAAAGTGAGTACTTTGAATGGATGTACTAATGTTCTTGTGAAGCAAAGAATGGTGTTTTCTACCGCATTGCCGACACGTAAATTTGTCAATGTCACATTTGATAAATTGTGGACATTTAAACAATCTATGTAGTTCTTTGCATATTGCGCATTTGTCTGTAGATGATGAGAAATGTGTTGATACCTTTTTAAAGAAGTTATTTGTTTTCTCTGCATGAACTGACTTTGAATCTAAATTGCTTCCACAGTTTCGAATCTGATCTCTAGGAAAGTTTTTACAGAATCAAAGGTAGGCAAGCCTTCTTCATTATTTACCTCCTGCTCCCACAATCGATGGGCTTCCATTGGTAGGCATTGCACCAACTTGTATATGAGAATTGGGTCCCATTGCTTGGTAGAATCTCCTAGAGCTTCAAGCTCGAAAATGCTTTCTGAAGAGCTGTCTTATAAGGATCGTATTGCCTTAGCAGATTCATATGTTATTTTAAATAGATTGCACAGAGTTTTCAGCTGAGCATTCACTAATACTCGCTTGATGTCGTATCTATCTTTTAACGTTTTCCATGCATTTTCGTAACTTGCGTCTGTTACTGGAAACCGTCGAAGCAAATGTTCAGCCTCGCCAGTAACACTTGTTTTAAGAAAATGTAGTTTCTGTACTGGGGATAAAGAAGGATTTGTATGAACCAGAGAATTAAACAAATCGTGAAATGATCTCGATGCATCTCTCTCTGGGCATCTTCAAAAAAGACGAAGATTGCTGATCAGTTTTAGTTTCTGTAGCATTTTTTTGTTCTGTTTTTGGCACAAAAGCATCTAATGCATCCCTAAGAATACCTCGGATGGTATAGTTCTTATTTTCCACCTCTGCAAACTGATCATATAAGTAATACTCGTACTTTTTAAGTTTACTGTCATCCAAAGTCTGCGTAGCTTGGATAATCGTATAATGAGTAGACTTGTAATCTGACCAGATTTCGCCTAAAGCGATTAAGCGCTCAGAAACAAGCCCTTCAGTTCGTTTCTCCACTACAGTATTGTTGTAGATCTTGAGAGATTTGTCGAGAATTTTTGCGGAGGTGGCTTGGTTAGTCAAAAGTTTTTGAAGTGCACTCATGTTAACACGTGTGAAATTATAAACCACCAGACTTTAGTCTGGCTACGAAGGACCGTAAAATGTTCTACCCAATGAGAACACTCAAGAAAAATATAAGTAAGAATGTGGACTGTAAATAAGAACGCCGGAGAATATTTTAAAGTCAGTGGTTTATTAGACACACACGTCAAACTTAATCACAAAATTCCAACCTTAACTAGAACTAAATTTAATGGAGCTCAATTTCACTTATATTAGGGACACTGTATACTTAGATAACGTTACTTAACAACTAAACTTCAATTATGTAAATTAATTCAATAAAGTCGCTTAGTCACTAGTTTCAATTATGTCTCTAATTTCAATTTATACACAATACTGTCAAAGCTGAGATAACTTTGAGCAATGGCACTATATATAGCTATAATAATCAATGGGATATGTAGTACGAAATATAATATATGATCAACCAACAAATGTACTACCCAATTTAAACTATGGAATCGACTTTATGGCATTGGTAAATAGATAGTTAGTGGTTATCTTGTTCTAGTCGTTCTCCGGAACAAGATACTTTACTTCAGTCGAGACCCAAAGCAAAGTTGTATTATTAGTGTTTATTCTAATAAATTCAGAATAAATATGTTTATCTCAGTCGCTACCCGGAAAAACTATCTTTATCGCAGTCGAGACCCAAGATAAAGTCATTATGTTAACACAATTTATTCCAGTCGAGACCAAAGATAAAGTGATTATGTTAACACAATTTATTCCAGTCGAGACCCAGAATATATGTCATTATCTCAGTCGATACCCAAGATAAAGTAATTAGGTTAGTAAATTTTATTCCAGTCGAGACCCAGAATAAATATGTTTACCTCAGTCGATACCCACGATAAAGTTAGTTTGTTAGTAAGTTGTATTCGAGTCGAGACCCAGAATATATATCTTTATCTTAGTCGATACCCAAGATAAGGATATGGAGTTAGTAACACTGATTCCATTTAAAACCCAGAATAAATAAGTTTATCTCAGTCGTTACCCAAGATAAAGTTATTGAGTTAGTAAAATTTATTCCAGTCGAGACCCAGAATAAATATCTTTATCTCATTCGTTACCCAAGATAAAGTTAAATGTATTCCAGTCGAGACCCAGAATAAATATCTTTATCTCAGTCGCTACGCAAAATAAAGCTATTGCGGTAGCAGAATTTTTTCCAGTCGAGACCCAGAATAAATATTTTTATCTCAGTAGCTACCCAGAATAAAGTTAATTTGTTAATGATTCTATTTTATTACCGCTAGCCAAGACGATTTCCAAATGATGCGCAATCTATGAAAGCTAGATGCGAAAAGATAAAGATTTAAGTTGGCCTGCGACTGCCTCTGAATTGCGCACGGCACCAATAAATTATTTTATCTTGCGCATAGCAACCAAAGTAGATTGACCTCAGCGGCTGTGCAGATAGCAACAGAAAAATCAGTTGACCTTAACAGCTGTGCATATGTCAGAAGAGTATATTAACCCTAGCAGCTGTGCAAAGCATCTATAATTTTGAGCATTTTTGTTGCCGTTCCTGATTTTGCTTAGCTAAAGTTGTTAGGCTTATAATTATACAATAACATACCTATTACAATATTGGTGATTTGCTACTTTAAAGATACATTTAAGTGTACAGATGACTTAAACCAATTCCATTTAATTTGCGTAATGTTATCGAAGACAAGTTACTTCCCCCCCATGGGATTGTGTCCCGGATTTGTTTATGTAGAATGTAGCCATAATGTGTTGATTGTTATCTCCACTAAAAAACTGCCTTATTGATGTGCTTGTAGGTAGGTATACATCGTTTCGTTCCCAACCTATTTTCAATAGTCAAAAATAGGGTAAGACGTTCAACAATCAGTGGTACACAGTGATCCATTGCAATATCTCGAAAAATTCAGCGTTACCAGAAGTGAGCAACAGATGTGTATGCTTGTCTAAGCATACTCTCTCTTAATCTCAGTCAGCAATAGTGCGCGCTGGGAGTCAGACGTGTTACGTCGGGTTTTTCATTATTTACGGCGAACAGTAAGAAAAGTCAAGTAAGTTTTATGATTTCTTATGTTGAAAATATATATATTGTAGTATTTTCATGAAGTCCTACTTGTAACAGGGTTTTTTAAGTTTACTATGAAGCATTGTAACTCAATATTGTTCTTTATTCATTAAATTAACCTTGAGCGTGAAGGACCACCTGGTTTAAAACTTGATCATTGCTTGCTCAATAATATATTCTTTGTAAAAATTCAATATAATTTTTCAGATTAAGCACTACTTAATTAACCTCAAATTAAATATAATTAAAATACCAAACCTAAGTACAGCTAATTCACCGATATGTCGATCCCATGTGGTGACGCTTACAAAATGTACCGCTATTCTCGCATCTGGACCGTTGTTCCACTTGTGACGCTTTCCCGTACCACTGTATAAATTGGGTTCCTTTCTCCCGTCCTTATAACTTTACGGCTCTAGGGCTTCTCAATTTGAATCTGCTTTCACACTAACTTCTTTTTCTTCTTTCTTCTGGCCTAATACTTTTTACCGTGGTGCCCTTCTAACTTTTTCTCGGCATCCCGCTAATTTCAGGTGAGGCTCATTCGTCTTGATCTTCCCTGATTTCAGCAATTTTCGGCTTCAGCACAATCATCCTTTGCACTTTGATCTGCCTTATTCTTGTGCTTTCCTCTTCTCTAGTGTGGTGCCTTTCTAGCCTTTTTTTGGCATCCCGCTCAGTGTAATTTCGTTTAAGCCTCACCTTTTTCCAGTTCTTATGAAGAAAGGAACAACTTAACTTTCACGTTCCACTATTAATTACTGCAATTCTTTCTTGGCACCTATTCTTACACCACAATTACGGCGTCACCTTTTTGCCCTTTAATCTTCGACTTCACTTCTGACGGAAACTCCACCATTTCATTTTTCGGAACCAACTTCGAATGTCGTCGGGTCAGTTTTGAAAGCGCCCACACTTAAAGTCGTGCCCACACTGGGATCTCCCTATTACACTAGGTGCTACCATTACTTACTTACAAATTCTCTATGCTCACCGTCACTTCAACCCTAATACAATTCATTCTCACGGCGACATCTAATTTCTAATAGCAGTGTTTTTATCAATAACTTAATGAGAACAATCCTTCATTTCACTGTTTCGAATACAATTTACATACTTAACACTGTAACCATATCTATCATCACGTCGGTTCGAACTTCTACTACATCGGAAAAACTTAAATCTATTCTAATTTAACCTGTACGTGACCACTAACGAATTTGACATTTCGCAATGACAAACGAGGCTATTTACGTTCGTCACTGCCTCGGTTTAGCTTACTTTTGTACTTATTCCTTTCATTATTAATAATAATATTTTGATGTCTACTTATTTGTCGTTTCTGTGCATCCCGCTTGGCGATTTATAGGTAAATCCGTTCAATTATTGTGAGTTTAATCATTAAAGAGCGCAAGGTCTCGCCAGTAAAACATTCAGATTAAATTAATGCACAATCTTTTTATCATTTACAGAATTTTGGTATTATTTATAATTTAACTGGATGTTAATCAGATCTCGTCGCATGTGTTTTATGTGAGCATGAGGACCTTTTGGAGAGTCAAAATTATCTGCTTCTTAGATCCTCCTGTTGGTGTGAACCATGCTCGTCACCTGATATTACAGTTTAATTTACTTAATTTCCTTCGATTTTGATTTTAGTTGGCAATATTATGTATTTGAGATATCCTAATTGAATGACAACCCGTTTTGATCTAATCTCACCGATGTCAGCCTACATTAAACGAAATGAAAAGACATGTAATACTGATACTTGTTTCAATCCTCAGGACATAATCGCTGCTTTAAGATTGAATTGCACTGTTCTACATTTCGGTTGGAAGTGAACTTAAGGATTTCTTTTTTTTTAATAAGATACAAAACTGCGAACGATTACGATCATCACTACCATTATGAGTAGAAGTTGAGCTTAACACCAGAAAATTCTTGGACTCGAGGAATTTAATTGCGATCTGCTGACTTCGAGTATCACTGACCCGATTACATTGGTTGCTTTACCGAATCTTATTTAACTAAACTACACTTGATTCTTGCAGAGAATTCTCGGGGTACCGATTAACTCCCAATTTTGAAATTGTAGATGAAGAACCCTATGAAAGTATTCGTTTGAGATCAACCTTGAGAAAGGTTAACGACGTTCGGCATTGCAATCGAACAGTTATTATAAGCCCGAGTATTGTTTTGTTTCGCAGAATACCTACTTATGTGGATATTTATTGCAGGGAGGAGCATCTTTGAATCACTGTGCTACCTCTTGCACCTAGAGAATCTGTTGCCTGCGCCAAAGTTGCAGACACTGCTTACTCTGGATTATTGCTAATCGAACACCTTAATTATGTTCTTCCGAGCTCTGTGGAGCAGGTTGCCTTCATGGCCACCGCAAGTACTATTCTGATTGGAATCTGAAAGACCATGCTGAGTAGATGATATCTTGAACACAATTGTTTGGATACATTCGTATGCTTCCAACTATTCTTTTGATGTTGAGCGTGATAGGTTTAAAGACTTTTATACCCCTCACAGTGACCTGAACGAAGTTTCGCTACGCACCCTGAGACTATTACTCCAGAGAAGCTTGAATGGACGCTTTAACTTACATGAGCCTTTATAGAGTTTACGAGCTGCTTCACCCATCTTGACGTTATGATCTACCTTGGTCTAACGATTTTCACTTGTAACGACAACGTCTGTTACAGTATTTCTGATTTTAATCACAAGTTGCTTTCATAGTTAATTTTTATTTTAAATTTATGATATGCCGGGTGGTGTACAGTGACTCACAAGATCAAGTCCCACAGTCAATTGGTTCACTGTGTCCATGTTTCTTGATCCAGCGTGCCCACTTCTTGATTAACTGTGTCCACGTCTGTTGGTTCTCTGTGAAATAGGTTAACAATTATATATTTTTCCGTTTCAGGATGGCCCGAACATAATAGGATGTTCGGAAAATTGGTTGCCACACAGCTCAAAATATGAAAGAGGCTATAAAGCTGGTATTAGGGGGTTCTAGTATAAGAAAAGCTACCAAGCATCACCATCTCAACTATGCGACGCTACGATGATATATTGCTAAAGTGGAAAAATATGGTCTAGGTACTAAATTAATTCCCAATTATGAAATTAACAAAATATTCTCCGACGAGCAAGAAATTGCCTTGAAAGGTTATTAAAATAAATGCGCGCTAATGTTCTATGGTTTGAGCGTGAATGAGTGCCGCATAGTTGCTTACGATATGGCTCGACTAAACAATATTAAAATGCCAAATTCTTGGATGCGACAGAAATTTGCAGGAGTGGAGTGGCTACGATCGTTTAGAAAAATACAACCCGAGTTAACATTAAGAAAGCCTGAAGCTTGCAGCCTTACACGTGCTACAGCCTTTAATCCGGAAAGCGTTAAGAAGTTCTTCGATAATCTTCACGATATTATAACTCGCGAACCCAAGTTTTCAGATGGATCTAAAATCTTTAATCTTGACGAAACGGCGACAACTACAGTTCAGAAACCATTGAAAGTCGAAGCACCGAAAGGTATTAAAAATTTGGCAAAAGTGACCAGTGCAGAGAAGGGCATATTAATAACCATTTGCTGTATTGTTAGCAACTGGACATACACTACCTTCAGCACTAGTATTGCCTCGAAAAAAGTTTAAGACTTTCATGTTAAATGGCGCTCCAGCTGGCACTTTAGGGCTGGCAGTAGCGAACGGATGGATGAATTCAGAGTTATTTGTGGAAGTAATGCGTCACTTTATCAAATTCTCTGCAATTAAGCCTTGCATGGTAATGGACAACCACGAATTTAATTTTTCTATAGAGGCCATTGATTTGGCCAAAAGCGTTGGTGTCACCATTTTGACGGTTCCTCTGCACTCAACCGCAAAGCTGCAACCACAGGATGTGGTATTACTATCACCATTCAAGACCTACTATAACTCAGCAGTAGACTCCTGGCTCTTGCGTAATCCAGGAAAACCACTGACGATCTACGAAGTTGCTGAATGCGTAGGCTATGCATATTGAAGAGCTATGACACCAGTTAATATATGCAGTGCTTTCAGGAAGTGTGGAATTTTTCCATACAAAAACGATTTTTTTTGTGACGAGGACTTTTTGCCGAGTATAGTAACGGATAGACCTATATGTGACGAAATTTCTTTGACTGCAAATCATATGCCAGAATCGCAAACAAAGGAGGAAATTCAACCGTCAAGCTCAATAACAATAGTACCTGCAGAAATTAGCCTCTCCAACAAATAGCTCAACTGTTGTGTTTTCCATAAGAGCTTCTTCTGATTCTACTGATCATTTTCAGATCCCTTCGAATAACATAATTGCAATACCTGCTAGTTAAGATGTGGGTAGACCGTCATGCTCTTTCATAACACCAGAAATGTTCCGCAAACCGTTGAAAGCTGGACCGCGCACCAAGAGAAAACCAAGAAAACTAGGAAGAAGTCTTATTTCAACCGATACTCCGGAAAAGAGCGCTATAGCAGACCAACTGGAAGAAACTAGACGTCGGAAAGAGGGGAAAAAAGCAAAGCGAGTGGTTTTTGCAGATATTACCACTAAAGTATGGAATACTACTCAGAAAAAAAGAAAAAAAGAATCTGACTCCGAAGAAGAAGAAATGCTTCTTAGTTTAAAGAGTTCATCTGGCGGAGAATGGGAAGAAAGGCAAAGTGATGAAGACGAAGATATTATGCTAACACTCGATTTTTCTCCCCTACCACGAGTTCCTCAGGACGGTGATTATGTCTTGATAGTGTTCCCTACAAAGAAGATCAGGGTATACTATTAAAACACGCAGGTACAAACTACCTGCTGGGGGTCGACCCTTTAAAATAAAACAGATTTTAAACTGGAAACTAAGTACTTTATTGTTTCCTAGAACTGGTACAGTTTTCGGACCGTCTCCTCTGTAAAAATAGAAATAAAACAATGCATGAGTAAAGAATACTCAGTGAGACTACACTAGCCATACATACTGTCGCATACACTTCACTCGCACACATTCTTGTGGAGGAACCAATAAACCCACACCGCCGTGACACGGTTACGCAAAAAGGATTCCTCCCTAAGAGAGAGATTCACCGTGTTAAGCGCACCGTCATGAATCTACCTCTCGCACAAGCCCCTGATGCCACCGTGTCACACACCGACGAGGGAAAGAGTCGAATATACGCAAGCAGATCACTCACCGTGGCATACCCCGGCATGAGTAACATGATGCGCAAGCCCTGTCGCTAGTCTTTCAACTTGGAATGAGTACCCGCACTCTTGCAGTTTCGTGGACAGACGCTCGTCATACCCTTCTTCTGTTCTACATCCAATATCTACCTTAATAACTACGCCTACTATATACACTGACCTTACTTTACGAACGGCCCTTTGTATTTAGGTAACAATTTTCTACTTTATCCGTCCGCTATTGCTGGCTTTTATACGAGAACTAACTCTCGTTCACTGTATTTTTTTACACGGTTTTCTTTTCTTGTCAAAGTGCTCTTTTTCTTTCCTCTGTTTCTGCTCTATTATCTGTGCCACTACTTTCCGCTCTTCATCAATATTCCATGTCGTGTGTTGTCCCAATGTAACCATATTGCATAGCGTTGCATCAGCTGGTGCCGTAGGTTTATACCCATATAATAGTTCACTGGATGTCCTCTTTGTCGTATTATTTATTGTATTATTCAGAGCAAACTGTATCTTATCCAACTCTTTATCCCATTTGTTGTCATGTTTTTTTTGTTGCAGCTAATGAACAACAGCATTTTGAATATGAGTAATCCCCTTTCGGTCACAGTATATCTTTGTTTTGAAAAAGTTACACTTAGTCGGATTCAGTGTTAGATTGTATTGAAGAAGAATTTCTATAACTGTTGTCAATCGCTCCATTCCCTGATCACAAGTAACTGATGGTATTAATGTGTCGTCCAAATACGCCATGGCTATAGTTCCTCTTAATGGTCCTACAATTTTATCAATCAATCCGTGAAGGCTTTAGCTTGATCAACACACACTTGCACATTTCTTACTATACCTAATGGACTAATAGCACCTCCACCAAAACCTTTAATTAGCTTGTTCTCTTTACTAAGAGGACAATTAATACGAGATAAATATTTTTCAGTTAGAGTATAACACGACGCACCTAAATCTACAAAAACTATAATCTAATTAACGCATTCATAAAAAATTTCTGCTTACATATTGCTGCAGAATCCTCCAGTATCATAACCTTGTGTTGTAACTCAGGTGCCCAAAGACCCGAATCACAACCATAAGGTCAATGCAACAATATATTGCCCCAGAAAATGAAAAATTATTTCATTTAAAATTTCGTTTCAAATTTAAAATGCATTTAAAAATGTATTTCCATGTCATAACAAAATGCAATTTAGCATAAACATAAATTCAAATATTGATCAAATGGAATAACAAAAAATAATAAATTGCGTGTATTTAAATTAAAATGAAATTCTGTTTTTTCTTGACGGAAAATCCTACGAGAATCAGATGGAATAACAAAAAATAATAAATTATTTTTTTTATTATAGATCTATATTAACACCTTCAATCGACCGCTTCTTCACTTTAACCGGGGAGCACGAGCGGCCGACGACAACATTTGGTGGCAGCGGACTCTAACTAAAAACCAGTGCCAATAAATAACTCTAATTTAATTAAAATTTAAAAATAATATATATAAAAAAAAAACGCAATAACATTTGGTGGCAACGGTGCCCTCTTTTTCCTCGAATCAGTGCTTATAAAATAAAATAAAAATTAAATAATAATAAAAATAATAAATTATTATTTTCCCCCAAATTCAGTGCCTTTTAATAAATTAAAGTGTGAAAAATATTTATAATATCAAAATATAACATTATAAAATAAAAATCATAAAAACGAAGTTGATAAAATAAAAAATTGTGTACAAAAAAAAACAAGCCCGGGTACCCAGGAGGTACTTAGAGGAAAATATAAAAGTTCAAGCGCCATAGCCCTCAGCGTGCGACTCTTTCGAGGCTTCATCCCTGCCTCAAACAAGACGGACCAAAGAAGGGAGACTACATGAAATCGTCACCCCGGACGCGTGACGTACCATCACCATTCTTAAACCATCCGCCAACATATTCAGCGCCTTCAACAGCGATAAATACATGAAGCGTTCGATAACAATATCTAAGCAAAAAAAAAACAAGCACAACAATCATATACAAGAAATAAATATAAGGTAGAGACAATATTCCAATTTTTGGTTTTTTTTTGTAAAACAATCAACAATTTTTTCCTTATATACATATATATAATTATCTTTTATTATACATACGTATATGCATTGATTCTTTTTCCTTTTTTTTGTGCCCATGCAGCGAAATACACTACTCCACGAAGCGACCTCTGGCATGGCTTCGTGAACTTGTTGGCCAGAGGACTTCGATAAATCAGCATTCGATCCCCTTCAATAGAGCCCCATAAGCCTATAGACCAGGAGAAAGATACTGTTTGTAGATAGGGATTTTTGCTGCACCCAGTTATTTCATGAATTCGCGAAGAGGAGGGTATATGTGTGTATAGTGAAGAAAAAAAAACATATTCGTATTTTTTACAAAAATTTGTTTTAAACGATTCCGTCTTGATATTTTATCAAAAATATAATTGCACACAAACAACTTTGAGAAACACGGAGCACTTACTTCTGAAAGGTTTTCGACATTTTAATTAAATATATACATATTCCGTTTTCTCATATATCATCTACAGATCAGCAACAATATACATATATTTTTATATTTTTTTAAACGATATTTCTTGGTTTTTACTGGAGTTTTTTTTTTGCTTTCGTTTACATTTTTATTTCCCATCGAAATTAATAACACCTACCACGTACTAACAACATGACTGAAAAAAACAAATGTTTCAACGAGCTCTGCTTGTCACAAGTCCCAAAAATGTCAGAAGTTAAACAAATTCGGGCCACTTTCAATAGAGTCAATAAAAGCAAATGGACTTCAGACTTTACTTCTGAAAAACTCCAAAATTTGGTAGACGTATGGGCTTCATTTGAAAAAACGGAAACCCTGATTCAAAATCATGAAGATTTTACTGAAATTCATGATTATTTTAAGCAATCATGCTATGACAAAACAGAGGACTGGTACAATCTTATAAAGGCAACTCTGTGTGATAGGTTGAAATCCATATCAGTCCACACAGAGCGCCAAAATAACCCGTTTTATGTCGCACCTTCAAAAACTTCGCAAAAAACGACTGCAACTGATAACCAAGACAGCACAGACAAAGATCAATCAAACACAGTACGGCTTCGGTTACAAGAAGATAGGCGAAGCACATTATCCCATATTATTCAATCTATAGAAAATAATCCACTTGCAACTGCAACCCAGGCATATATAAACCAAAAATTAAACTCGTTGCACAAATATTGGGACGATTTCGAAGAAACACATAACGAAATAATCTTGAATGTTGGCACAAATGACACAGATAGCGAATACTTCGTAAATGATGTTTACATAAATATGGAAACATCATTCTCAGACACTTGCGCTGCAAGAACAGTTGGACTCGAGATTCCAAAACATAACATATACTACAAATAATTCTACAGAGCATCACCACAATGTCTCTTTCAGAGACCAGTCAAATTTTTTCCTATCTGGTGCGAGGTCATTAATTTCCAACTTTAATGGAAATCCCAAAGATCTTCACAAATTCCTTTCAAGCTGTGATGATATATATGCGACGACAACGACGGCGAACGAAAAACACTCCCTCCTTAGCTTAATATGGAGTAAATTATCGGCAGAGGCATATGATATCTTCAGGTACAATCAAGTCGAAAATCTAAAATCGAATTTAAAACAAACATTCGAAGAAAAAATTTACAGATCCGGCCTACAATCGCAATTAAATAATTGCAAGCAGAAATTAGAAAGCGTAGAAAGCGTATTGGATTTTTTCCAAAGACTTAACATAAATCTATCCAGATTAAATGAGGCAACCCACTCTTACACAAAAGATAAAGTACTCCTAAAATCTTTATTAAAAGATAATGAGAGCCGAGCTGTAAGAGCGATAGAGCACGGATTATCCAATCAACAACTGCAAACTTTAGCCAAAGTGCATTCCGATAAATCCTTTTCTGCATTAAAAACACATATTTTAGATCATGTATCACGTTTGGAGCTCAAGCAAGCTATCCTCCAAACAAATTACAACACAAATCCAGTCCCTTTCAGGCAAAATACGAGTCATAATTTACAATGCCTCAAATGTAATAGACTGGGGCATGCTGCATCAAGCTGCCCAGTCATACAACGCTCCACGCAAAATTTCAACGCAGTTCCGAAGTTAAACTCGCAATTACAACGTCCTCCAGATTTTAAGAATGTCGCATCTCCGTCACAGGTACCATCTTGTCGATATTGCAATCGGATGGGCCATTCTATTGAAGAATGCAGGACAAGAGCTGTAAATAATTGCCGTTTTAAAGACAGCCCGGAAATCAAAATAATTTCCAGAAGGTAAAAATACTCCACCAAGAAATACGGCTGACAGACAGCCTCAAAATAGGAACTGGCAGCAGCCAGTATTCCGAGAAGTATAACACTGCGAATATCTCGGCTAGATCACCATCTCCGAAGAGGAAGAATAACAAAACTCCATCGGCATCCAGGCAGGGAAACTGGATGCAGCGCGGGGTCTCATTCGGCAATCCCTCGCAGATGGAAACAACGGCTCAAGTTCATCGCAATCCCGAGACAATATCGGCGAAAAACTAAACAGCAAAAAATTAATTCGTATCCCCGTCCAAATTAATAAAAATTCACTAACGCTTTCTTTGCCTGTTGACATATGCTCTGCTCCAAAACTTACCTTTTTGATTGATACAGGAGCAAACATCAGCTTGATTAAACTCCATCCATTAAAGCCAGGTATCATCTGCTACAGAGGTGCTGTCTGCAATATAAACATATTATTCACAGAGTCCACTTCTACGGAAGGGCTCATCTTTGCTAAATTGAATTTAGAATCTTCGAATTATAATAACTCCATCCTAGAACACCCATTTCAAATTGTGGGAAATATCTCCATCCTCTCATACGATGGCCTACTTGGTCATGACTCTTTATCTCGATACAATGCTGGTATGAATTACAAAAATAAATATATTTCTTTAGAAATAAACGACTCAAATGAGTCTTATCCTTATGAAGAATATTACACTAATTACCCATACGTTTATTTGAAAAGCGAAGACCCAGAAAGGAGGTCTCATACTAAAAGAATACTGTATAGGCAGATAACATTTTCCAGTAGTAAAAATTATAAAAATTCTTCGCCATCAATTGCTTTACAAAGCAATAACAATCGATCTCTATCCAATACTTCATCAGAGGTGAAGATCAAAAATAATGAAAATATATCTCCATCAATAGCCGCACGAAAGGCTAAACTATATAAAATTCAATCTCCTTCAACAATAGATTCACAAAGGTGAAGTCTAAGAGAATAGCGGAAGCCCTCACGGCAACGATAGTTTGTCGACATGGTATTCCCGAAAGTATGCTCACAGATCAAGGTTCTAACCTCATAAGTGCCATGCTCGCCGAGGTATCTAAGTTCCTGAGAATTAAAAGGCTCAAAACTACTCCATATCACCCTCAAACGAATGGTGCATTGGAGAGAAGCCACAGAACCTTAGCAGAATATCTCTGATCTTATGTAGCAAAAGATCCACAAGACTGGGATATATGGATTCCTTATGCCATGTGTGTATATAATACAACCCCTCATTCGGGTACTAATTATACTCCTCGCGAACTGCTATACCGATTCCCAGCCGAAGTTCCAAGCAATTTCAAATCTTCTCCAACCGTTTGCTATAATTACGACAATTATGCAAACGAGTTAAAAGCGCGTCTACAGCATAGCTTCAAAATAGCTAAAGACATAGCAATGGCAAATAAAGAGAAATCTAAAATACACTACGATAAAAACTTCGTCCAAAAATCGTTTAATACCGGTGATAAAGCCTTACTCAAGAGCAGGGTGAGAGATAATAAGTTATCACCATTATGGTCAGGTCCGTATGAGGTAATGGAGATTAATTCCCCCGAAAATTCCACCATATAGGTCAACAACAAAAATAAAAGAGTTCATAATAATGACTTGAAACTCTTCACAGATTAATGCCAGTAATTTCATCCTTAAAAAAAAAAATCATTCCAAATGATTAATACAGTATCATCTTCCAGGTTTCCAAAATGATGCATACAGCATGCATTTTGATTTTCATCCCTTTCGTCTACGGCTCAGGAATAGAAGTCAATCAGCAAAATGCCACTGCAGGCATTAATTTTGAGGAAATTGGCAGAGCCAACCTCTACACCAACGAGTGGAAGATAGCGACATACTATGACATGACAAATTTCAAGTCCGAATTCCGGAATATCCAGTTCATCGCACAGAAAATAACAGTAACTTGTCAGAGGCTTGGTGACAATTCAGCGATGGCTCACTCATGTAAGGGTACGTTACCACAAATCAATCTTATTATGGCAAATATAGAGTACAAGAATATGTTACTTGTAACTCAAAATAGGAAACAAAGAGCACTATTTAATGCAATAGGCTCAATCTCTAAAGCTCTTCTCGGCACATTAGACGAAGATGATGCCAAGATTTATGACGAGCAAATCCGTAATCTCAACCTTAACCAAAACTCCCTCCTATCACTTATGAAAAGCCAAACTGCGATAGTCGAATCAACCGCAAATGTTTTCAACAAAACTAAAGCCGCAATTGAAAAGGATTTCTTGGTTATGCATAAAAAGTTAATTTCAATACAGATAGCTACATCATTAATGGAAAACAGAACATTGGATAACAAAATATCCATTGAAATTGAATCACTTAGTACTCTGGTTTCGTTAATGGCATTCAGATACCAAAATACCCAGTCGGAATTAATAGATCTCTTAACAGATTCAAGGCATGGAAAATTTCATTCTACACTCATTTCCCCTAGACAAATTGAAGAACTCTTATTGAATATCAGACAGGAATTTCCAAATTCAATGATGCTTCGCATAAACTCCAAAGACAATATCTTATCACAAATTTACAAATTAAGTACAATTTCGGCAAATATTTTTCATAATAAAATAATTATCGAGCTCCGAGTTCCACTTCCTTTCAAGGAACCATACCAAATATTCAAGGCAATGCCGTTACCGACACTCCTTAACGGATCATTCGTATATATCTAACCATAGAAGGAATACATATTAATAGACTACAATCGCGAACATTTTGTTGAACTAACAATACATGATATCCATAAATGCGCAACGTTGGATCATATGCATTTCTATTGCAGGATATGATCACGAATCCTTAACGCAAATACAAAAACAAACCAATGCGAAGTAAATCTTATAAAAAGGGAACCAATTACATCAAAATTTAAAATCCTACGATTGGAACAAGCCTATTATTGGACGCAATCATCGCAGCAAAACGCGTGGCTTTTCTCCTTAAAAGAATCCCTACACATAGGTATTATTTGTGAAGATTTCATTAGTTCATATACCCTGCACGGAGCAGGAACAATGTATATCTATCCCGGTTGCTATGTACGAAGTAAGGAATTCATCTTGCACGGACATAGGGTAAAAGTTTCTAAATTTAATTCTAATTTTATCCCAACAATCAGCATTTCCAGTATAATTTCGAATATGACGTCCTCCCCAATAGGATCGTATATAAAAATACATACTTTAAATATTACAAACAACATGGATCTAGATAAACTTCTAGAATCCATTCGTTTACAAAAAAATCAAGAACTAATTCATTTAAATCCTATAAACAATCACCATATTCACCACTATACATTTTCGTACCTGACAATTGCCTTAATTATCTTCATTCTATGCGTTTATCTTTATTCTATGCATTTTGTATTAAATACAATCGAAAAACCCGAGAATATAAAAATACACTTCCAGAACAAGAACTGGAAGATATGCCTACGCGTGCACCAAGGGAAATAAGGTTTTACATAACTCCTGCCCCCAACAGAAAAACTGCAGAGGTTTTCTCCGATTAATGTTAGAATATATTTAATAAATAAAATCTTTTCTGTCCGATTTATAGCATACCCAACAACTCCCATCTCCTTCCCACCATATAGTAAACAATACAAAGGAAGAACAAGGATACATTTGTTTTAATATCAGATTCGGTACGAAAGAAAAAAAAAGAGGAAATATGTATATGTGTATTAATTAACCTATTAACAAATGAATACGTAAATTATTTCATAAAAAATGAAACAAAAGTAATTAATATTTAAAATAGTGTAAATGAAAAATGAAAATAAAATTAAAAGTAAATAATAACGTAGTATTTAAAAAAAAATAATACAAAATAAAAACAATCCCTTTTGTAATGAACATTTGATCTTTATAAAAATAAATTAAGATAGAAAAACAGGTGAATAGAACCGTTATAAATAAATTACATTATATACAATAGGTACAATATGTAAATTACATTGTATTCAATAAAATCTATTAATAATGATTCAATAATTTTTCTAAAATAATATAAATAAAATAACTCCTTCTATATCCGTAAGGAAATTACCTTTAAATTTAATAATTACTGTAATAATATATATAATATAGTTATACATTCATATTAGAATATGTAGATTTTAGTTTTACTATATCTTAAAAAATGTTTGTAATCAGTTAAAGCCAACTACATTTAACTTTTTTTCCTTCTAAATATGTATACAAAATTTAGCGATGTTTTTAGGACAGAAAGTTTTCTTTTCCGAAAGAACAAAACTTTATTTTCCCCAGGGGGGAGGGATGTTGTAACTCAGGTGCCCAAAGACCCGAATCACAACCATAAGATCAATGAAACAATATATTGCCCTATGCAATATATTGATGCATTACAAGTGACCCTGAAAATGGAAAATTATTTCATTTCAAATTTCGTTTAAAATTTCAAAAGCATTTAAAAATGCATTTCCATGTCATAACAAAATGCAATTTAGCATAAAATAAATTAAAATATTGATCAGATGGAATAACAAACAATAATAAATTGTGTGCATTTAAATTAAAATGAAATATTGTTTTTTTCTTGACGGAAATCCTACGAGAATCAGATGGAATAACAAAAAATAAATCATTTTTTTTATTATACATCTATATTAACACCTTCAATCGACCGCTTCTTCACTTTAACCGGTGAGCACGAGTGGCCGACATTATTTAATTCAGCCTTTTTTCTGGGTATTGATGGAGATAGATTTTTACCTTTATGCTTCATTTCTTGTGAAGCATTACCTGGCGATCGATTTGCATTGCTTTTCGAAGCAATTGATGGAGATAGATTTGTATTCGTATTTATATCGGAGAATGTTATCTCCGTATATAATAGACTTTTTGTTTGAAACTTCTTTTCTGGGTTTTCACTTTTCAAATAAACATAAGGGTAATTTGAATAGTATTGTTCATATGGATAAGATGAATCAGATTCATTAACTTCCAGAGAAATGAATTTATTTTTATAGTCGATACTCGCATTGTATCGAGATAAAAAATCATGACCAAGCAGGCCATCGTATGAGAGGATGTAGTTATTTCCCACAATTTGAAATGGGTGTTCTAGGATGGAGTTATTATTATTTGAAGATTCTAAATTCAATTTAGCAAAGATGAGCCCTTCCGTAGAAGTGGACTCTGTAAACAATGTATTTATATTGCAGACAGCATCTGTGTAGCAGATGCTACCTGGCTTTAATGGATGGAGTTTAATTAAGCTGATGTTTGCTCCTGTATCAATCAAAAAGGTAAGTTTTGGAGCAGAGCAGATAGCGACTGGCAAAGAAATTGTTAAAGAATTATTTTTTACTTTGATGGGGATACGTATCAATTTTGTTCTGACTGTGTCGATATTGCTTCGTGATTCGCATGGACTTGTGCTATAGTTTCTATATGCGAGGGGTTGCCGAATGAGACCCCACGCTGCATCCAGTTTCCCTGCCTGCATGCCGATGGACTTTTGCTATTCTCCTCTTTGGAGATGGCGATCTAGCCGAGATATTGGCATTATTATAATTCGGCGGTGGAGTTCGACTTTCTCGGAATACTGGCTGCTGCCAGTTCCTGTTTTGTGGCTATCTATCAGCCATGCTTGTTTGCGGAGCTGTGTTTACTTTTTGGAAATTATTCCGATTTCCTTGATTGCCGTTAAATCCGGAATTATTTGCAGTTCTTGTCATGCATTCTTCAATAGAATGGCCCATCCGATTGCAATATCGACAAGATTGTACCTGTGACGGAGGTGTGGCATTCTTAAAATCTGGAAGACTTTGTAATTGCGAGTTTAACTTCGGAGCTGCGTTGAAATTTTGCGTGGAGCGTTGTATGACTGGGAGCTTGATGCAGCATGCCCCAGTCTATTACATTTGAGGCATTGTAAATTATGACTCGTATTTTGTCTGAAAGGGACTGGATTTGTCTAGTAATTCGTTTGGAGGATAGCTTGCTTGAGCTCCAAACGTGATACATGATCTAAAATATGTGTTTTTAATGCAGAAAAGGATTTACCGGAATGCACTTTGGCTGAAGTTTGGAGTTGTTGATTGGATAATCCGTCCTCTATTGCTCTTACGGCCTGGCTCTCATTATCTTGTAATAAAGATTTTAGGAGTACCTTATCCACCACTCTGCCTCATTTAATCTGGATAGACTTGTGTTAAGTCTTTGGAGAAAATCCATTACGCTTTCCCCTATTTTCTGCTTGCAATTATTTAATTGCGATTGTAGGGCGGATCTGGAAATTTTTTCTTCGAATGTTTGTTTTAAAATCGATTTTAGAGTAGGCCGATCTTCGACTTGATTGTACCTGAAGATATCGTATGCCTCTGCAGATAATTTACTCCTTATTTAGCTAAGGAGGGAGTGTTTTTTGTTCGCCGTCATTGCCGTCGTATATATATCATAACAGCTAGAAGGGAATTTTTGAAGATCTTTGGGATTTCCATTAAAGTTCGGAATTAATGACCTCACGTCAGATAGGAAAAAATTTGACTGGTCTCTGAAACAGACATTGTGGGGATGCTCTGTGGAATTACTTGTAGTATATGTTATGTTTTGGAATCTCACCCTAGGCTTTTAAGCGCTCCAGTCCCAAAGCTTCGCTAGGAATCCGATTGTTCCATCATCTCCGCTCGGCCGGGGCGATCAGTAATTGAAAATAAACCTTTTCAATTGTTTTTACCACATAAAAACGTAACAATATTAAAAACATAAAAAATTGCTCTTCCTTAAGTAAGGACAGAAAAAAATCTTTCAAATCTTATTTAGTTTCAAATGCATTCAATTAGCTTCAATGCATATTGAGCGGAGACATATTTAATGCAAAATGATATGTCAAACTCCTTTTAGTACCCACTGTTTTTGGTGGTGGTAAAATAAATTTTATGTCAGATCTTTTAACATCAGACATATCTGGTTCCAGGGGCATATAGTTAGTATGTTTGTTTATTTCTGAATTTCATTCTCGTGAAAGAGACGCAAAAATCATCCCCTCCCGGGTTGCTCTCTAAGATGATTCCAATATAGTGTTACACAATTGGTAAGGTAAGGTCAGTGTATATAGTAGGCGTAGTTATTAAGGTAGATATTGGATGTAGAACAGAAGAAGGGAATGACGAGCGTCTGTGCACGAAAATACAAGAGTGCAGGTACTCATTCCAAGTTGAAAGATTACAGAGGAAGGAAGCAAATTTGAGCTAAATCAAGTGAAGTATAGATGTGTGTGTGGTGTATTATAAAGGACAAAGTGAGTGCTAGCATTAAGTAGCTTAGATTTAATTAGGTAGTTTAACCAACCGAATGAGTGCTGTGATACGTAGAAGCGATCATGCGCGACAGGGATTGCGCATCATGTTACTCATACCGGTGTATGCCACGGTGAGTGATCTGCTTGCGTATACTCGACCTTTGCCCACGTCGGTGTGTGACACGGTGGCGTCAGGTGGTTGTGCGAGAGGTAGATTCATGACGGTCCGCTTAACACGGTGAATCTCTTTCTCAAGGAGGAATCCTTTTTGCCTAACCGTGTTGGTGTACGTCACGGCGGTGTGGGTTGATTGGTTCCTCCACAAGAATGTGGGCGAGTGAAGTGTATGTGACAGTGTGTGGCTAGTGTAGTCTCACTGAGTATTCTTTACTCATGCATTGTTTTATCTCTATCTTTACAGAGGAGACGGTCCGACCAGCTGCCAGGAAAACTGTACCAGTTCTAGGAAATAATAAAGTACTTAGTTTCCAGTTTAAAATCTGTTTTATTTTAAAGAGTTGACCCCCAGCGGGTAGTTGGTACCTGCGAGTTTTATCTCAGAAGTGAGATAAAGAGTAAACTGGTTTGGTTTTCCTGAAATTTTCGTTTATGTGTTGCGGACTGTCTCCCTCTGTTATTTACCAGCAAAATCTCCAATTTATGAGTTGCATTGCATTTATTTTTTTCTGTCTCTTTAAAATTTTGTTGTATCGTTTACGAGCGGAAATTTTTTTAAAGTATTTGTGATGCCATCCGGATCGTGGAGACTGGAAGGAGTTGATGCAGCTCATATGATAAGGCGGAAGAGGAGGGCTCCATTATATGGAGAATCACCTACTGGTTCAGGAAGTGATTCAATTGGATTCAGTCAATTCACTGCATTCATGGATACATTTACCCGGAATAGCAATGGAGAAAACAACGAAGGGTTGAACTTGCGATCGGGGAGCGATTTAATACCTACCTTTGATCCTGAGAACGATGCAGCCATAAAGAAATGGCTTCAAAAAGTGGAAGAGCTGAAAATAATCTATGGGTGGAACGAATTAACTACGATGTATTATGCAACAACAAGATTGCGACGACTGGCAAATACATGGTATAAAAGTCTATCCACCATCAAATATAGTTGGCAACAATGCACAGAGAAAAAGACTAGAACATTTCCA
>OZ005744.1:132487075-132524575 GCA_963930735.1 Dioctria linearis | reverse complement strand
TTGTTTCAGGAGTTCACTTATTTTTCATCTCGGAGATCGTAGCTCTAAACATTTATGAAGGGTGGGAAGTTTTATTGGTGGAGTTGCTGGTTAAGTTTGATCTGGTTTTGGAGGCTACAATTTGACCCTCCTGTGTCTGGGTACTGGAAGTTGGCTGAGAGCTTTAATGGCAATATCTGATCCTATGACTAGGACTAAGTGTGTTGGACTGGGCTACGTTACCTATACCACGGCTTGGGTAGAATGTGTGCGGCTTATGCGTGTGTATTAAGTAATAATGTGAAATAACCTAAGCGAATTTATTTCAGGCCTGTATACTTGTCAGCTTCAGTTTGGTGTTAGTTGTTTACTTTAGTATGACTGCCTGTGGTGTATTGCGCTGGGCTACTTGTTTGCTGAGGAAACTTTACCTAAGGCGTGGATGGATGAGTGCAGCTGTGAATTTATGTGGACGAGAAATGTTGTGAAATTGCCTAAGTGAATTAGTGTAATTAGTATAAGTAGTAATTCAAGTTAACCCTAGAATATTTTTGTTCATATCAATATACTCTAGAAGGTGTCAGTGGGGGTCTTAGTTATAGGGGTGGACAAATTTTTGATCAGAAATCCTCTACGGGCAATGAGTTTCGAGATATTAGCGATCTTACCTTTTGAGGTATAATTAATAGTACCTAGTAATAATATATTTTTTTTTGTCCATGCCAATAGTATTAGTACTAGGGGGTAAAATTTTCATCAGAAATCTTCTACGGGCTATGGTTCCAGATATCAGCGATCTTACCTTCTCAGGTGTAATTAATATTAGTAGCTCAATATATGAAATAAGGAAGCCCAACAATAGAAATGATATACTAAGAATTAAATGTTAATTTTTTTTTAATTTATAATAAACCGATAATGATATTTTACATAAGTTTTCCTTTTATTAAATTTCCCTACTAAGTTCAGAACTCCTGAAAGTATTCTTTAATAATATTTGCTTACTACAGAGTGCTCTTAATCGGACGGTTGAACCTTTTACCCAGAATGCTAGGTTGAGCGTGAGCGTGAGAAAACACGTTGACACGTAGGCTTGACCTTTGCCTCTGGCATCACCTTTGACACCGGAAGGGTATTTTGTCCTTGACCTTGATCCAGAAGTGTGTGTTTCTGGGAGGCTACAACCTTAGTTCTTCATAATCAACTACGCGGCAGGGGATTCTATACAACTTTTCAAAACAGCTAAACAGCTTTTCAAACGGCTCTGATAACAGTATTCCAGATGGGACGTAAAGTCTTTCAATTCTCGAGCCCACGAGACTT
This sequence comes from Dioctria linearis, assembly GCA_963930735.1. Lineage (NCBI taxonomy): Eukaryota > Metazoa > Arthropoda > Insecta > Diptera > Asilidae > Dioctria > Dioctria linearis. The sequence continues at coordinate 132,523,273 of OZ005744.1, read as the reverse complement.
ACGTGGATATTTCGCGAGACCCTCTTGTGTGATCTAGTCGTAGGATTCTTCAAACGATTGATAACTACAAGTCTGAAAACAGTGACAAAATTCCTCAATCGAGCAGCATTGAGCTGTTTACCTGTTATCAGACCTGTTTGAAAATTGTATGGTACAGAGCTGTAATTTTGATGTTAGATGTGTCCAAATTTCCACTGTATGGTGAATATGTCGTTGAAATCTACATCTGCCTACCGTGCAAGTTTCCACGATCATTTATGAGCTGACCGGGAATACAAAAATCGGTATTTCTAGTGCTAAATTAAATTACACTTTTTAAGGCATGCTCCGCAATTACTTTTTGTTAATCTTTGTTAGAATTTATATAGTTTTACAAGTTGGTTTAGGCATCTGGCAACATCATAACATTCACATGTATCTGCTCCATCTGTTGAATCATCTCTTGACCAAGGGCAGCTTATATAGTGCTCACCAAATTTTGATTCGACTTTTTTCATATTTTCATATAATTTTAAAAAGTTATAGCATTCTTGAAATTGTTTTTTATGCTCATCCAGTAAGATGATTTTATATTCTCTCAAAAACTCCTCAATATACATCTTAACAGTCTAACATTCGGCAGGATACTAACCACTAACCAAATTCTACTAGTTTTATTAATAGTAAGCAAATTATGCTCCCCACACCAGTATTACCAAGATGGTAAGATTTAAAGATGAATAAATAATACTTCCATATCCTACTAGATTTGTATCATTCCAAATACCCACTCTCAACATCGCGGTCTTCACTATTGAACTTGAAGCATTATTAACTTTTTTCCGACCTTCCTGAAACTCATACAACACCATTTCGAGGAGGTAAATACCAAATAACATCCCTCAAAACTTTTGACTTAATGCATAACTTACTACCTACTCTCAACCCCCCCACTTCGATCTTCACTATGGACTTGCAGAATCATCAAATATCCAGCGAGATTGCTGATTAGGATTTTATTGCTTATTCATAGCTCCCATACAACTTCCACTACTCCCCTCAGACAACATATCATACCACATTAATATCATAACACAGCATTATTCTATCAATTTGACCCTCTCTCAACTTAATGGTAAGTAAACAATGTACGTGTCCCAATAGTATGAAGATAAAATTATCATATTCTTATCAGCTTCATGTGAACTATGATATCGGGGATTAATCAAATCTCATAACAGTGTGACTGATTGAGAAATTTTATTGAAAATAAAAAAAACAATTCTTCATAAAATGTAAGGTTTTTCAATACAAACCCCTTGATACAAAAAAAAATTAGTCGCTCAATTTGTCTGCTTTACTCGGCTATATTTGTTTACGCAAGATATCAAATTACCAGCCACCTGGCCACCTTTTCTAATACTTTGATTTCCATTACTTCTAATGATTTTATGTGTCTTACCATCCCAAGCAGCCGTGAGCAATTTTTACACATCGAATATCATAACATGACCACTCTTGTTTATAAAAGACACCTTCAGACCCCAACTTACGTTATAGTTGTTGTTGTTGTTTTTCAGCAAAAGAAATTTTCAATTATATCTTTCACTACTCATCTAAGACATCATATCCTACAGATTATTATCAATTGTTGTTGTTTTCAGCTAAAGAAATTGGGAATCTTACAAAAACATAAATCGCTCAATTTGTTTACTTTACTCGGGTGCTGTGCGATGTTGCCAGATGCCTAAACCAAGTTGTAAAACTATATAAATTCTAACAAAGATTAACAAAAAGTAATTGCGGAGCATGCCTTAAAAAGTGTAATTAAATTTATCACTAGAAATACCGATTTTTGTATTCCCGGTCAGCTCATAAATGATCGTAGAAATTTACACGGTAGGCAGATGTAGATTTCAACGACATATTCATCATACAGAGGAAATTTGGTGGACACATCTAACATCAAAATTACAGCTCTGTACCATACAATTTGCAAACAGGTCTGATAACAGGTAAACAGCTCAATGCTGCTCGATTGAGGAATTTTGTCACTGTTTTCAGACTTGTGGTTATCAATCGTTTGAAGCATCCTACGACAAGATCACACAAAAGGGTCTCGCGAAATATCCATAGAAGTCTCGCGGGCTCGAGAATTGATAGACCTTACGTCCCACCTGGAATACTGTTATCAGAGCCGTTTGAAAAGCTGTTTATCTGTTTTGAAAAGTTGTATAGAATCCCCTGCGGCGTAGTTGATTATGAAGAACTAAGGTTGTAGCCTACAAGACACACACACTTCCGGATCAAGGTCAAGGACAAAATTCCCTTCCGGTTTCATAGGTGATGCCAGAGGTCAAGATCAAGCCTACGTGTCAATGTGCATTCTGGGTAAAAAGGCTCAATCGCCCGATTAAGAGCCCTCTGTAGTAGGCCACTTCAGAGCTGTCGAAGAGCTGTTAAGCTGTTATCAGGGCTGTTTAAAAGCTGTTAACCTGTTATCAGACCTGTTTGGAAAGGTGTTAAGCTATTATCAGAACTGTTTAAAAGCTGTTAAGCTGTTATCAGAGCTGTTAGAAATGCTGTTAAGCTGTTATCAGAGCTGTTTGAAAAGCTGTTAAGCTGTTATCAGAGCTGTTTGGAAAGCTGTTAAGCTGTTCTCAGAGCTCTTTGAAAAGCAGTTATCAGAGCTGTTTGGAAAGCTGTTTACCTGTTATCAGAGCTATTTGGAAAGCTGTTAAGCTGTTAGTAGACCTGTTTAAAAGCTGTTTATCTGTTATCAAATTTGTTTGAAAAGCTGTATAGAGTCCCCTGTGACGTAGTTGACAGACCAAATGACACATCCCGGTAGTACCGGTTAATCCCGCTAGGGTGCAGTCAAGACTCAATGGTACATCCAAGACATAAACCAGTACAGTCAAGACACACCGGAGCATGCTGGTAGTATCGGCTAATTCCGCTAGGACGCAGTTGCTGCATAATACTGAAAGTGATCTCGTATCCCCAAAACTCGAGATGAAAAACTTAATGTCAACTTAGAGGCTACAAGCCCGAGATGAAAAATAAGCGAACTCCAGAAAAAAAAATCGAAATCCTATGTTAATTCCCTATGCTGGAAAGTGCTAAAAGTGGTCTCGTATCCCCAAAGTGGTCTCGTATCCCCAAAACTTGTGATGAAAAATAAGCGAACTTGAGAAACAAATTCGAAATCCTATGCTATTTCCCTATGCTGGAGAGTGCTAAAAGTGGTCTCGCATCCCCCAAATTGGTCTCGTATCCCCAACGTCCAAGACATAGACCCATACAGCCAAAACGCAAACCCACATATAGTATGGACTCAACTCACCTAGCGACGGTGGCGCCATCTGTAGTGAACTCCTGGAGGCTAACAAAAGTGGTCCAGAATCCCCATAGAATAACTTCTTATAGAAATTTCGCGGCTTCGGGAAAAGAAACGACTGATCGATGAGTCTATGAAGGGAATAGGAAAGAATTCAAAATGTGAGGAATACTTAATTGGTTAGATCGCAGTGTCTTTCATCGTAAGCTTTGGCGCAAAGCTCTCCAGATAAACCGTAAATTCGTAGGGGAGTGCTTTCCTTGGTTTTATGTTTTTGTGTTTTTTTTTTTTTTATTCAAATTTAATTTATTTGTTTTATTTTAGATTTATCGGCTTTTTAAAAAAAAATGTTAATGTAGCAAATTACCTAGCTGTGACTTCCCTTGTTCTGAAAGGGGGGTTGGACTCGGGGGTCCCTCTCTGGGTAACCTGGAAACTCATACGTTGGGGGCACAGTTGTCCTTTACATGATCTGCGCCTGGCTCTTGCGACGTTACACCAGTGGCAGTCCAGTCTGTTTATAGCACTTCTGTTCACAAATGGAATTTGAAAGCACCACGCTCGCGGATGAGGTAAAGTTTTCTTATTGCGCTTTTATAGTTTTTTTCTTTATTTTAATTTCAGGTTTTTAGATACATTTTAGTTCAATTAAAAAGGTAACAATTCATTTAGTTCAATTAAAAAGATAGACAATTCATTTAATTAAATTAAAAAGATAGACAATTCAGGTTGATTATCCGAACTAGTCGCTTTTCCTGTAGACACTCATCAAGCTCACTATCGACTGCACTCGTTGACCTGTCGCGGCAGAGCCAAATTATCCGTGCGGGCTGCCACGGCCTGTAATTGGATATTCGCCGCGCTACACTATCCCCTCCTAAGAACCCGAAGTTCCAACCGAGTATTATAACCTAAAGGAAAACCTATTAGTGAAGGTGATTCCTGTAATGGAGGAAAAATGAGAATTGATTTCAACTTATTCTAACGCTGTCCATGTTTATTATGAAAACAATTTCTGTATGGTAATATGAAGATTGACTGCAACTCATCATTGAGTCTACCTCATTTCGGTTCATATACACCGCTGCTTCTAATTGATACTCTAGAAAGGAAAATTGTGTTATATGAAGGTAATTCAATTTTTAATCATTATGCTCTCCAGTTTATTGATCTGTTTTAGTTTTGTAAAATTTATTTAATTCCTTTTTTTTCTTAGTAAATATGGGAAACACAATTACCCGATCCGTGTGTGTTACCTGCTCTGTCTGTCTAACGTCGATATTCTGTGGAGCGATATGTAGTACGTGTGCTAGGTACCTTTTGCGATTAGCCTCAGTTATGCACATTCCTCAGGATCGAATAGTAGAAGGAAGACATGGCAAGGAAGAAAGAACAGCATCCGCGGGGTTTTCTTGAATATTTGTCAGCAGCTTGGGAATATAGTGCTCCAAGAATTTAAGAAAGTTTTTTTTTAACAATTCAAAAGCCACTCGTGGAGCAGCGAGTAGACCGGGGAATGCAGCACAAAATCACTGATATTTTTGAGTTAGATGCATATTTACATTGGCATATTACTTGTAATTTTTCTTTATTTTTTTTTTTAGAAACTAACGCCACAAAGTTGCATGTCTAATTTAGGTGCTGCGATCACTCCTAGGTCAAATTGAATTATGTTTATACTGCGTGTTTGAGTTCAACTTTGACGCATCTCTGAAAACGTGTGCTTCCATCAGATACGCAAAGAGAGCTCCAGCTGGGTTGATATTCTTTATTTTAACTCATCCTTGACGCATCCCAGAAAGAGTGTCATTCCATCAGATACCAAAGGAGAGTTATTGTCAAGTATGATTAGCTCAAGCTGTATCAGTTTGGCCTCGGAAAGGTGGTTTCCACTAACCAGTTTACCGACAACGCCAGCGTCTGTATCATGATAACAGCGAACTATCCGACTTCGGTGCAGGCAAGCTGCCACGAACTCAGAACGTCAGAGTAAAAAAAATTCCAGGGGAGCAACGAATATTGACAGCTAAATTTACTTTGCGATTCGTCATTTTAGGGTTCTCGTTTACTGTGATAGGAATATGCGTAAGGCATCTAAATATGCTCTCACGCTGGACACTCGCAACAACACGAAAAACTATCGAGAACCAAAGCCTTCCCAAAACAAATAACGCTGAATTGGAATCGGGTCAGTGGTGCCCTGGAGCTTTTTCCCAATCCAAATCCAGGCCTGAATCCGTATTTGATTAGAATCTTTGAAGCAATTCCACTAGAGTGTTTCTCCCAAGGTGCTAACAATTTATTTATGTCGTCTTCCAAATTGACCTGAAAGCTGACATTATATATGTTCTGCTTTCGTTACTGAATCGCGCTAATCGGTCAATGTGTAAAACTCTCCTTGTCTTGCCTCCCGTAAATTCAATCTTGTAGAGTACGTCATTGAGGCGCGTTATGACGCGGCGTGGACCTTCCCAGTCTGATTGTAGCTTGGGACACTTTCCTCCTCTCCGTTTTGGATTGTAGATCCACACGCTGTCGCCTTCTGAACAGTTAAGTGGATTCGCTCTGAGGTCGTACTGAGTTTTCATTCCGTGAGAGGATAGGGCCAGATTTCGACGAGTTAACTGGTAGACTTTTTCTAAGTTCTGAGCTAGTTTTTCTGCGTAGTCGGCAGGTGAAGGGAAGGGGTTAATAGGCGTAGGGCCATATGAAATATCAGAAGGAAGCCGCATGTCTCTTCTGCTTTCGTGCGTGGCCAAAAGCGCTAAGGGCAGGTACTGGTCCCAGTTTGTTTGGCTGGATTCGATAAAATTGGACAAGTATCCTAACAACGTCCGATTGAAACGTTCGACCATTCCATCTGATTGGGGGTGCAACGCAGTAGTCCTAGTCTTTTCAACACCGAATCGCCGCAATATTGTGTGGAATAGCTCAGCTTCGAAATTTCTTCCCTGGTCTGAATGGAGTTGAAAAGGCATGCCGAGTCTTGACAGGACATTTTCTATTAGACCATCAGCAATAGTCTATGTTTTCTGGTCAGGTGCTGCGAAGGCCTCTGGCCACTTGGTAAAATAATCAATCACTACGACTGCATATTTGTTACCTTTATTCTTTTTAGGAAGTGGCCCTAGCACATCTATGGCGATGCGCTTGAATGGAGCCCCAACGTTGTAGGTGTGCAGCTTCCCTCTTGTCTTCCTCGCGGGCCCACTTTTTGCGTGACAAATTAGGCTCCTGGCACACCACCTCTCTACGCCCGATTGTAGAGTAGGTCAGAACCATCTTTCTTTTACCTTATCAACAGTTTTTCGGATAACAAAATGTCCCCCTTCTGGCTTACTGCGACAAGTTTGCAGGATGGAATTAACTAGACTTAATGGTGTTACTTTTACTAAAGTCTAGCTTTCGCCATAGCGTACTAGGTACACAACGTTGTTAAGCAGACGCAGTGAGTCCCACTGCGCCCAGAGTGCTTTTAATTGAGGGCTTTCTGGAGTTATCTCCTCTGCAGGAGGCCTTTTCTTACTACGGAGCCAATCCCTCACCTTTTTCAATAGAGGATCTTGCTCTTGCTCAACTGCATGATCCGCTGTTGGTACTGCAGATACCAGATCGGTAGTTTGTTCTGACTCTTTCAGCTCCATTTGGTTACAATGGGAATATTCTCCACATGGGCGGCGTGAGAGAGCATCTGCGTTGAGGTGCTTCTGTCCAGCTCGATGTTCAATTATGAAGTCATATTGTTGCAGCCTCTCCAGCCACCTCGCCAACTGTCCATCGGGTTCTTTAAAATTTCATAACCACCGAAGAGAAGCATTATCTGTGCGAATACGGAAAGGGCGGCCGAACAAGTAATGGTGGAAGTGCTTGGTTGCTCGTAGGACGGCTAACAACTCCTTCCTAGTCACGCAAAAATTCCTCTCTGGTTTACTAAATGTCTTGCTGTAACACTCGATTGCTTTTTCACTGCCATCTTGGATCTGACTGACTGCGGCACCAAGGCCGGTGTGACTGGCGTCAGAGTCGAGTATGAATTCTCCTTCCGGTAGAGGAAATGCTAGGATAGGAGGAGAAGTCAACCGAGTCTTTAGTTCCTCAAAAGCAGCATCTTGTTCGGACCCCCAGGTGACCTTGCGTTTCTCTTCTGTTAATTCAGTCAAAGGTTTGACGACAGTAGAGAAATCTCGCACAAATCTTCGATAGTAGGACGCGAGACCTAGAAAGCTACGAACGTCTTTCTTCCTTTTTGGTACTGGCCTAATAGCTTCTGTCTTCTCGGAATCCATCTATAAGCCTTTTTCTGACACTACGTGGCCCAAATACTTCACTGCCCTTTGAAATAGATGGCATTTTTTTGGACTCAATTTCAGATTAGTCTCACGCAATCTTTGGAATACAGTCTGCAAATTAGAGAGGTGACTGTCGAAGCTGCGACCGTGAACTATTATGTCGTCCAGGTAGACCAAAGCTGCGTCCACCCCAACGTTTCTGAGGGCACCGTCCATTAGTCGCTCAAAAGTGGCGGGAGCATTGCAAAGGCCGAAGGGCATCACGTTGAACTCCTACAATCCATTCCCAGTGGAAAAAGCTGTTTTTTCTCGATCTTTTTCACACATATCAACTTGCCAGTATCCACTTTGCAAGTCCAGAGTAGAAAACCAACTAGATCCGGCAAATGAGGTAAGGGTATCGTCGATCCTAGGAAGTGGATATGAGCCTTTTTCATGATGTCATTCAGCCTTCGATAGTCTACACAGAAGCGTGTAGTTCCATCTTTTTTTTTACTAGCACTACCTGCGTGTGCCCAAGGACTATTGGAAGGCTGTATGACTCCGCTTTCTTCCATATCTCGTGTCAACTGATCAACCTCCGACTTCTTGGCCACTGGTACTCTGCGAGGTGGTACTCTAATAGGCGCTGAGTCTCCTACGTCGATTCGATGCTTATCAATAATTGTACGGCCAGTATCATATGCATCATTGGAGAAAATATCACGATATTTTTTCAACATGACTTCAAGTTTCTCTCTTTGTTCTACATTTAACCCTCCTGAGAGCTGTGTTAAGGTCTGGATTGGGTCGTGTTCGGTTTCGCATTCCATTTCACACAATAAAGAAGACGAGACGGTATTAGCAATAGCTTCTAACTTACGCACGAATGTGCCGCATACCAGGAATATGTCACTGGAGGTAACATTCACTATTCTGAAGGAAATTTGGTATGCTTGGGGATCTATTAAAATGCGTGCAGCCCAAACTCCATGACGTAAAAGATAAGAAGACGCCGGTTCAAATATTGGATCTGTGTCTGTGATGGACGCCTTATCCCAAGGTAAAGCCATGAGTGTCTCGCTTTTTGCAGGAAGCCGAAGAGTTTCGGATAAGTAGATTAGCGCTGACCTATAGCTAGGCTTGTTTAGTGGTATAGCCGCGTTTCCAATCTGGAGGATGTTTTGATCGAAATCTAACCTGCAATTATTGGCATCTAGGAAATCGACACCTAGAAGACATACAGGCTCAATTTTTGCCACCAGGACTCCGTGTCGAACACGACAGCCTTTCAGCTGAATTTCCACACCAATAATTCCCAGGACCTCTATACATTCTCCCGTTACACTTCGGATACGGACTGTAATACATTATAGTCTCGCCATCGAGAAACGGTCTAAATACTGAGAGTGCACTATCGAGGGTAGCTCCAGTGTCTATGACAAAGTCGCAGGTGATTTTATTTAAGAGTTCTTCTACAGTTAGGCTGTTCTTGGAAGGCCCTATGGTTTGCAAAATAATTTCCTCGTCAAATTTCACCTGGGATTGGGAATCCGAATAGTTTTTCGAAAATTTATCTACCTTATGAGTGGACATATCTGGGATTTGATGTTCATGATCGTAGTTTGTGCCCCTCGGAGGCGATGGTCTCCAGTTTTCCGAGGTGGATGTTGTTGCAGTACATATATCTGCGGAGGTTGAGGGAACGACAGACTCTCGGATTGGAGGCGGTCTCATTGGAGTGTTTGGCATGCTTGAGCTTGGAGATGGAACCATAGCTCCTGGATGACTGGATGCAGAGCTGGAAATTTCCAATGCTCTCGTTGAAGCATTGACTAGTCCCTGAGTTTCCTGGTCAGCTGAAAAATAATCATTTCCAGATCTTCGCCTACGTCGTCTGTTTCTTGGGCTAGTTTGTGCTTGTGCCATGTAAATTTTATTCCCTCTCCCAGCTCCCAATCCGATTGACAGCTCCAAGGCGGCAGTTTGTGCTTCGTGTATAGTCTTTGGACCCCTGATTTCTATTAAGGTTCTTAGCTCTTCATCTCTCAGTCCTTCTATAAAGCGTAATGCCACCATGCGATCCACGACGTCTGTGGGGCATGAAGGGAAGGCGGCAGTGGCTAGCCTCTGCAACTCCAGACCGAAGTTTAAAATGCTTTCCCTTACGCCTTGAGTTCGTCCGTAGAACTGTACCTGACATGAGTAGGAATCCATTCCAAACCTCTGTTCTAAGAAGGAAACGAGGTCGGCATACTGAATGTTATAGCCATGAGGAAAAACGCTGAGCACACACAAAGTGTTTCCGCGAATTTGTGTAACTGTTGCGTCAGCCTTTTCTTGCTCAGTCCATCGATTATGTCGAGCTATAATTTCAAATTGCCGGTATATATTTGGTAGCGAATATGAAGAGAAAAGAATATGCGTCTAACCGAGTAGCCAGAACTTTTAAGACAAATTAAGAGGAAAAGAAATCAAAATGTAAACAAACACGTCGGTAGGTATGTATGAGCTTTCCTTTTAATCTAAGTTTAGTACCCCGAAGCTTTTTTTTATCAACTCTCGCAATTATATGGGAGAAAATATCGTTGGGGATATTCTTGGATTTAACCCCACACTTGACACCAATTGTTACGTTTTTATGTGGTAAAAATAGTTGAAAAGGTTTATTTTCAATTACTGATCGCCCCGGCCGAGCGGAGGTGATGGAGCAATCGGATTCCACACGAAGCTTTGGGACTGGAGCGTTTACCGTCCTAAAGTTACTCAAGCGTCTGGGCGATGTATTGGCTAGATCACAAAAATTTTTGATAAACAGGGGAGAGCTTTGTAATTAGTTAGAAATAATATCGCCTTGTGGCACTGTGAGTAGCTCTGCAAGTTCCACCGCAAGCGTCTCGTCGAATTTCGAAACCCGTATTCGTACCACTAGGGCCAGCTGTTACATGTCAAGATTCGTAAATCTGACAAGAGTCAACACGCGTGTTTATCAGTGCTGCATCGATAATTTTCTAATGTTCGGAAATATAGAAATTTTGCGGCTTCGGGAAAAGAAACGGGTGATCGATGAGTCTATGAAGCGAATAGGGAAGAATTCAAAATGTGAGGAATACTTAATTGGTTACATCGCAGTGTCTTTCATCGAAAGCTTTAGCGCAAAGCTCTCCAGATAAAGCGTAAATTCGTAGGGGAGTGCTTTCCTTGGTTTTATGTTTTTGTGTTTTTTTTTTTATTCAAATTTAATTTATTTGTTTTATTTTAGATTTATCGGCTTTTTAAAAAAAAATGTTAATGTAGCAAATTACTTAACTGTGACTTCCCTTGTTCTGAAAGGGGGGTTGGGATCGGTTGTCCCTCGCTGGGTAACCTGGAAACTCATACGTTGGGCTGTTCGCATGGGGCTCCCAGGAACACCTCCTGACAGTTCAGTAGGGGCACAGTTGTCCTTTACATGATCTGCGCCTGGCTCTTGCGACGTTACACCAGTGGCAGTCCAGTCTGTTTATAGCACTTCTGTTCACAAATGGAATTTGAAAGCACCACGCTCGCGGATGAGGTAAAGTTTTCTTATTGCGCTTTTACAGTTTTTTCTTTATTTTTATTTCAGGTTTTTAGATACACTTTAGTTCAATTAAAAAGATAACAATTCATTTAGTTCAATTAAAAAGATAGACAATTCATTTAATTAAGTTTAAGAGATAGACAATTCACGTTGATTATCCGAACTAGTCGCTTTTCCTGTAGACACTCATCAAGTTCACTATCGACTGCACTCTTCGGCCGATGACCGTTTTCATTATTTTTTTCAGGGTCGTTGACCTTTCGCGGGATAGCCAAATTATCTGAGCGGGCTGCCAGGCTGCCAATATATGTTTGCTTTGATTTATTGGTTTACTTATTATTTACTATATCTAAGGTACATATATAATAATCTGTTTTTCCAATCTGGAGATAATCAAAATCAACTAGTTCACTGTTCTTTCTGTCTGTTTCACTGTAAACAACACCCTGATTCAGTGTGTACTATCTTTGTACACAGTGACTAACTTGCCATATTTTCTAAATATCCCTTTAATCGCTAACTGCATTAATTTGAACTTATTAAAGCAATGGTATATGAAAGGTAACTTAATTGTCTAGCTAAAGACATAAAAATCAATATCGTGGTTTCTACCAGTGTGATGTTTTCACACTCAGAAAATGGGCGAACGCCTTACCCTACTTGGAATTAGAATCTTTTAAACGATTTTACTTTCAGGTGGCTATCTAATGTTGGTTTCAACATATACAGGCTGAAATAAAATCGCACGCCCGTTTTTTTAAATTTTTTCGAAGATAAGAACGATTTTTATAGATAGCGTTCAAAAAACTTCTTAGCGTTGTTTGCTGTCATTCACAAATAAATCACTTAGCTCGAACTCCGAATAGCAGTGGTAGTTCTTCTTACCCGAATAGTTCGTCTTGGCCCCTATTCCATACATACTTCTAATATATCTCTTCCTATATGCTCCAGGATGGTAATAATTATTATATACATGAACCAATTGCGTCAACGTCTCGTTTTGTCTGTTTAATCGTCGATTTTATTGTATTGTACTTCCTATTTTAAAAAATCAGCTTGGTTACGTTGTTCACTTTTGTTTTTTTAATTATTGCTTTGTAGGTTTAGTAACGACACTTTTATTAAAGTTAAAATAAAATAAAAATACAATTTAATATTTTCTTTTTAGAACTTTCTATCTGGTTTCAGTTCCATCCAGTTATCACAGCTAAACATTTTTGGAGTCCTCCAACACTTCTGCAAATACAAACCACCCATGTCTTTTGAGTTACCATAAAGGCGAGAGTTCTTATATACAGGTAACAAAAGTCGGCAACTAAAATATTTCTCTTCAAGTTTAATTAAAATATTCCTTCTCTTCCATTTTAATTCATACCGCAACTGAAGTCGTAAATTAATTTGCAAATTAACTAAATTAATTCAAAGAGTTTTGCCATAATTATTTCAACCGAATAAAATTCTTATCCTGTCATAAGCTTATAAAGTAGGATATGACAGCACCTGGCAGTTATATTTTCTTGAATGAATTCTCCTCCATTTTCTGCCTTCTGCCTGTTCATTTAAAAGAATGATTTTCAAAATTTTCTCTAAGAAATGGGTCACCTGAATATACATGTGAAAGTCAAAATCATTTGACAGGAAAAACTGTCAGGTTATTTTAGATCTTCATAAAATTTTCTTATCTAAATAACAAATTAAAATCTTGAAGAAGGTATTCCTACATATGTCTTCCGAATTTGGTATATGAAAGTTCAATTTTTCATAGCAAATATTATACGAAAAAGTAAGACTTATGTTAGCTGAACTGTCGTATATAAAGTAGAGCAACTAAAATAACAGCAAAACCAAGGAGTCAGTGAAAACAAAGGTCAAGGATACTCGTAATAGGATGGAGTGAGGAAAAAGGGCTTAAAACTCTGCTTGGCTACGGAGAAATCTGTATATGATGGCTTAAGTATAGAAAAATGTTGAAGTTTGATGATAGTGCCTTTGCTTGTTTTTTTTTAAGACTAAAATTTGCAAATTTCTAGACCGAGATTTGACTTCTTATTGAGCATTGAGTATTATGTCACACCTTTCGAGAAAAACGCTCGCATTCTGTTTGGTTTAAAATCTCAAAATTTCTATAAAAGCTCAAAACTATCCTTACTACATTTTCGGTAAAAAATGGAACATAACTCATTTTACAATGTCATCAGGCAAAAACTTACCTTACAATTGCAGAACCCACTACCAGTGGCCATCTGCCAAATATACAATCCATGTTCCATAGACCCAATTTGCTTCTCCCAAATGAAAATTAGAACCATAAAACCAGAATTATTAACGTTCATTTTACAGCTGCATATCTCATTTTTTTTCCATACACCATAGGAGTACCACAGTATACAGATTATACCGCAGCTCATACGGATTTTCTTCATACTGGAGATTTCTGGTACCTAGAACTTTCGGACGCACATCCGGATCCGGATCATCTAGCTCTTTTCGTCAACGCGTTCTCTGGCAGTCTTCATATATATAGTGAAAAACGAGATTTTTGTATGAAGGAGTTTCCCGGTTCCACCCATTTTCGAACTCAAATTTGCAGTTGCTTTAGAAAATCTGTGTGCAAAATTTCAGCTCTCTATGTCGTCGCGTTCTGAGGTAGTGTTCATATATATAGTGAAAAACGAGATTTTTGTATGGCAACCCTATGAATGTTGCCCGATTCATTCCATTTTCAAACTCAAATGTGCAGTTATTATAAAACAATACGCAAAATTTCAGCTATCGGTTCATTGTCAGGCAATGTCCAAATATATATTTATTATCGAAATTTTTGTATGACCATCCTACGAAGGAGTGACCCGATTTATCGCATTTTCGAACTTAAATTTTCCTTTTTTTTAAAGCCCGTGTGTAAAATCTCACGTCCCTAATTGAGCACGTTCTCGAGTTATCGCGAGGACAGACATGCAGACAGATGGACGGACAAGCGGACGTGCAATAATCAACATAACTTTTATATTGTGGGTGGGTGTCCAACCCATTTTTCTCTACCAGCATTATTTCTCTGCATACTTAGTGTTTGCCAATGATTTCATTTAGGGTATAACAAGTACCTACAAAATATCAATCAAAAAGGCTAGGTGTAATGCTCTCAGATCACTAAGGTGTTTTTTCTCCACAAATTGGCTTACTTTTAGGAACGACTGAACGACACCTTCACTATTTATGGACCCGTTCTGGTAATCCCTTGCATGGAACCCTTCAGAATAAACCCGTTCGTTCCGACCCGACTCATCTCTACTTCATACCAATATATTAGGTATACTCCGCATTCGTACCACCTACCGCACCATTGTTGTGTCTTCCAAACGGGGATTTTAGTTATAAGTAGCGCAGTAAGGCTCCTAAAAGTAACATATAAATCTACCTTGATAGAGATTTCAGGACAGTCAAGCTGGAAATAAAGCTCTGCATTCGAGCACCATTAGATCCCATCTTGTCCAGCATTAGCACAGTGAGACTTTTTGCCAATCACTCAATTATTCTCTTACCAAGTATACATGCAGGTTTGAACCATGGTTCACCTCGAGCTGAACTCCATGTATACATGGCTCCAGTTGACATTGGATCGTCTCGACTTGTTGCATTTCCTAAAAAGATACAAAAAAGGAACACAAAGAATTTTATCTTAAAATAAGTTAAACACAAAGTACTCATATAATGCAAGGGAACCTCTTGGCTTTGGTCCAGCGTCGTCCTGAACTTTTTCAAATTATAAATATGTCCTGAAAAATAGAAAAACATTATTATTTCTAATAAAAATTACATAAATATTGCAAACTTACCATTTTCTACCTATTGCTGTATAATTACAAATTGACATGTCAAAATGTCAACACATCACACCAGATGTTCTCGCCTTCGCCGCAGTCAGAGTTCAGTGCAACTTTAATGGACCCAATATGACGTCACTGCGTGACGCCGCCATCAAAGTTTAACAACTTTGAGAACGAGCGTTGCCAATGCAACCCGTCGTGATGCTGAAACGCAGCGGTTCACGGCGGCTATAAGAAGGCGACGAGCTGCAGCAGAATCACCCATTCCCAATTCAGAATTTGATCTGAACACATCAGAGTTTAGTCTGATTTTTTCCTAATTATCCAAATCCAATCTTGCTTCCATCCAAGTAGGAATTTAATCCAACAATTTACTCCTACTGCAGAAATCTACTCTGCTTGTTTTTCATCTCCCACCTGAGTAGGAATTTACTCCTACTGCAGAAATCTACTTCTGCTTTATTTCCATCTAAGCAGGAAGCTACTCTTCCTGCAGAAATTTACTTCTGGCAAATTATAATTATTTTAGCACAACTACCGTGCTTACACGTGTAGCACAGAACTTCTACTTTATAAATAGTGGATTTTCTTTCTTTTTTCAGAAATAAGTGGAAGCATTTGTTTATTTTTTGAGGCCATTCCCTTTAACTCGTACACGAATTTGTCTATTTATATATTTCTTTACTATTTTCGACACTCTCGTCGATCCACTTTTCGTCATCACAGCGAGCTGAAATTTGGCACACAGGTCCATGTCGCGTGACAATTTAATATATCAAAATTTGAACCGGAAAGTTCCATGGAAAACCCGGAAAAAATGAGGAAACGCTTTTCCGGAGTTTTTCAGACCAAGGAAGCATTTGAGCGTTTTGCAACCTAAGACAAACTTGTAAAGCGAAATGAGTTGCATAAAGTTGCGTTTGCGGAAAACTCCGTGGAAAACCCGGAAAAACGGGGAAATCATCGGACAAATTGACATAGATATTATTAGTGATAAATCGGTTTCAGGAAAAGTCCAGAATTATCCAATTTTTCTGGAATTTCCGGAATTTTCCGACTTTTCCGTGAAGAAAAGTTTATTTTTTACTTTTTCATGCCGCTTGGCCTCAGTTTTGTTTGAAAACTCGTTTTTTACTTATTTTATTTTATTGAATTATTTTTGTATAAATATTTGAACTCACTGAATTCTTTGAAAACATAGTAGCAAGCTAGGTTAGGTCTTAATAATTGAATTTGTGATTTTTGTTTAAGTAATATATTGAAATTTAAGTTTTATATTCCAATTTAAGCAAGCTGAGTTATCTTTTCACAACCCCTCGTTAGCTCGAGCACAGATCTCACACTATGGGTTGTACGTATATTTGTTCTAAGTTTATTTTGTTTGTTTATACACAATTTATAAAATTTATAACTTCATCACAAAAAATTCCATAAATAAGATGTTATGTTAAACAGTCACTTCAACTATATTTGCACCAGTGGCGAGGCGTCAAAGGGTTCAAGGTGTTCACTGAACACACAAGTTCCAACCTGTAAAAGATAATTTTCTCCAGATAAAATTAAAAAAATATGTATATAAAAATTCATTCTGCCGACATTTTATATGGTTCCCCAGCCCTCATATTATGCCTTTAAGTTCCAATACAAATATGGGAGAACGCAGGGAACAGAAAAATTCATACTCACCTACTCGTGGCCCTCATGCCTTTGCGTTGCTTATGACGGCGGTTCACATTAAGATCTGAACGCTAAGGGAATATAAATATGCCAAAATACACGAAACAAAAATATTCATTCTGACCAAATTCGTAAGTTCTCCAGCGCTCATGCCTTTGCTTTGCTTACGACGGGTGTACACAAACCTATCTGAATACTGAGGAGAATGAAAGGAGCAGAAATCATCATTCTGTCTAACTATTAAGCTCCTCAGCCCTCATGCCTGTGCCTTGCTTAAGACGGCGGTTCACATTAAGATCTGAACGCTAAGGGGAATATAAATATGCCAAAATGCACGGAACAGAAATATTCATTCTGGCCAAATTCGTAAGTTCTCCAGCGCTCATGCCTTTGCATTGCTTATGACGGGTGTGCACAAATCTATCTGAATACTGAGGAGAATGCAAGGAGCAGAAATAATCATTCTGTCTAACTTATAAGTTCCCCAGCCCTCATGCCTGTGCCTTGGTTAAGACTGCGGTTCACATTAAGATCTGAACGCTAAGGGAATATAAATATGCCAAAATGCACGGAACAGAAATATATATATATAATATAGTATATAATATAGTATAGTATATATATATAATATACTTCAGGAACGGACCCTCCACAAAAACAAAACTGTTGCTCTATAAGCAACTCATTCGGCCAATAATTACCTATTGTTTCTCCATATGGCACACCATCTCTCCTAGCTACATGGAAAGCCTCAGCATACTCGAAAGGAAAATCCTAAGAGCATGCACAGGGCTCCATATAAGAACCGACGGTAGACACTTCCCAAACAGGGCAATTTACGAAGCAGGCAACATAACCCCAATAACGGAGTATCTCTTCGAACTTGCACGCAAACAAGTCGACAAAGTTCTTAACCAACCGAACCCAGTTTTAAATAACCTGCCGGAGCTCCCCATACCAGCAACGTTTAAATACCTTTCACCACTGCTCTTAACCGTGCCCGAGGCTAGAAATATCTACCACCTACATGATGGTAGATTAAGTTTCTACGACCACAAAGGTGATTACTACCGCGGGTAGTCACTTTCGTGCCACGTTTACTTAGAGAGTGTCTCTGAAGCACACCAATTCTTTAGGAACCATCGAATCCTAAATTCTCCAAACTATCCACTTCCTATCCTTCCTTTTCTCCTACTCCCGCCATCCCACTAACAACTAACTCCTAAGAGAGAATGACATATAGCACGGCTGATATAGCGCATCATCCGTGAAGGAAATTAAGAAAGCAAAACGGAAGGTTAAAAAAAATACTAACGACAACTATCCACAAGAAGACAAACGACGTCACCAAATCGGACTGAGGGCTAAAGATAAGCCCCAAGGCATAAAACAAGAAGAGAAAAACGAGAGCATCGAGGGAAACAGCGACAACGAAAATAGAAAACAGC
This sequence comes from Dioctria linearis, assembly GCA_963930735.1. Taxonomy (NCBI): domain Eukaryota; kingdom Metazoa; phylum Arthropoda; class Insecta; order Diptera; family Asilidae; genus Dioctria; species Dioctria linearis. The sequence continues at coordinate 132,505,172 of OZ005744.1, read as the reverse complement.
GCAAAACACACTTGGCTTGACTTGAACAGAAATATTCATTCTGACTAAATTTGTAAGTTCTCCAGCACTCATGCCTTTGCATTGCTTATGACGGGTGTGCACAAATCTATTTGAACACTAAGGAGAATACAAATTTGCGAGAATCTTCATTTTGACTAACTTCTAAATTCTCAAGCCCTCCTTCGTTTGCATTTCTTACAGTGTTACCACCGCGCTATAGAGATAAACAAATTATGACTCTCACGTACCATAGATTCGCTATTTTTTGTATAAGAGAAAAATTAAGCTTCAATCTGTTTGTAAATTTATTTTAGTGGATCCATTTAAAATTTTAAATTAAATACAATTTTACTTTCTTGACATAAAGATAAATTTAATTTGTCAGCTTAAATCTCATTTAAGGAAAATCAGGTCGGTATTAAAATAATCTGCCTGAAAGTTTTTTCGTTAAAAAAATGAAAAATAATAATGGACTTCCTTTGATTTTCACAGTTGAATGGATTATATGGAATACTCGCATTATTCTTAGATTGAAATAAGCTGTTGAAAATGGTACTTAAATCTATCGATTGTGCTGAAAGTGTACGTAAATATATCGGATGCAATTTCACTTCTTTCATATTAATTGGGCAAAGGGAATAGATTCATATATGTAATTCCATTTTCAATGTTATTAAGAAACTTGGGGTTAAGTGATATGAACTTTCACTGGAAGTTTTCCCAATGATATTCGATTTGATTATTTTAAGAAATTCCATTCCCATATGAAATATAAATTGAAGGAGATTACTATAATTGTATTCCACATATTAATTTACTTTAATTTGTCACTACCACTTTTTTACACTTCGTTATGATACATTGTAAGTTTACCTTCTCTTTAAGAAAATTACCAAACCAAATTACCACTAACTATTATAATTAAGCGGAAAGTATTAAAGTTAAAAGAAGAAAGGCCATGAGCAACTATTGTCGAAATGCTTGTTTCTTGTAGGTAACGATGAGAAGCATTTAGATTGCATATTGAGGAGAAATTATTGTGTTGAATTTGTGGGTTATTTAGAGATATTCAAAAGTTTACCCGAATGTTTATTTCATTCGCATGTATTTCGTGTGGATTTGCGGTCATAGTGGTTTTCTGAGAGATTTTAATATGTATAATTTAGATTATTTTTATTAATTCGGTAATTCGGTAGTTGTTCGCCGCTTTCCTGTATCAATTTAAAATAAACGTGAATGGATTACAGGTTGCGAACATCTTAATAAACTCTTTTATTGGCCTTGTTTGTTTGTAGCCTCAGATAAGGATAAATCGGTTTGGTCTCAAAGTGGCTATTCTGTTTTAAATCATTTAACTACTAATGTTACATACATGAAAAGAGCTTGGCACATATGAATTGAATGCTAGCTTTTAAAACATTTGGTCAAGTCAGAATTGATGCAATCTTGGATCAGCAAGAGAAAATTTCTATAAATAGTCATAATGAGGACGTGGCCAAAAATAAAAAAAAAATTTAACGTCTCATCGACGCTGTATATTTTCTGGGCATTCAGGAGTTAACTTTTCGGGGCGAAGATGAGTCAGTATAGTCTGTAAAGCGGGAAATTATATTGAATTAGTGAATATTAATTCCATATACGACCAGACTCTGTATAATCATTTGCGTAGTGATTCCCTATTTAAAGGTATCACGTCAAATGATTTTATTTTATCCATAAATCAAGTCAAATTGGATAATATTAAAAGTGAAATTTTATTAGATGACATATCTGATGTGTTTAAACAGTCGCAAATGTCCACAATTATTCGATTAGGGGATAGGCATGGGTATGTACAGGAAAGATTTTTATTTATCACTGATTTTAGTAAGGATAGATCTGCTAATGCAATTTCAAACCATGTTCTTAATTTGGATTCTTCAAATTGTTTTAATTTCGGGCACAAATAAGTAGCGCAGGGTTATGATGAGGCTGCGGTAATGGCAGGAAATTTGAATGACACAGCTGGTCGGGATAGACAAGGTCAATGCTCCAGCTAAGTCAGCAGTACCAGCAATCTAGTAAAGTGCATTGCTCGCCTCATTTATTCAAGCAAAATGAATCGAAGTTATCGATTCATTATTGTTGATCAGGCGAAATTTACTATTCAATTTTGCTGAGCACTCAACACAACCCTGCAAGAATGAAGACGGTGAACAATGACACGGCAGTAGTCGAGAAACTTTCAAGTCGGGACCATCAACGGCGGATTTCGTATTTTGTCTTTTTGTTTTTATTTTTTTTTTCGGTGATCTTATTTAATTGACTGTTATGTTCAATAAATGATATTATTTTCACTTTTTCCGAAGTATATCTAATTAAGCACAAGCTAAGGTAAGGTCCTTGGAGTGCAGAGACAAGGCCACACACGACTTTGCTGTTAAAGCGATCTCGAATTGGAGGTGCCGTGGGAAGGAGCCCAGCTGGTGCTCGTCCCACTGCACGACATTCCTGAGAGACCGAGAGGTCGCGTGGTGATCCCAAACGTGGATATCAACAGGAGTAATCTCCTAAAAGTCCTACAGGCACAAAATCCTGACGTCCCGATGAGGGAGTGGGAGATTGTTGCGATAGAGGAGCCCAGAGATGGGGGTAGAGGCTTCGTGATCTTGGTGGACGAAGACACGATACCCATCATCAGGCAGAGGCAGGGGAAGCTCCATTTTGCTGTGGGAGAAGTATTTCTCAGGCTCTTTAGGAGAAATAAAACCTGCGGGGAGGAGGACGTAATTACTGTGGATGAAGGTCGTGCAAATCAACCTTGATCATAGTAAGGTTGCGTAAGCCAACCTAATGCTGCTCCTAAATAAGGAGGGTATAGATGTGGCGCTTATCCAGGAGCAGTGGTTCCGAGGGACCAAGGTTCAGGTGTTAGCCCTCAAAGGATTCAGGCTTTTTTATAGTCAAGAGTTAGACAAGGTAAGAACATGTATACTTGTTAGGAGAAACCTTCGGGCACTAATGTTATCTAATTTCAGCTCTAAGGATCTTGTGGTTGTAGGGCTAGAGGCGGGGGCCCACAAATCCTGGATGGCCTCGGCATACATGCCGTATGAGGAGCCGTCAGCCCCCTCCAGGGATATGAGATTGATGATCGAGGCTGCTGAAGCGAGGAACATCAATCTTCTACTAGGGTGCGATGCTAACGCCCATCATATCATTTAGGGTAGCACGGATATAAACCCGAGAGGTGAGTCTCTTTTTAGTTATTTGTTAGAGACTAAGCTCGTGGTGTGCAATAGAGGCAATACGCCACCTTTCAGAACAGTAAACAGGAGTGAGGTCTTGGACCTAACCCTAGTCACCTGTTCGGACAACTTCGTGGTTCGCAACTGGAGAGTGTCTGACCAGGCGTCTCTATCAGACCACACTTACACACTCTTCGAGGTTACATTTGCTGCGCGACCTGTTGAGGCTTTCACGAATGTTCGTCGAACTAATGGGGAGCGTTTCTGTGATGCGGTCAGTGGCAGGCTGGGTTCACCACCAGAAAGACTCATCACAGAGTCAGCAGTGGATGAGGTGGTCGATACTGTCACCGAAGCGTTAAGCGTACCATTCCTGGAAACCTGCCCCATAAGCAGATCCATTGGAAAATCAAGGCCACCATGGTGGAATTCGGAACTGGGTAAGCTTAGAGAAAAATCGCGTAGGTTGCTTAATGCAGCCAAGCGCAGCGGAGATCAGGTAGATTGGTCCTGCTATAAGGACGGCCTAAGATCACTCAAGAAGGCGCTAAGGCTGGCAAAGAGATCTTCATGGAGGAGCTCCTGCCAGCCAATAGAGTCTAATACAGAAGCGTCCAGACTTCGGAAGGTGCTTGCTAAGGACCATAGTACTCCGTCCTTTATAAAAGGGGATAACCGAGTCGGACAACCACAAACGAGGAGCTGTTAAATGTACTTCTTGATGCCCACTTCCCGGGCAGCGGGAAGATAGGTCCGTCGGTGTCAAGGTCTTCAGAACGGCACCTACAGGATGGAAAGAACGAGGTGATCAGCTCCATAATTAGTAAAAAAGCGACGAAATGGGCGGTTCATTCTTTTAATCCCCTTAAGTCCTCTCGGGTGGATGGACTAAGACCGATTATGCGTCAGAAGGAACTCAGGTACATAATACCATGGCTAGTGCCGATTTATAAGAGCTGCCTGAGGCTCTGTTTCTTGTACAGGGCCTGGCAGGAAGTGAGGATAATCTTCATTCCCAAGGCAGGCACAACAGGCCATATCGAGACAAAAGACTTTAGACCTAATAGCCTCTCCTCCTTTATGCCTTAGGTCTTGGAGAGATTGATAGAGGTGCATATAAAGAATGTTTGGCAGGGCGGCAGTGGTAGTCAGCATGCCTATACAAAAGGGAAATCGGTAGAGTCGGCATTACATGCAGTGGTGTCTGTTGTTGAGAAGTCCCTACATTATAAGGAGTACACTCTAGGTGTTTTCCTTGATATTGAGGGGGCTTTCAATAACGTGAAGACGGAGGCTATATTTCATGGACTGAGAAGGGCGGGTGTTGATAAGTGTCTATGTGACTGGATCAACTCTCTGGTCTGGTGAGTGTCATTAGTTGTTCAATCATCGTGATATTAAATTACAGTTCGCTTCGGATTGGTTTTGCTTTTGAATTGTTAAGTTAGCTCAAGTTTTTAATCAATAAAGATTGAAAACGGGCAAGAAATCAGAGCGTTGTTTTACTTCGAAGAAAGTTTTATCGCGGTTACTAGGGTTTATTGATTGATTGCTTTGGGGCACGACAATTTGGCGCAGCCGGTGAAAGAAAAAGTTTTTTTTATTTTTGGGGAGTTATGCTTTTTTAGCTGCTCAATTTTTTTTTTTTAGTAATGCTTTTTTAGCTGCACCATTTTTTTATTTTTGGAGAGTTATGCTTTTTTAGCTGCTCCATTTTTTTTATTATTATTGGGGAGTTATGCTTTTTGAGCTGCTCCATTTTTATTTGTTAATGGTGGGAGTTCTGCTTCTTTTAGCTGCTCCATTTACTTTTCAGGGTAAATTTAAGAAGTGTTAGAATAAGTGGTAAATATAATTTTTCAACCTATAGAGATTGATTGAGTTTATGATAATGCTGACTGTGAGTGTTTGGGTTAAGTGTTAATAGTTATGCGCGTTTGAAAGTTTCTTTTTCGGAATACTGTGTGTAAGTTGAAAATTTCAAAGTATAGATTAAGTATTTAATTCATCGGGGGCTCTTCGAATTTTGTTTTTGTTTTGTTTGCGGTGATGTTGATCAATGTTTTTCGTTCAATCGAGGGAAATAAATATTATGTGTTCTCATAGTTGGCTTTCGTGTTCTTATTACTAATGGGAGGTGTAATAAGTCTTTTTTAGCGTTTGTGTTAGTGAAAGAGCAGTAGAAAGATCAGCTCCTGCTCAGGTGACGCTACTGTCAGAAGAGCAGTCTATAGAGGTACACCGCAGGGGGGGGGGGTGCTATCACCACTCCTGTGGCTACTGGTAATGGAGGAAATCCTCATCAAGTTAGAGAGAGAGGGCTTTAAGGTAGTTGCCTACGCGGATGACATATGCATCCTGGTAACTGGCAAATTTCTCTCTATTATTAGCGAAAGGCTCGAGTGCGCGCTGCTTAAGCTGGATAGCTGGACCAATAATAGAAGTTTGAGGGTGAACCCCTCGAAGACGAAGCTAATCCTTTTTACAAGAAGGAGGCAGGTGCAAGATTTCAGACTTCCAATGCTGGGAGGAGTGGAGCTTACTCTCTTCAGTGAAGCGAAGTATTTGGGTGTCGCCCTCGATTCCAAACTGAGCTGGAAGGCTAATCTACAAGAACGCGTGAAGAAGGCCAGTGTGGTCCTTTGTTATGTGAGCCATAGGGTGAGCTACTATTCCGAATAATGATTCTCTTTAACAATTCTTCGAAAAATTTCTGTAGCTGTCCTCTCCATTGCAAGATTCTTGTCAATAGTTATGTTATGTTAAGACTTCTGGTGCAAGCTTCTGTTACGATTTCACAAGCTTCTGTTTTTATTTCGTGAGACAATTTGTCGTTAATATTTACCGTCGGCCTATCATTCTCTTCGAAGATATTAATATTTAAAATTTCTTGAACTTTATATTTAGAATTTCTGTACTTCTAAATTCTTTGAAACTTAAGTGCGATTGCGAATTAGGTCATCGTCGTGACATTAACTTCAAATTATTTTTCTTTAAAAAATCACGACATAAAATAGCTGGATATTTTAAACTAGAATTTGTTACGACAAACAAATCTAAGTTATCCTATATTTATTTTCATAAATAACCTTAGTATGTATTTGACCTATGATCTGGAATGGCGCGTCAAAAATTCGAATTAGTAATACTTGTATTTCTCCGTGTCAATTCCAGTAACTAAGGGTAGTGGTATATAACCTTCCTGTACGAAACTAATTGAACTTCCAGAATCCAGCAGCGCGAGTAAATAGCTGGAGAAAGTCAATCCTTTGTTGTCAACATCATCAAAGTTAAACCTATCAAGTAAGAAAGCTAGAATTGGTCTAAGACCAATTCTTATGATATCCTAGATGAATGCCCTTATGAAATTTCGTACTGTCACCCTTCTGTGCAAGTTTGATTATCGAAGAGGTTTATCCCATATATTTCTAGAACGGTTTGTCGGACAGAAAAATGATTCCAACCAATTTTATAGTATTTCCAATTCTGAAGAAGTTTTTGGTACAATAAAAATGTCTTGGACTAATCGTTTTCACAAATAAATAAATAACCTAAATTTTTATATGGTAACAACAGAAGCAGTTGCCCGATTTGGTCCAATTTTGAAATTTTTTTTCTAGTACAATGAAAACACCACGTACCAAATTTTGACTCTCTGCGTCTGCAGCGTCCAAATATATAGTGGAAAACGAATTTTTTGTATGGAAACTCCACGAGGGAGTTCCCCGATTTGTCTCATTTTCGAACTTAATTTTACTTTTTATTTTTTAAAGTCAGTGTACAAAGCTTCAGCTCTCTAAGTATACGCGTTCTCGAGTATCGTGCGCACAAACGTCCAGACGGACGGACGGGCACACGGACGGACATGCAAAAATCAAAATAACTTTTAATATTATGCGTGGGTGTCCAATCCATTTTGCTCTACCGTCATTATTTCGAGGTGTTACAAACGGTATAACAAACTTTGTATACCCTATTTTCGTTAGTATTTATAGGATATACATATATATACTCACAGTTTATGAGTTATGTTGCTGGTTATGTATTGCACGCTGTTGTTCCTGGTTTTGGATAGAGCGATAGAGTCAGTAATAGTCATAAAACTGTTGTTTGGGTATGGTATACACCTTATGGCCATTGAAGTGTTATTGTTATTTATTTGACTGGCAAAGTACATAAAATATATCGACTTTTGAGTACAAAAAAATTTGGATTTACAGAAGAAGAACGGGATAAAAATTACGCATATTTAACTTTATAATAATATTTAAGTTGAATTATTTACGCGAGTTTTAATCGAAGTTCCATCCAAACAAGGAGAAAATAACCGTTATAAGTTCTACAAGACTTAGTGGTTCCCATTCACATATATATACATATATATTAAAAAAACAAGCAAAATCAGAAAACCAATTTATATTGGCAGATACGGAATGCCTAAAAAACCAACATAAAGTTATTCCACAAGTCTATTATTAGCTACACATACATACACAAATTATCATATACATTTATATCTCCCTTGAGGGTCGTGTAGTTTCATCTCAACCACTCATCCGTTATCCGATAGACTATAGCTGTCTTTTCCCATATGGCTAAAATATTCAGAGATTTTCACTCTATAGCGATCATCTAATATTAGTTTCCTGTTGTGTGACCGCTTTCTGCGTATGAAAAGTATAGTTATTTTGGTGCTTTCTTCTTTCAACTCCCAAAACTCCATCACTATTTATAAATTGTATCAGATTTATTAAGCGGCTATTACAGGTGATATCAACAAGCTCACTATTTCATTTGAACCTTCCATATTAGAGTTCAAAAGACATTTCTTATATCGTTTTTTAAATAACCTTAGATGGCTTTTAATTTTTGTATGAGTACACACCACTGCGGATTACTATATGGTTGATAAGTTTGGTGACTCAGCAAATAAAAAAAGTAAAAAAACGAACCAAAAAACACCCTGCGTCATACCTACATAATGAAAAACATGTGGCTAATGTTATAACTAATTTCAGATATTTCTAATTAAACAATTTAGAACCCTAATTTATTTTTCCCGCGGAAGGGAGTAGAACCTACACTTGTATGAATTGGTCAAAGATGGAGAATAAATGATTTTTTTAAGATTTTTTTATTTTTAATGATTCAATCATAAATACAAGAGAAAAAAACAAACGCCGATTCCCGTCTGCGGGAAAAATAATTAAAAACTGAATTTACAATTTATGTCTGCGCTTTTATCGCTACTGGTTAATGCCAGCTGAAAGCAAAACGTGGCTTAGTAGGCTAATTACAAATTATGAATTGCATTGCAGGAGGGAAAATCATCTGGCTCGGTAGCTCAGTGGTAAGAGCAGTCGCCCGGCAAGCGGAAGGTCCAAGTTTCAAATTGTTTTGAATCATTGAAAATAAAAAATTCTTCTATTCTCCATCTAAAAATCGACCAATCTTTTTTCTGTAAATTTTTCTTCAGTCGGGATGGCTCATATCCCATTTGGAAATGTTCTATAATATTTGCGAACTTAGTTCGAATTTACCAAAGAAATATGGCATTAAAATATTTTACTTTAAAGAAATGCACAGAAGAGGTTCCATTAGCAGCAATTATGCATACCACTTTGTCGTGTGTCGGTTTTACTGAACTGACTCTCTTCTTATTTCCCTAATCCAACTTGTTTCTCCTATAGAAATCTTTAATAAAACAAAAAACAAATCTTGCCTCCAATATAAGACTCGTAAAGTACAGAAATTAAATGAAATTTGAAAATTTCATTCTAATCCAGCAACCCATTGCTCTATCCAATTATAGTTGAGCTCACCTAACAAAAAATGGACACAATTTTCCTCCGCGTATTTCTTTAACGCTATCACGTGCTCAATGTAATATGGCAACTTATAATGATCTGGTTTAAACCATTTCAACACACTAATTCCCTGATAACGAGTAATTTTGATAATGGTATGTAAAGTAGCGGTGTGGTACTTGCATTTAATATAAACCTGGGGTAGGAATCAAATTGTGTTTGAGCCCTCAATCTCCTCATCTTAATCTCTGAAATCGAATTGGATTGTGATCACGAAGCTTTTAGCTGAGATTGTTCCATGCCCAATATTACACTGAATTTTGTTGAAATGCTTTTTTAAATCTCTTTAGTCGTACAAACGTTCCATCAATATTTTAATGACCCACGAAATTTCGCTATAAATGTTTGGATATTCATCAAATGTTTAAGCCGCGATTCATTTTCCACTTTGAAGCTGCGGATAAATTGCAAATGGGCTTCAATTATTCGAAATAGGGCGACTTTTTATTTTAAATATGCAACGATTAATTTTCACTTGGAGTCAGCGTTGCTGTAATAACTTTTCCCGTGGAATTAAAATTCAGAGATTTTTTTCCTGGGATTTAAGGATTTTTCGCAATTTCATTGTTTCTATCGTTTAATTAAATGGTGGACGCGACATACATTTTGCTGGAAATTGTTTTGGTTTTATTGTAGATTCAATTAGGATGGTCTTTACAAGATATTTTTGCATTTTCTGGACTCGACTCATGCCACTAATCGTTAATTACATAGGAAGAATAATTTTTCATTAAATCTGTTCGCTTTGTTTTGGCTGTGGTAGCATCTACATAGAGATTTGCGTATCCTCGTAGAGCAAAACTTCAGAAATGCTGAAAAATTAGACAGTTACATTCCACCTGGCACTTTAAATATTACCCTGTTCGAGCTGTCTATTGATTACTAAAAGCTTAATTTCTCAATTTAATTTAAAATTTAATTTTAGTTGAATTGCAAAAAAAATGTACGAGTTACCGAAATTTGAAATTTTGGCACCCCCGGGTAGGGGTAGGTAAGGCATATAAGAAGTTTCAAAGCAAAGTGAATGCATTATCAAGTTAGGGAAGTTATTCTGATCACATATTGGTAGCCTTTCGTTAACACTATAAACTCAAAGCAACTATGAAAATTAGCCGGGCGATCATAGATTGAAGCTTCTTCGTGTGTAGATAGTAATTGTTTTGCCAATCATAAAGTTTTTCAAAACTTCAGCAGAAATCGTAATGTTCTAGTAGGTATAAAAACATAAAAGAATTCTGTAGAAGGCTTTTATCGGGATTATAGTGTAGTTATTAAAGTGGAGATTATAATATGAAAGATACGAATTTCCATCAAATGGAGTAATAGGTTAATGGGAAGCATAGAACATTTTTGAGGACAACTGGCGTTACATTTAATGCACTACTCGAAGAAATTTAAAATTCAAATTATTATCTGCAGTGACATCGGGAGCAACAACTATATCGGTGTGAAATGCATTGCATTAACTTAGCCTTGTCTTGACATATTTGAAGAGAAAAGGCAAATAGCCACGTTAACCTGCTCTCAAATTTAAAATCCCGAATCTCACAGTAGTGTCACCTATCAGATGTTAGCAAACACACAATGAGCTTTGTTATGTTCCTGTTTTACAAACGCTAAACTTCCTGCACGCGCATATAACCCCGTTCCTAAATTTCACTTACCTTTTAAAATTCAATTAAATTCAGCTGCCCAGTCAAATAATTTCGCAATCGCAATAGCAATTGCACATTTTTTTTATCAACTTATCGCAATCAGCACGTACTGCAGGTCATATTTCAATTTTTGTATTCCCACAAAAATTGCTGATTCTTGCTCCTCTTCAGTCTTACCGACGGTAAGTAAATTTCCGTCTAAATACTTTTCAGTCAGATTATTTTCGCCGCGCCGTTTAGCAACGTCGAGTCAAGAAGTATAAAAATTGTCGCTTTGTCATTTTGTTAATTTTCTCGTAGTACTCAGAGTTTTAGTTCGTTTTGATGTAAATTAAGTGACAACTTGTATTAGTTAGTGCATAAAATACAAATTTGTGTGATGTTAATAAATAAAGAATAAAAAGTTATCAATTATTGTGTTGTTAATCAAGAACCCTAACAGCTTATCATTCTTTATTTATTTTATTTTTATTTTTTTCAATAGCGTTATTACTTCTCATTGGTTCCCCTTAAAAGATTATAAATAAATAGTTTTACTTACCCCAATTTTCACATACAACGGCATTATTAGTTTGGACTTTCATGAACGCGGTTTGAGTGCTACATCCTGTAGAGGTTCGTTCAATGTACAGCGACAGCAATTTTTTTTCTTGTCCACTCCACTTCCATTTAAAAACGAACCCAACAATTTCAAAGTACTCTATAACTGAGATGCAATTTTTTTGGACAGTCTCCCCGTATTTGTATATATATTGATACGTGCCACAAAGTGACACAAGCGGCATCTGTTGGAAATCGATGCAACTTTGGGCTAGTGACATCTTAGTAAATCTTGGGTTCGGAAAACGGAATATTCATGAAGGTTGTAGTATAATTTTTGGAGTATAAAGACGGCGCTACTCACATCCAGGAGGCAGTATTATTTCAGACAGTGAAGTGAACGAAGTAAACTATTTGGATAGCGATAACTATAAGTACAGTACTAGCGATAACTAAAGAGTTGATTTGATAATTCTTTGTAAATATTATAAAAGTAAATAGTGAAGTTAAATAAAAGAAAGAACTTGTTACTGATATCTGAAATATTGTGTTTTAAATAACGAACTAAGGCCACACCCGTAACAATATAATAATATCGTATAATACCAAACCATTTGCGATGTCCGGCACGCGTGCGCAAATATTATATTAAATGCAACTGTTTGTCTTTTTTCCTGGACGGCAAATTTACCGAATGATTTAATTGAGGAAGTGTGAAACTTCTGCGGTGACGTTGTATTTAACAGAATTGTTACGTGAATAGAATCCGACAAGCGACTTCTATTGGAAATGGATACTTCGCGTGAAATTACTAATTAAGTATGGACATAAACCACTTTAGGCTCGGCGAATCGATGTTTCTGAGTGGAATCTTCGGGAATGTTCTGGATAATTCTTACTTGCACCGCTAGTAGCGAGTCTTGTCTCAAAAAGTGAAGTGAACGTTGCGAACGTAGTAAAAAGACGAAAATGTTCTAATTAAATTGCGATAATTTGAAGTACAGTACTAGCGATAACTAAAGTGGGGTTGATTTGAGAATTTTATAGAAGTAAAGAAAATAGTTAAATTAAGGAAGAACTTGTGGATAATATTTGAAATATTGTGTTTGGAATAACGAATTCGTGAATAACGTGGTGGCGTTTGACTTAAAAGGAAGGAACATTTATAGTTAGCTAAAGCAATGGTACACAAATTGGAGGAGCTTCAAGTACAGGATTCGACCGCTTCATAATTACAAATGTCAAGCACAAAGAATGCTCTAGTCGGGCGACTTATACAAGCCTTGGGAAATGGAAGAGACGAGTCCTCACACATTTGTTTTTGAAGACATTTTGCAAGAGCCTCAAGCTGAAGAAGATCCAATGATAAACAGGGAATATCTTTTGTGTAGTTTAATGAGTAAATTGTAGCTTTCAGCCCTACAGATGAAGCCAGGTTTTGAGGAACAAAAGAATGCCTTGAATAGACAAAAGAATTTGCTTGAGGAACAAAGGAGTACTCTGGGAGGATGTTTAGAAGAACAAAAACCTTCTTAGCTATCCCATTTGGATGAACCACAGAGTTCTCTAGAGAATTGTCTAGAAACTCGTTTGGAGCGCAAAAGAATTTTCTGAAAAACTCATTGGACGAACAAAATTTGAAAATTGCAGGAATCGAACAGGAACACTAAAATTCACTGAGAAGCTTTAAAACCTTAAAGCAGATCTTGAAAGGATAAAGCATCGTCAATGTTGGAGCGGAAATATCCGGTGAAAGCAGATAAAAACATGGACAGGCGATAGGATTACGTTATGGAGAAGAACACATGCAGCAAGTATATCGACTGTAGTTACGCAATAGGATTCAAAAGCATGGCAAATCACTACAACAATCGCAGGCAAATGTGGAAAGATTAGAGCATCTTTAATTAATGAAGTGGCAACCTAGTCATTTGTGAATCCTATTCAAGATCAAAGTTAGCAACAGGCGCTAAGGCTAGCAGCAAGAAATCAACAGCAGAAGCACTAGCCTATGAATTCGTCAAAAACGCTACTCGGAGTGCAGTGCGAGTGATGAAATTTCATTGGGGGAATGTACTTGAGGACTCCCTCACGTTGTCTCTATCGATGCTAAAATCGTAATAGACCGCGACACCTTCAAAGAGACAGAAAACGTCGACGAGTGGAATTATCAGACGAAGAGAAGATTGTGAAATCCCAAAGATGTCTAGCTGTGCAGCAGATTTGCAACAGAATGTAGTCATCACTTAGCACCCTTTTACGTGGTGTTCTTTTATGCTGGAATTCACGAAAATGCAGAAGCTTTATCACAAAGTCCACGCAAACCTGAATGTAAGCATTGCGGCTGGGAGAAAGAAAAAGAGTCAACAGCTACTTCACAGTTGGTAACAGCGGAGCTATCAATACTTGGGGCATCGAGAGCTTGCGTGCAGCACAACGAGAAGACCCGGACATATTGCCTATTCCTGTTTAAAAAAACAAAAAATATGGAAGAACCAGAATGGAACAATATTTCGAAGAGGAATGAGAAGCTGAAAAGCTACTGATGTCAATGGCACTCTCTTGAAGTTGAATATGGTACATTAAAACGCAAGTGGAAAGCAACTTCCGACGAGTTGTTCCCAATGTAGTCGTGTCAGCATCAAAAGTCAACGATTTTCCAGAAGAAGTACACAGCGGATCATCTGGAGGACATTTGGCAATGAATAAAACGATTTCTAAAATACGAGAATGGTTTTATTCGCAAAATATGCGAGAAAATATGCAGCAGTGGTTTCGCACATGCCCCATTTCAAAGGATAGCTGTAGACATCGCTGGACCTTTTCCGGGAACGGATACTGGTAATAGTTATACATATATTAGTTACTTTTGACTATTTCATTAAATGACGCATCTGTAATTCCTAATCAAAAGGCAACCACTGCTACAGTTGCGGAACAAATAATTACAAATTAGCTTAGTAGGTTTGATGTGCCCGACGGACCAAGGCCGGAACTTCGAATCACGGATTTTCCAGGAGTGGTGTGAAATGATGGGAATAAGAAAAACTAGAACAACCTCTTTAAACCTACAATCTGAGGGCATGGTAGAATGCTTCAAAGGAACATCGATCGAGCATTTTAGGAAGCTAGCCGACTATCATAAACGCGACTGTGATTGACATATTTCCATATTCCCAATGGTTTATAGATCAGTTCACAATACATATGATCGGACAAACTCGAACCAAGATCATATTCGGAAGGGAGATGCATTCACCTAGCGAACTAAAGTTTGGTATATCTAGAGGTGAACAAAAGTTACCAGACGACTACGAATCGTAGCTTAGACAACGATTGATGCACACGAGGCCACGAGAACAAAATTAGTAGTAAATACCGATCGAATGAAGCCCCGGTATGACTTCCGGGCTAATTCTGCAGGATTTTATCAAGATGACCTTGTTTGGCGATACAACCCGAAACAACATAAGGATATGTTCTCCAAAATTACAGGAACATGAGGAGGGGACAGCATCCAGCGATAACTGGAATGTACAAGATTCAAACGAAAACTTGTTCATCAGGATCGCTTGTGTCAATATTGCGTGCATCAAGACCGGGGACCACCTGTTCGGGACGAATAATTTTAAGAAAGGGACAGTTTTACGTGGAATAGAAAATTATAAGAGACATTTATGATAAAAAAAAACCTAAAAACAGCCTGTATATTCTAAAAACCGCGAGTTTTCTGGTTTTTCGGGCAAAATATGAACCTCCCAAAAACGCAAAAAAATTTGCATTTTCCTCATTTTTCAAAAAGCTTATTATGGTTTTGTCGTCATTCAAATGCATTCGGCAACGCGAATCTCTTTTTATGTATTTCATGAAAATGCCCTCAGGACCTCCTAAATGTTGAAAACCTTCAAATGAATATATTTATTTTACAATCCCAGCGAACTATGGAACTTTTTAGACAGTAATCCATCTGGCACGGTGCCAAGTCTAATTGGTATACTACTGTTACAATACAGAATTTTTGAAGCCTTCTTGCTGACAAGTAGAGTTTTATTTCACTGAATCCTTAATTTACGTTTACCTTCGGAGCAGAGCTAGAGATATTTCCCAGAAGAGTTCCCTGCTTAACATTTGATCAAAATACAAAACTATATTATACTTTAGCAAGTCTCATTTAAGAATTTGTATTTGCAGAGTTCACGAAAAGAGTTTTATATTTATTTATTTTTTCTGCAACAGAAATCCACCGACTCCTGAAACAGTTTTCTTGACTTCAGTCGGATTTTCTGCTTGTCTGTGTGCAAGTTGTAACTCATTCAAAATATGACTGCAATCACTGTTTCATATCAGAAATTCTTCAGTATAAGAATTTCCCCTGCTGTTGTGTAACACAATCAAACTTTTCATAAAACTGTTGGTGTTTATTTTTTGTGAAAAAATTCCAAAGACAATTTCTACGCTTTCATAGTTTCCTACTTTCGTGACAACAAACTTGTTGTCATATCCAACAAAATACAATCGCAAAAGTTGTTCATTTTCAAACTAGTTGTCTACCTACCTACCTCAGATAGGAATAGGAACTACTATTTTTTGTTGGAAAACAAAAAGTTTTAAACAACAAGCTTATGAAAGGGTAACGGTGGAGGAAAGAGAAAATTTCCATTATTGTGTTTAACGAAGCAAACCCTTCTGAAGATTTTTAAGTCATCCAACATTTTTATCCTGACTACCTAGTTGATTTTCATTTTGTTTCATTTGTTCAAAAATATTTGCACAGAAGAGGAAATTTGCTCATCAGCATGACATGCAGGATGGGGATTCGAATAAAAATGAAAAATTAATGAAATAAAGGCCAGATAAAAGCTTCAGCTGTTTCCCTTAATTGACTACAATATGAAAAACTGGAAGTATCTTGGTCTGGAATTAAGAACTAGAGATGCTGAAATTCTCATGAATAAAGGTTTTAATAGGATAAAACACTCTTGAATTTGGTGGGAGCTGTTCTAAGAAAAAGATCAAAAAGGTTGAGATGGAAAAGAAGAATGTGCAGAGGGTTTTATGAGCAGAAGGAGAATCCCGCCTAGAAAAAGTCAGTTTAAGGGTTTTGCGTTTCTATAAATTAAATTGTAGGTAGATTTAAACCCATTTTGCGCTATACTCTCAGAGGGCTGAAAAATTGTGTGCAGCGGTCAGGAGACGCTTCCCTGATTTAATAATTGAACAGACAGTTTAGTGCTCCAGAAACCGTTTTTGTCTCTGATTTCCCATCGTGAATCAATCACCTACGTCGGCCTCCTTAATTTGTATCAGCTGTTGTAAACAGTTTGGTGTTTATCTTCTGTTCTCTAGAGACCACTTTATTTGGCAGTTGTTATTTTGTAATCAGTCACTGAGAGGAATTGCATCGCTATTCCTACATTTTGGTTTGCTGAAGCCCTCGCAATTTTATATACCTTCGTATATATATATTTTTTAAATTTAATTAGCTACAGTAAATAGTAAATTGCGACATGAAGCTCAAGCTGATTGCTCTCCAAAGATATTTTAATGGGATACAAACCATTGTTTCGTGTATCCGTCTCAGAGGCCAGTACTTATAAGTTCATTTTATATAAAGGCACAATAATCACTTTTCGTACATATGCACTTTAGAGATTTTGGTACCTTCTAATACTGAACTAAGATCTTGCGTCTTCTTTATTTTTAGGGAGCACCTGCTTCGCTCTATATGCATAGAGTAGAATATAAGCCTATTCAGAAAAATTCAGTAAGACTATCACGAAGCTTCCCTTAAACCTGTTATACTTTCAATTTTCTTCCCAAGTAATAAAACATTTGATAATTTTTGAGTGAAATAGAGACTTTGACCCTGAAATTATGGAATTAATATGTACATCTGTCCTGTGGCAAACTTCTGTGTGCTAATTTGTGCTGGTCATTGTTCTGTTCACGAAGCATAAGGAAAATATCAACGAAATCGAATCTAAGTTATATCTGAGAACTATAATAAAGCTAATTAGCCATCACTCATCAATTCTTAAATACGAAGTTGGTCGTTAGTTTCTTCTTCTCTGTATCAGCTGGTAATTCAAACGCATCGTATTTATGTTGTATTCCTTGTAGAAATTATGTCTCTGGTTTTCTATCCGATAATTTTGGCGCTCCACAAGGATCCATTCTTGGCTCTCCATTGTTTTTCCTTTTCATATCTATTCCTTCGATATCTATGTAGATAATTTGTAAATTTATACCTCGAAGAGCTTGGTGTAGATGACATATCGTGCTCTTCTCCGAGCACTCCAAATATTATTCAGTTTTATGGAAAGGTTTTGAATAACAGTATAAGTAATTGTCAATAATATCTTTACTTGGTCTAGTCATGGCGATCATGTTTTCATAGTTAAGTTCTGTGATGTCGAAGAATCGCATCCAATCTCCATTCCATTATAAATATTTCTGGTTTTTCCTATTATTCCTATGAGTTTGAAGTTTATAGATTCCCTTCATACTCGTAGATTAATTCTACTATGTGCACCGATATTGTTGGCAAACGATTTTTAAATATCTTCCAACTTGTAGCAACGTACTAATAGCTTTTATTTGGGAGTTGCTACAGCTGGAGGAAAATATCTTTTAGTGGTCAGTTAAAAACGTAGCGAGCAATTTAAGTAATTATAGTTTTCTGGATCCTGGTGCGGAAAAAAACTGAAAAAAAGGACTGCCTTGTCTGAATTTGAGACCCGGACATTCTAGTCTTCGGGCGACTGTTTGTCTTGTATTTAATATTTAAATTTAAAATTGTAAAAAATAA
>OZ005744.1:132409308-132486875 GCA_963930735.1 Dioctria linearis | reverse complement strand
CTTTATTTATCGCTAGTACTGTGCTTCTAATTATCGCAATCCAAATAGTTTACTTCGATCAGTTCTCACTTCGCTGTCTGAAATCATACTCCGCCTCCTAGCTGTCAGAGCGCCGTATTTATACTCTACGAATTATCCTAGAACCTTCCTGAATATTCCGTTCTCCGAACCCAAAGTTTACTAAGATGACACTAACCTAAAGTTGCTTCCATTCCTAACAGATGTCGCTTGATTCACTTTGTGGCACGTAACAATATATATATATTGTAATACAAAAAGCTGAAACCAATGTTTATTAAATGATTAATATATAAATTTGATTTACACAACTGTAGCAATTGACTTGTACTCACCTGATCGATTATAGCAGCTGATTTACTTGACCTTTTATTTGACTGAGGTGTGGGATGAGGATATTCTTTATTGCAGTCGATACCCGCAATAAAGTGGATTTGTTAGGCATTGTCTTATTACAGTCGAAACCCGCAATAAGACTCTTTATTACAGTCGATACCCGCAATAAAGTGTTTTGTGTTAGTGATTTTCTTACTACAGTCGAGACCCGCAGCAAGAATCTTTATTACAGTCGAGACCCGCAATAAAGTGTTTGTGTTAGTAATTGTCTTACTACAGTCGATACCCGCAGTAAGACTCTTTATTACAGTCGATACCCGCAATAAAGTGGTTTTGTTAGTAATTGTCTTATTACAGTCGAGACCCACAATAAGAAACTTTATTACAGTCGAGACCCGCAATGAGTTATTTGTTAGTAATATATTATCTCAGTCGAGACCCGAGATAATATTCCTTAAGTCAGTCGAGACCCGACTTAAAGTGAATGTTAGTATATATCTTAACTTCAGTCGAGACCCGAAGAAAAATTCTTTATTTCCGTCGAGACAAGAAATAAAGTGTATTGTTAGTAATATTTTTTATTGCAGTTGCTACCCACAATAAAAAAACCTCAAATTTAATCGCTATCTAAAACAAACTCCTTAATCCAGTCAGTACCCAGAATAAGAATATTTTATTTTAGCTGTCAATCAAACCAAGTATTTAATTTAGTAATAAAATACACACTAGGAAAAATCACTAGGAAAGAACACAAAGGAATAAAATCGCCAAGTTAATCACTGCACTGCTAAATCACAAAAGAGAGCGAATCAAGTCAAACTGCTGTTTATATAGCCAGGGATTGCACACGGCACCAAAGAACGGAAGCAACGGCGCGTGGCAACAATATTGGCATAGCAACAACTTGCATAGCAAGAATAACCTGACCTAGCAACTGCACTTCACCATTGGTTCATAAAGTGTTACTATTTTAGTTATTATTGTCAACAAGCTGCACTCAACTTATGAATATATAAATTATTTTGAGTAAATTCAACTTATTTCCAAATCAATATGGTCTAAATATCAATAAATATAAATAAAACTTTCGCCTTTGTTCAATTACAAATTTCACTTACCAGAAATATTTGTACAATATCTTAGACGTAGCTGAGAGTAGCACGTACGAGTTGCTGCACATCCCAATATTCTGCTGCGCAGTAATTTCTAGTGTAATGGCCGAACGTGGTTCGTAATGAGAATTCTTGTATCTCGATACCGTGGTGGCCATACTTGTTGCTGTCCAGCTGATTTGTGTTGACAGCAGCAATTTGTTGATGTGCAGATTTTGCTTCGTGGGACTTAAACAACTAATTAGGTAAGATCATTTTATATTTCTTTAATAAGAGTTGATTCTTGGTGGTCCGTTTGGTTTCTTTTCAGGGTTAATGCCTCCTGTTTGGAATATACTGCCCTGGAAGAAAACTCAAAATTGTACAAACATATTGATAATTTGAATAATGAATAAGTACAGCGATCTACAGAACTCTCCAAACTAAGAGACATCAATTCTAGGCAAACAAATGAGATATTAACCAAATCAGCGCACCAATCAATTAGAACATTTAGAAACTGTAGTTAAGGATACAATTATAAAATTGCACAATCGAGATATAGAAATGGAGACTTTAAGATTAGTTCTTAAAGGGCAGAAAGCTCAAATTAAGAGATTTCATTGTAAAGGTACAGAAAATGAACTACGAGAAAAATTTGAAGAGACCAGCAATGTACTTAAAATAGATAAAGATATATTTGAATCTGAAGCTGCTGAACTTGATTATCTAAGAAAAATAGCTGAGAAACAAGCTATGAAAATTTACAAGTTAACAGAGGAACGTGAAGATGTACGTAATGCAATTAGTAGTAGCTCTAGTGAAAGTTTAATTTTAAATGACAATGTATTGCGTGAGAAACTATTAGCATTTTGGAAAAATTATTTAACGTTACTAGTTTGTTCCTTCTTAACTCTTAGTTCCTGTTCGGAACAACAGAAGTGTTTTTGAATGCGAAGAAAACTCAAATAAAAAAATACAAATTTCAATACCATCCATGCAGATTGGGTTTTCTTTCCGTTTTATTTTTTTGTGCGGAAATTTTCGATTTTCCCAAACTCTCCATCCCGTCATTAAAAATACAGAAAATTTGACACTGACTAACTTGAGGTCATGAATTGAGTCTAAATATTTGCTATACCGAAAGATAGTCAAATACAAGATTACAATACTGCTCGAGAGTAACTCGCTCTCGCATGGCTTAATTTAAATTACAAAACATAGTTTTCTTAAACTCCTCGTGTTTTTGTTTTGCACTGTGAATTCCATTCGTACAGATTGTGTCCTGTTGAGCAGGGCAGCCCTGCTCTCAATGCCATCTATTCCATAAATTCATCATCCGAGTAGTGGGAGTTCGAGACCACAAGGAGTTAACACGCGGAATGTTGACTTGGCTTTCGAGCCAGATGGATTTGCTGAGTGTCTGTAAAATAGATATGGCAATGGTATGGTAGGGGGGGGCTGATTGATAGTAGTTTCCGTGGAAGATATTTTTATGTATTTCACTTTACATAAATTTGCTGTGGATTTCTTGGATCAAAGGTCTAGTACCTACATAGAGCAGAGAAGAGATGATAGACTAGCGTGCAACAGACAATGATGACAACAATGGAAGATACCTGTGGTAAGGAACAATTATTCCAAGTCAACACTGAATACTGATACCTACTTTGGCTGGCGCTACGTATTAACATCTCTTGAGTGATTGGCCACTGTCCACTTATCTGCACTTACGGATTATAGGTATTTCCCCCATTTAACAAGTCCACCAGTATATGATTCTTCACAGACGATTGTCTCGGTCGCAGCTATTCCGTCCCAGGATTATCTCTTTACCCATAAATTCACCTGTTTTTTAGCCTCTTACGGACATCGATTTTTGTGAAATTTGATAGCGAATGCATTTATTTTGTTTTTTTTTGTCTTTTTTTTTAGAGGATTCCAGGGCGTTCTGTTCTGATATCTCTGGCTATATGTCTGTCGGCCATTGCGGAAATGGATGAAGTTCACTATCATTGCGGAAAATTACGAGACTCGAATGTGGATTTATGCCAAAGTATTATACATGTAAATAATTTTGTGGTCAGGAGAAAATCAATTGTTATTGACCAAAGAGTATAGATTATATAAAGATAGAAAAGGCTAATGTGGTATAGGTCGTTTCTCAACGCGACATACTGCGATTAAATAAAGAAGTCTTTAAAAAAGATTTCTTCTTGAATATAGCCGCTGCCATAGAGGAATTTTTTTAATTTATAATAGCTGCGTTTTTTTATCTCTCTGATTTGATCGCGATCAATTTCATGAATGTAAAACAACAAAAATTTGTGATCCATTGGTGTTGTTTTACTGACATAAAATTGAACCAGATCAGATCAGAGAGAAAGGCAGTTTTTGTTTCATTTACACATAAAACAGGCTGTATGAGTGGGTGTTTATCCTTTTCTAGGGAATGTTCAGTTATAGGAGACTAATTGCAAGTATCATGCTACTTTCGTCCACCACAGTATATGATAACAAAACACCTGTTACCCGAGACGAAGGAGAAAGGATACAAAACGTATAGGTCTTGAAAATATTGACGAATCGTGTCGAATAGTTTTTTCTTTGCTTAAATTAGTGACCATAAAATATTTGTGTTTAATAAAATACAAAACCGCAATATTGTTTATATTGTTGGCTTTTCTTCCCCTGCCCGTCTTGACGTCCGTTTATTCAACAACTCCCATATCCGTGACATAAGTTAAGGCTTGTTATTCATTTCGGAAAGCTTTTGAGAATTAAAATTAATAAAAACCAATTTTATCATTTACTTTTTATCACGATAGAGATTTACAAAATGAGTTTTATAAAATAAACTACTGTCGGGATTAATCCAGTTTTTGGGCCACTGAATAAAATCACCTCAATCTTCATTATCGTGTTAAAATAATCGTGTAGCAACAAATTTTATTCAATTTTATACAAGAGTCTCAATCTTAATGTTATGAAAGTAAATATAACACAAAAAATATTAACAAATTTGAAAACACAGCTCCGCTAGCATTTAAAAATATGTTTGGAAAACCAATGTACGAAAAAAATTAAAATTGGTGTGACATGAAAAAGTTATTCGGGGGGAGAGGAAAATAACACTGTTTTTTGAGGTTTGTGATTTTTAAAAAAAAACTAAATTTTTTTTTCAAAAATCTAAGCCCGGTATCATTTGAACTGAAGAGTTTCTAATATTTTGCCGATGGGTTCAAATCAATATCGTGGAAAATGAAAAGGGGGAACAAAATGCTTACAAATTTATTCAGCCTTAAGGGTCACACAGCGATGTGCTTTGGGGCGTTGTGATGTGCATGTCAGGGATACACACCGCACAGCACAACGAATTGTCAACGGCTGGTGCGCACTTCGATCCGAAACGACACTTTTGAAAGTTGTCAGTGTAATTTAAAGTGAACATTTTGTAAATAAACAAGTGAAAAAGCTGGAATTGGTCTAAGACCAATTCTTATGATACCCTAGATGAATGCACGTATGAAATTTCGTATGGTCACCCATTTGAGCAATTTTGATTTTTTGCATTGGTTTCTCGTAAATATTTCTAAATGAAAAAATGATTATATACCAATTTTATAGGATTTCTTATTCTGAAGAAGTTTTTGGTACAATAAAAATGTCTACGACAGATCGTTTTCAAAGTATATGTAAAAAACCAAAATTATTATATGGCAACACCAAGAAAGGGTTGCATGATTTAGCCCAGTTTGGATATTTTATTTGCTATTAGTATGAAAACACAGTGTACCAAATTTGAGCTTTCTATGTCGACGTGTTCTCAGGTAGTGTCCAAATATATCGTGGAAAACGAAATTTTTGTATGGCAACCCCACGAAGGAGTTGCCCGATTTGTCTCATTTTCGAACTTAATTTTACTTTTTTTTTTAATGTCCGTGTACAAAATTTCAGCTTTCTAGGTGAACGCGTTCTCGAGTTATCGTGCGCATAGACAAACGGACGGACGGACGGACGGGCGGACATGCCAAAATCAAAATAACTTTTAATATTATGCGTGTGTGTCCAATCCATTTTGCTCTACCATCATTATTTCGAGGTGTTACAAACGGAATGACAAACTTAGTATACCCCTATAGATTTCATCTAGGGTATAAAAAGAGAAATGAACAACAAAGTTGCATTAATCGGTGCAATTGAAACCTCAAATGAGTTTTTGAAACGGATTGCCTCTTTTCGGGTACGGCAATAATTACGAACTCATTCATGTAAATAACAAATTTGTAAAATTTCAAAGGCATCTGCTATTCAACTGGACGACGATGATGATAATGATGCTATTATGATACCGCGAATTGATTCTTTACAAAGAAATCAACCCAATGGGATAGAGAATTATGTGGAAAGATTTGTTAGCAAGTATTTCGACCAAGAATTTCAACGCAATTTCCGAGTGTCGGGAGCGGCTTATGAATTTTTGCTTGGGAATTTATTATATCATTTCCGGTTTAACGAAATTAAAAGTAGTGTCAATTCAGAAAAACAGCTTCTTGCAGTTATTTGGCTGTTGGCTACTCCTGAATCGTACAGGTAATAAAAATATATATGTATCTATAGAATATTGTTTTACATCGTCAATGAACTTATAGGTCGGTTGGAGAAAGATTTGACTTAGCAAAATCAATTTTGTCGAGCTGTTTTTTCAGAATCATAGATTTTCTGCATAAAATTGCAAATGAAATAATAAAATTTCCATCGACAGAAGAAAAAGAAGAAATAGAGGCTCATTTCGAGTCTTTTGATATGCAGGAAATCTATCACTTCCGTAACACTTCAAGCTGTTTGTGATCACAAAATGAAGTACTTAGACTGCTTCATTAGATTTCCAAGCTCCGTTCATGATTGCAGAATTTTCAGAAACTCCGACTTGTATGAAAATGTCACAGCAAGCCGAGCTAGCTTTTTTCAACAGGAGAGAAAATTCTTGGTGATAAGGCGTACCCTTTTCTCACGTGGTGTATTGCTCCTTACATAAATCGTGGCAGACTTACAGACAAACAGAAATATTTCAATACGAAACATGCTTCCTCTCACGTTGTAATAGAGAAAAGTTTTCCTCTTCTGTTTGGAAGATTCCCAAGACTGAGGTACATTGACATGAATTTAACAGAGCAAATTCCAGCAACAATTTTGGCAGCCTGCGTTTTGCATAATGTGTGCTTAACCTTCAATGACAGCAATATTGAGGAATTTTCAGTTGATGGTGAAAGCCATGCACGTGAAAATGTCCCAAGTGATTCTGAAACACAGAACCCAGAAAGTATGGAAACTCAACAAGCAGGCGTAATGGTAAGAAATTCAATGCCCGATTATCTTTGGGCTGGAGGAGTAATTAAATTGAAATGTACATGTCTATGCAGAAATAAGGTAAATGATGATTTTTGTAAAAAGTGTTCATAATCCAAAAAATATTCATTGTAGTTCTTTCTTACAGGGGAAGAAGATAAGATAGCATCACTTTGCAGAAATTTATTGAATACACATATTGTTAAATATTTATTTTGCAGTGTATAATTATTAATATTTATATTATATGAATTTTTTTAAATGTTTCTTTCGACTTAAATTTCATTGACTATTACACGTCTGTAAGCCTTTGTACATCAACTGATTTTGTATCTTTATCCAACGCACGTAGGGGATAGTCTAAATTTGGCAGCATTCCTTATGTTGTATGTATGTCACTAACATATCGCAAATCATTCACTAAATAGTTTGGCGCAATTTTATAATTGATTAAAAGCAGTCATTAACACGACATACAATATTTTTAGCCTAACTTTATATTTTGCGACACGACAGTTTCTCTGCTGCTAGTACCTATACCTATAAATTTTGAAGTCTTCTCAAAGCATGGGATTTATACAATTTTAGGAACAGAAGATTTTGGGACTATGGCATTTTTAGAACTCAATATTTTAATTTAACTAAATTACCGAAAATTGTATTTCTAAAATATTCAGAGAAATGTCTTATTACAGGTGAATTTAGTATGGAACCCAATTCAAATTTATGTAAAAAAAAAAATAATTTATTACTGACACAAATCAATTCAAATTCAAAATTTCTTTATTACTTATTGCCATAAGCGACAATTAAATAAACGTTCGGGTTGATCGAATTGGTATGCTTGCTTGCTTCTTGTTTACAGATTTTTTTTTATGCATGTGTATCTATAGAAATGCTCAATGTATTACAATATAAACTATAAAGATGTTTTAATAAAAAGAATAAAAGCTTAAGATTAACAAACAAGGCACCACGTAATGCAAACTAAAACCTCTTTAGTGAGGCTGACGTAAAGACTAATAGGAGAGCAAAAGTATTTGCGGGCAGGCAATAATAAATATGGAAGAGCGAATAATAAATAAGAAATAATTATCACATGAATCATATATATATACATACATGGACTATTGTGGCAAAAGCAGCCAACCTATACTAAGCTCACAAAGTTAGACCTAATTAAAATATAAAAATTAATAAAGTAAATGAAATTTTTACAACCTTTCTATCAACTTTGCCATCATTTCGCTCTAAGTGTCAGTGGCCTTCTCTAACAATTCGTTTTGCTTGTTTATTGCCACCATATATTCGGCATGACGCTTACTTTTATTTTCTTCCGCCGTTTCTAGCGCGGAAGATAAAACATGGGCAATCGTTCTCCTTCTTACTGGAGGCTCAACTAAAACAACGGCCTCTTCCAATACATCAGTTTCCTGCGCTTGTGGACTTGTGGTTTATAACGTGACGAACTGGCTTGCTGTGGCAGTTGGACAGAATGACTGCTTCCAAAAATTTCATCCATTTCATCAAAGAATTGAAAAGAGGATCTAGCCCCTCCAGGATTTCTTGGACCACCCGAATCGTTTGCCCTCATGTATTTGGATTTTAGATAGGACATTTTCCACTGGCATTGCTGACAAGTGTAGCAATGTCCTGCGGAAGTCAGCTCCCTCGAAATTTCCTTCCATATGGCGGAATTTCGGATTGCCGAGCTGCCAATTTTATCCGCATTATCTTTATATACCGATAAGAGCAACAATATGGCGGCTCTGGACCATGACGTGTTACTATCTGTAATTAAAATTAATCGATTAATTAAAACTAATTGAAAATAAAAATTAATTTATGATTTTACCATCTCGAACTTTGATAATATTTTTCTCTAATATACATATCTCGGTTCGAGATAATAATTCCTCCGATATTCTGTAACACCTTTTTTTCATCATTTGCAAAATTTTTCCATTGATTTGGATGAAAACGATTTCGTTATCTGAAATAAATTATTTTATTAAAAAATTAATTTTTTACTAAATTACGGAATTTTTACCATCATTCAAAACACCAACCGTATTTTCCTTTCGTAAAAATGAACTGTCTTCATTTACAACGAAATTATAGATTTGCTCCATTTTTATTTTGTTTATTAACTTAATTTAATTTAATTTGAAAACACCGCGCTAAATGTCAAATTTGAAAGAATAAACCAAACTAAACGTCAAAATTATTAAACGTACCGCTAACAGAACGTAGCGTAAAAATGTGCACACTGGTGTGCACATTTTGGGTGGCTGAACGCTGCGATGTGCTTTGATGTGCTAGGGAAATGACAAGGCTTCGGTCGCCTGGACGACATAGTGTGTAAAAATGTGACATTATGTGACATTCTGCGTGTAGCTGAACGCACGGATGGATGTAAGGGATGAAGAATATAAAGCAAGATGTGGGGTTGTAGTTGTGGGTAAGCAAACCACTAATACTTCCTTAACCAATACTCCGACCCTAAGAAGAGAAAAGTGTATGAAATCGCTCAAGATATATCGACTGATATCTTTGATATCTCAATAATTGACGGAACATATACCTCAAAATTGCAGTCGAATAGCCGAAAAGAAGGAGAAGAGGAAGAGGGCGATAGGAGGATGACTGTACAATTATATGCCCTCCAATCATGACAAAATAAATTGGCGTGGAGACTAAATGAGAGATTATCGTTCTTTGAATGTCGCAGTCAGTCCTGTAAGAGTATCGCCTAGATTTTGGACTACAAAATGACTGTATTTGACAGAATTTGCATCTTAAATAATAGCGGCTAGATGACAATTCATTATGTGAAACCTGCACTTCTACAAGTGCACCCGAGAATGCAGAATATGGGGCTACTACAATTTCTGCTCCTCAATGGTACAACGAATTTGGTAATATTTTGAATAATCAATAAATAAATTATTATAATATAAGAAAAAACTAAAGTAAATAATTAATAAATAAATTGAGCTATAAATTAGCTCTTAAATATAAAAATACTTATTACTACTACTTATACATATGTACGTTCAAGAACAATCAATTCATAAATGTACTTCTTCTTTTATGTTTTATTTTACCTTAAAGTTATTACAAGACGTTCCACTGGAGAAATAGTACAACGATAATTTGTATTTTGATTACGAATATCATTTTCAATCAACGATGGCAATTCATCAAAACACTGCTGTCATTCTAAAATATTTATAAAATTGTCTTTGTTGGTTGAAGTCTTCTACGCAAATCCGATTGCTCTGATGAACGGTTAATCGTTCAAAATTTATTAACGTCTTCTTATCTTCCATTATCTTCATCTTTCTCTAAAGCTACTAATAAGAAGAAGAATGTAGAAGAACTTCATCTTCAATTTCTGAACATATTTTTATTTTTGTTTATCAAGCCAATTGTTTTACCATACCAACCTTTTAAGTAGTGATGGCTCCCTAGATATGCATATCTAGGGATCCCACTTTATGAAAATTGTATATTGGAACAAAAAATTGTAGTAAAACTGTAGTAGATTTTAAGAACTTTTAAAAGGAGTGATTTATTGAAAACATCTATATGTGGCGACACATTAGTTCGCCTGACGCCGTACACCCGAGTAACTGATGTAACTACCGCAAATAACTACTAGCAAAAACACTTCGAAATATCTTGCTGATGACAAGAGGAATTAGCTTAGCTAGCTAGGCGTTCCCACTGACATATATATAAATGGACTGCTTGATCACCTGTTTCATGTGGCACCAATTTTGATTTCAGAAAGTATGCTCTCACTGTCAATGCTACAAACTCTTATAAATTTGCCCTTTATTTAAATTATTTGTGAATTTACTTATATGCATGTCCGTGGGATTTACCGAATTTACCACAAAAGTATTTGGGACTATTTGTATCGTCAAATTTTAATTATGAGTCGAAGAAAGCGTTTTCACAAGTATTTTTACAAGCAATTTCTCGTTCCTAATCGTTACAGTTCAGTGGGAATGTATACTCTCACGAAAAAAGAAAGTGGTGTCATTTGCTTCCATGCATTTTTGGCTCAACAAACAGTCCATTTATATACATGTCAGTGGACGTTCCTTGCAAATAATGTACAAAATAACAAAGAAGTTGATCAGTCTATTTTTTCTGACCCGTCAAAAAGCAACTACAAATAATTAGGTGTAACAAAAAATATAAAACAGCTTTACAGGAAAAAGAACATGAATCCTTGTGAAGAGCATTAAGGAAAAATAAACACAAAAATTTGGAGGAAGGATCCCTTATTTGAAAACGAGCTGATGTTTAATTATTCATTATACATTTAAAAAAAATTAGCATTCAACGGCACGCCGACCCGGGCCGGCGCTGAGAACATTATTATTTTAACATACGGCTGATGCTTCACTGGCTGTCTAAGCATAGCAAGTAGATATTCGCTGCTGGTCTCATCAGCTATATTGATTGGAAGCGTCATGTCGAGACGTCCCGAAGTCTGGTATTGTATTCGTTTGTGGATATACTGGCTAACCTCCTTAGCTCCCACATACCTCACAAGCTGTTCAACCGAAGCTGCAAGCAATGCTCTTCCTACGGTTATCAATTTGTACAGCAAGTCGATAGTATGAGGCTCTTTGCTTATTTATCCGCAGGATAGTTGGTTTCTTGTGGTTGTTGTTTGGAACAACTGGGCGACTACTTCTGCAACCCTATGTCGACCGGATTTTCGCCCCTCAACCTGAGTGCCAACAACTACTGTATATGTGTATAGACTCCGTTGTTGACTCTCTCCGGCGGTCATAAGGACATTCGGAGTCATTCACATTCATAGAAGTCTTCTACATTGGACTTCACACCTACACGTGATAGGTATTTGGCCTTTTCTTTAAATGATTGCAGGTGAAGTCGCCTAGTTCTTCAATATTACAATAGCCACAAGAAACCAACCATTCTGTGCATAGATATCCACTACTTCAGCTTTACAAGGAGCCTCATACTATCGACTTGCTGTACTATCTTATGTGTAGATAAGCAATACGCCAGCTTCAAGAAAGGTCATACTACCAAGTTTGCTGTAATCCGATCCAAGTAGAAGAATCTTAAACCAGAAATTAACACCAGCCAAGGTTACTTCCGATCGAGCAATTAGCTGAACTATAGTCATTCCTGCATCCCCACAGAGGCATACTGCCGATTAGGGGATCGGCATTTATTCTATATTCCCCCAAATACATACATATATGTTGGATTTATCTTCGAACTTGAATGCACGTTCGCCCAGCTGAGCCCGGCGTAAACGTGATGTAAGACAACAAGAGTTCAGTGGATGACAGATGACGGCGAAGACCACGGAGAGCGGACAAAAAAGAAGATTATAAGAAGTTTGTGAAACGACTGAAGTTTTAATAAAACTCGCTAAAAGTAGTATCGCGGTTTACTTAAATTTATCCAACCCAATCCTAGAATTTATCCAACATATATGTCAACTTTAACTGAAGAATTTTCGACAGAAAACATAAAATACATATCTCCAGCGCATATTACGGAGTTTAATTTAAAACTAAAAAATTGCACATAGCCATAATTAATAGACTCTGAAATTCACATTTCAAATGTTATTTTCGGTTTCATTTTTGAGTTTTTTTACTTACATATACAAATTTGGACTTCCATATTTGATCATCTCGTAGTTCCCTAGATAGTTCTTTACTTAGCATAACATCTTAACAATTTCATCCAATGCGAACCAATAATTTTTGGAATTTTAAAAATTCACTTGCCTTTTTCTGCTATTGTAAAAATTCGAGTATATGTTATATCTTAAGAAAGATTTTCTATTGTTTGGAGTAGTTTGTTCGTAATTTTATTAATATTCCTTAAGTGTAGTAAAAATTAATTAATACGGAGTATGGTAGTAAAACGCTAAAATTTAAAGTAGATCTACTACAATTGTAGTAAAGTGTGAAAAGAATTGTGTCGCTGGTTTACCGGTATGATTATCCTATCGTTGTTGCAATCGCTATCGCGGCAGTGTGAATCAGGCTTAAAGCGAAAATTATTTATGTGATTAATTTATTATTTATAGATATTCGATTCATATGTTTCAATCAGTCTACACAATTCTTTTGACAGAAACTCCCCTCTTCCATGATAAAACAAATGTATAGACAATGGTGCCAGCATAATGAAGGGCATCTACAAGCTTGGGTCATATTATTTTCTTCATTATAGCGTGCTTGTGATTAATCATGCAGTCATTTGAATGCTCATTGCATACTTTGATTTAACTCAAGCTAGATAACCCTTTTATAGGGTGATTTTTTTGCTGTTTGGTTTTTCAGCGCTCTGTTTCTGACAGCTCACGCGTGATTCGTGACACGTGTCAAAGTAAAAGTTGTTCAGTTTGCATTGCCATTTCATGATGGAAAGACTTATTAAATTATTGAATTTTTAATATCAAAATTCGTGCTATGTGAAAATATGTTTCGGCGGCTTCGACCATCTTATGGTCGTCATAATCGTCCTATTGAAAAGGCTATTCAAGCCATCGAGACCAAATTTCGCACCACTTTCATGTTATTGGACATCAAGCCACCCACCCTTGTGCGTAGAGTGCGTACAGAAGAAAATATTGTTGCTGTAGCCGCCAGTGTTGGTGAAGATCGTGATGTGTCCATTCGTCGCCGTTCGGAGCAACTGGGATTGTGTTATTCCACTACGTGGACAATTTCACACAAGGATCTTGGTTTAAAGGCGTATAAACTACAACTCGTTCAAGAACTGAAGCCATGCGATCTGCTACAGCGTCGTGTTTTCGATGAATGGGCGTCGGAAAAGCTGGAAGAAGATCCGCTTTTTTACCAAAAAATTCTCTTCAGCGAAGAAGCACATTTCTGGTTGAATGGATACGTAAATAATCAAAATTGCCGCATTTGGTCCAATGAGCAGCCACAAGCAATACAAGAGCTGCAAATGTATCCTGAAAAATGCACTGTTTGGTGTGGTTTATGGGCTGGTGGAATAATTAGTCCATACTTTTTCAAAGATGATGATGAGAACAACGTTACCGTGAATGGTGCTCGCTATCGAGCAATGATTTCAAACTTTTTATTGCCCAAAATACACGAGCTGAATCTGGTTGACATGTGGTTTCAAGAAGACGGTGCCACATGCAACACAGCACGCACAACGATGGACCTATTACGAAATGAATTTGGTGAGCAATTCATCTCTCGTTTTGGACCAATGAATTGGCCGCCTAGATCGTGCGATTTGACACCGTTGGACTACTTTTTGTGGGGCACGTCAAATCTCTTTTTTATGCCGATAAACCAGCATCGATTCAAGCATTAGAAGACAACATCATACGTGTTATCGGTGAGATAGCAGCGGCTATGCTCGAAAAAGTCACTCAAAATTGGACTTCCCGTATGAACCACCTGGAACGTAGTCGTGGCCAACACTTACATGAAATATATACCTTTTTCAAATTTTTCTGTTTTTTTTTTGAAAATTAATAACCAAACGTGTAAAAAATCATTCACTAGTTGTCGTTTATGATAAGCAGGTGATGGCATGGGCGTAGTCTTCTAAGCCGTATTTCCAATTGTATATCAATATCTGCGTCTATTTGTGTATATTATAGATCGGCTAAATTGAATTGATTGGAGTGAGCTATTACATAATTGATAGATTTTTTAGATAACACTTGGTGATAACGTTTTTTTCTCTTTTTTTCATGAACACTTATTTCTCGTTTCACAATTTTTATTTTTTATTAATTATTTGTTTATTAAACAAAAAAAGCTGACGCGTTTCGCATTCTTAGGACACCCTCAAAGCTACCAACTACGTAACATAATCTATAACAAATCAACAACAGATATGTATGTGACAATGTAATGAACTACTGATACAGCTGTGAGGACTGCTCTGGTATATATATAGGGAAGACTAAGCGGTCGTCTTGGAGAGCATATCAATTCTGCGTAATTAAATAAACCTACCTCTGGCTTAGCAAAACATTTAATTGACACAGGACATAAGTGCAAGATATAAAATTTAGAATTGATGCATAGATTGCGCAGTGGACGTGTATTAGATAAATACGAAATTAAAAAATTCCAAATTGATGGCGGGATCTTGCTGAACGATCAGATAGACTTTACTAATAAAAATCCACTTCTTGAGCCAGATTTAATGAAATTGTGTGTTTTGTTCTTTATTTATTCACTTATCTATTTGCTTTTTTATTTATTTGTATTAGTAGTTCGTTGCATTGTCACATACATATCTGTTGTTACTTTATTATGATCCGTTACGGCAATTGCAATATGCAGCTGATCGCAAATAGATTAGTTTACGTAGTTAGTAGCTCTGAGGATGCCCTAAGAATGCCAAACGCGTCAGCTTTGTTTGTTTAATAAACGAATAAATAATAAAAAAATAAAAATTGTGGAACTAGAAACAAGTCATTTTGAAAAAAAAGAGAAAAAATGTGATATATTACACTACAAACGCCTTCAAATACCCGCTTTCGGTTCTTTCCATAGTTTAATGAAAAAATATATAAAGCTTCTTGGACTGCGGGCATTATTTATAAAAATTTTAAGTTCTATACCATCATAACCTTGCTACTGTAACAAGTTTTAAACATTTGCTAGGGGGCATTAAACAAAGTTCAATAGGCAGATGAAATGAATGATGAATGACATACTCAAGACAAAACTATTATTTCGCCAACAGTTTTATAAGACTACGAGTACTTTGGTGTTCTTTAAACTTCTAAATAAGCTATAAAAACTGTAGAAATTTCTATATACTAATTGGAGACACATCTAGAAAAAATTATTCAAATATGGCTCACTTAGGTTTATTAGACAGATCATAATAAAATTTATGCAGTTAAATTCCCTTCAGAGATCCGTCTGATTGCTCCGTGATTATTCTTTAATTTACTTCAAGTAGAAATATTCCCAGCATAATCCCGCAGATCAAATAACATCTTCTGCAAATTTATCATAAATGGCATTAACAGTTGTATAACAATGGGGTCTTAATTCCAGCCGAAATGAAGTAACCAAAATGACGCCTCAAGAACTTTTTAATATCAATCAACGGAATGCCCTAACCAACAAAGATTTGATGGCGCTTTAAGATGATCTCTCCTCAAAGACCACAAATACAGCAGGCTTACAACGTACAGCAACAGATAATATTCGACGTTCTCAAATTGGACAGAAACTATACGTCTTGAGGCTAAACACAAACCTTCACGGACATACGAAATCAGAGAGTTAGTAGTACTGACCTGTGCTGCA
Source organism: Dioctria linearis (assembly GCA_963930735.1). Taxonomy (NCBI): domain Eukaryota; kingdom Metazoa; phylum Arthropoda; class Insecta; order Diptera; family Asilidae; genus Dioctria; species Dioctria linearis. The sequence goes on along the minus strand of OZ005744.1, from coordinate 132,470,749 downwards.
CCATCAATGGGTGACTCGAGAAAATTAGATATCAAGTTTAAGGGACTTTATCTACTGACAGCAATATTAGGAAAGGATACATATGTCGTGGAGTAGTTACCAAATGATCAGCGTAATCGACGAAAATTCTCGTATTTCTATTCAAGCGATAACATGAAACCTTGGTGATGTAACTTCGATGGTTATTCTGGAAAGGGGGACGAGGATGACTCTTACCTAAATCTTTAGGACGATCCCAATTATCAGGATAGCTGATGTCACAGATGGCAGTCCCCCCATAATTGCGCTTATCTCGTAACTCCACTGACTGAATTCTATCAAGAACAAGTAAAAAGGCTGGAATAAATTGGTCTAAGACCAATTCTAATGATACCCAAGATGAGTGCCCGTATATAGTTTCGCATAGTAACCTCTCTGTACAAGTTTGATTATTGATTTGTTTTTAGCATATAATTCTAGAACGGTTCGTTGGACAGTAAAAATTATTATGACAAATTTCATTGGATTTCATATTCTGAAGGACTGTTTTGTACAACAAAAACGTCTAGAACTAATAGTTTTCACAGTATATGTAAAAAACATAAATTTTTGTATGAAAACAGCAGGAAGGGGTTACCTGATTTATTCCACTACTATTTTTATGAAAACAACTTCTACAAAATGTCAGCTCGCTGTATCGACGTGTCCTCAGGTAGTGTCCAAAAATATAGAGAAAAATGAAATTTTTATATGGCAATGCTGTGAAGAGCTTTCTTGTTACAAATGGAATGATAAACTTAGTATCACTCTTGTTGCTGGAGCAGATTCATCAGTAACGTTTGTTCTTTAAAAATAATTGACAAAATTCAATTTTTTTTCTCTGAATTTCCAGGGCTCTTAGATGTATGTAAATTTCACGCCCTCTCTTTAATTTCTCGGATATATCATTTTTTTGGTTTATTTTTTAGTTACCATGAAGTGATCCCATTAAATAAATCTTGTTCGAAAAACATTATTCCATATTTGAAGCTTTTTCTTCATGGAATCTTCCACGAAACAGAAGTTTGCATCCGTGCACTTCAGAGTTATGACTATATATCCCGGTCTCAACATTTGCTTCTCAGTAAGCTTACTAGAAATTTAAATTTAAAACGCAGTTTGCTTCTTTTTTAGTACAAAATCATACATATGCTGCCCATCCATCTTATTGATTCTGCCAGACATTACAAATTACTGTTGTCATGTTTTCGAAGACTTCGTTTTTCAGGGTTCGTACTTTGCTGCAACTATCAGACTCTGGAATTTTCTTTCTGCTTGTGTGGTGGGATTCTTACAGAGTATTCAGAAGGCATCTCTTTCAATATTTAGTGTGAGCTAATTCGATTTTTTCCCTATTATTAGTAAATTCATGTCATCACATAAAATTAATTTTCGTCCACACTATTTCCCGATGTTATAAAATAATTTTGTAGTGATAGTCTCATACTAGTTTTCTTCTCCTTTTCTGACGTAATCATTAATTAATTAATTAGCCTTTGGCTTAGTTTGTTTACTACACACTCTATTCTAATTATTCTATTTTATCTATAATATCAGTTTGTATATCTTGGCGTATTTCAAGCTCAAAGTTAATAAATTGGAGAATTGATTCCAAAACTCAAGTTTCTTGCCTAACTCAATATTTTCTTCAGAATACCATCTTTGATCACGACTAAGTCTGAAGTAGATTGGGAGCAATCCAAATTAATCGAAATAAATTAAGTAAATTATTATTATACGCTAGACATAAGTACTATTCGTTGCAAGGCAACAAGTTACGACACTACAACAATTTTTCGATTTTCTGAACTGATGAGTTTATTCGCAGCCTCTGAATAAATAAAGAAGTACGTGGCATTTGTCGAACATTGCATTGATAGTCTATCAGAATTTAAAACCATCTGTGCAATAAATTTGCCAATTTTTATTGTCGTTGGATGTGATGAACAGCGACATCAATGTTTATTAAGTGAACCATGAACGCAGCAGTTACAGCAGAACACATTTAGTAGTTAATTTGATTTTTGACAATTGTCATAATTGGGGCTGAGAGTTGAGAGAATTCGCTCGGACAGTCTCCCAAAAATAGGATATTTACCAGCGAAATTAAAAATTGGAACTGTAAATTGCTGTCAAATTGTTCGAACGTGTTATTTTAATCTATTTCCTGTACTACGCTTGAGACCCCTTTGCAATCTATTATACCATTAATTATAAGCAAAAAAAAAAAACAAACAAAAAACTAAATTTCCTCTCTTTTCTAAATTTTTCTTGAATAGGTTCGAATCCCATTTTATATTGATTGAAGTCAATACTCCTTTGAGGTTTAATTGTGCAGAAAATAACATAAAAGTGCAACCTATCCTCCTTTACGCTTTCAACCCTACCCCCTTAGGTAAGTGTCTCCACAGTTACCAGAGACTACAACTGCAGCGAAGAGATAAAAACTTTTAATTAATCGAATTAATTGCAATTGCAAAAGCTGGCGGCTTTTTTCGCGAGTTATTTTACGTGTAGAAGTTTGAAGACTTCTGCATCTATATTGTTGGTGGATTTTGTGTGAGTTACATAGTTGCCTCCAATGGAAATGTTGGCAAAATTGAAGTGGGTGAGAGAGGTGACATGATATTTATGCAGATCATGTTCGGGGTGATTTTAGAGCAAATGAAATTTTTGAAAAAAAAAAAAAACAACAAACAAAATATTGCGACAGTTTATTTCCTGTTGAGTTTCGCATTGTATTGTTGGAAAACATCTCAAGGATCAGATATTGTGACGTGACATTTACTTCACCAGAAAACGTGCATTGATACAATCTTCTTTAAGGTTTTGTGTACGCATGAATGTGCACACGTGCGAGTACAGGTGTATATGTAGCAATGAAGAACGTAATGTCTAGTCGTTGTCAGTACCCTCTATCCACACTTGACAAAACTTTTTGGTATTCATAATCCCTAAGCACTTCGTCGCTTGTTGTATATCATATGCTGCTTCTAAAACATATACTCCTGTTGGATCTGTTATGTGGAGCACCCTTCAATGTGTAGGTAGCTTCCTGTGACAATCTGTGTCAAGTACCTTGATAAGTACATAAATGCAAATCGAATAGCATCACATATGTTGGCAGCGTACGTATTCTGAATAGATAATATCGTTGAATGTGTTGATAGGATAACTGGAGGCGTCCTGCATGGTTGCCCTTACTCTGTGTGGGTCTAAAAAAAGCGGTAAGAGTATAGAAATGGATATTATTGCGGGTGTATAGATGTTGTATATGTTGCGGTATCCAGGTAAACCACAGTGATTGCAGACAAATCCTACAGTAATAGCCACTCAGTTAAATAAACAATCCAAAGGTCATCTGCTATGAAACACAAGTGCTACAGCTTTATATTCTGCTCTCTTTTATCTGTGAAATGCAGAAAGTAATATATTATCCTTATGGGAGTTTTTTGTCACATTTTCCAAAACAGGCTGGAGAACGATTATTCATAAATCTAATAGGACTTTGTGTAGGCCCAAGAATAGAAATCAATGAGTAAACCAGGTATGTTTTGTATTTAGGTAGGCAGAGCTTAGTTTTTTTATATACAATATATCCTCGATCTGTCTTTTTCTCCTCATTCTTTTTCTTACTTTCATTTCGGTGAACGGAACGTGTTTCAGGATGATGGATTATCTAACTGTTTTCACATCAATTTTGCAGGCTTGACATAGTGCAATTTGCTGCTCACTACTGCTACTTCCGAAGCAAACCGTTTACGGGTATACTCCCTGAATTCGTAAAAGATTATGTCGCTGGCCCACGTTCAATATTCTGAGGGGTGCTGGAGAAAAGGAAGAGAATGAAAATGAGAAGAAAAAACAAATATCTTTATGTCGTAAAACTATATAAAAGGAATTGCAAGAATGATTCAAATTGATTACGTGACTCGACGTGTGCTAACTGCGTCGACATCTTGAGAGAGAAACTTTCTCCAGTTCATTACACTTCAAATATGTAATTTCAGTAATTGTTATATGAAAGACCAATGAACGTCGTTTTTCAGGTCCGATCTCACACAATGCCCCAAAAAATATCTACTCTGATGATGTGAAGAAGAACTGAGTTCCACTGCCATCCAGTCAACACATCTAAATGATAGTACTAATAGCTTCCTGGTTTTCTTATATGATTTTATTGTATTCGACAATCCTTAGGGGAGACCGCTTTTTGAATGTACTTTTATATTATTCTACTGACTTGTCCTATTGCTTTTGAAGACTTTCTTAAGCCATCAGATAGAAACCCTTGGATATGCTCTAAAACACAATGAAATTTTTCTTGTCGTCCTTCCCAGAATAACGTTAGGGAGTAAAAACATTTTCAGCCATTTATTCATTTTTCGTTGTTTGTTCCATAAAAATGGAAATTATTCAATTTTTAGCACCTGCACAAGGTCGCATTGTCGTGTTTAGGGCCTGGAAAGTGAAAATATGGAGTGCCTTCTATTATAGAAAGGTAAGGTATAGTATATGAAAAGTATTGAAAGGGAGAAGAAATCGCGTGACTAACTAGTATTAGTTGCAAATTATAATGTCGGAATTAATAAAGGACTTTTAATGATAGACACGCATGTCCTCAATACTATTTCCAGATGTCAGAGAATGAAAACCCGTTTGGATTTTCTGGTATTTTTATTGTTTTGGGCTGGTGAAAAAACACTTTTTAAGTGTAATTCCAGCATGCTTCTGGTGTAAACATATATAATTACAGTTTGATCTGGTTATCCTCCGTCTTTTGTAGTTAGTCGTATTTACCTGATTTCAATTTATACAGAAATTACCGTAGTTCGCAATTAATATTAAAAATTTGTTGAAATAAATTGGAGATCTTTGCCATGAGCCAATGGCATTCGGAATTGCCTTCAGAAACTTTATCCTTTCCTACAATGTATGGAGGTTTTTTTTCTAACACCGTCTCTTTCATTTTTCTTTGGAGTTCCGTGCTTGAAAAATGGCGACATAAGTTCGGGATCATGTGCAAATTTATGAGCAGTAACTAGTCTATCAGCAAGAACTATGTAGTAATACCTGACGTTAAAACACCTTGAGATATATGTACATATAATCGAGCTGTGATTCAGACAAATACACTCAACTACTTATAAAGATAAGTTCTGTAAAGATTCAATCAGACCACCATAGCTTAACTTTCCCCACCGCCAAGACTATGAGAAAATAATTTTACACTACTTTGACTGATTTTTGTTTATTTATCAAATCATATTTTTCAAAGGTTTGTATAGAAACGAATACAAACAGCCGTACAAATATTGCACTATCGCCTCATACAGATAACAATTATATAAATTGGCATCTATGTACTACTTCGAATCTCCTGTTTACATATATAGATTTTCGTTGTTTGAAAAAGGCATAAAAAACTAGTTACAAGAGCGTATGCGTCTATTACCTTAAGAGGAAAACATATACTTAGACTATCCTTGACTCAGTCTCTAAGGCACATATTAGACGGAAGTGTAATTTTTTTTTGTGCGCTTGTATTTTGGATATTAACACAACTTTGAAAGAAATCTTGAAAATCATCAAATTATATATTGGAAGGCGAACATTAGAGAGACAATTGACAATACTCTGAAGGAGAGGAGGAATGTAATCATTCTAATCCCAATCAAACTTATAGAAATAAGTATTTTCTATCGCTCGACAAAAACTTTTTTCTCTTAACTACTTTTTTATTACTGATTGTTTTTTCCAATCTAAGAATCCAGTGAATATTAATATTTCCATCGTAAATATGACAAACTGAATCATATTATGTCGAACAGGACACATTGGGTGTCTTCAGCTCAGCTCAACTGTTGACAGTTGAGTATGCTGGAAGTCAACCGCTGAGTTTCATCTGAACGTTTTGCTGACTGTAATCAAAACATAACCAAAGATAAAATAACCAAAAACAGCAAAGGTTTTGTTGCTGTCAAGTTTGGCTATATTGTTTTGAGCTTTTTGTTAGTAAAATGTCATTAAACAATGCTATAATAGCAGAATTATTGGAAGAGGATGCAATAGGTATTAATGCAGTACTGAATGTAATAGAATTAGTGGGTCCAGCTCCAGCGAATGTAGTTGACGGGGAAAGGGTGGCGCCTGTACGTAATGAAAATTATTACGAAATTACAGTGCCTAATTATACTTTAGAACACTTTAAAGCTCACTTCAATGTCCCGTGGATGTTTTGAGGTAAGTCACAATCACAAATGTGCATTAACTTGCATTAATACTTTTCAATTTAAAAGGTTCTTTTAAATAGAATACAAAATATTATCAATAATGATAGAGCAATTGAGGCAATAATTCCACTACAGAAAAATCTTTTATTCACCGTCTGGATGTTATCGAAAAAAGAATGATTTAAATCCGCTGGCGATCGCTTTGATATGGCAAAAAGTACGGCACATAACGTACTCATGGAAATTATCTCACTTATTCCTAATCTAAGAAGAGAATTTATTCGTTAACCCAACAATGTGGAAAGAGCCGCAATTAGCAGGGATTTTGAAAATGCGTCAGGTTAGTTATGATGTACTGTTTTAATTCCTTAGCGTTACATGATTCTGTTTCCTTAGGTATACCAGGAATAGTAGGAGCAGTAGATGGGTGTCATATTGCAATTCAGGGGCCTCTCCATAACGCCATAGATTACTGTAATCGCAATAATTATCATTCCGTAATACTGCAAGGGGTGTGCAACCACAAGCGTGAATTTATTGATATATTTGTCGGTATGCCAGGAAGAGTACATGATGCGAGGGTTTTTAGAACCAGTCCACTGCACATTGCCCTTACTGCTGATGAGCCCCATTCATTAAATGATCTTCAGCATCTTATTGGCATTGCAGCGTATCCCTTATAATTATGTTTAATGAAACCTTACAGGGACAATGGCCATCTTACGCAAAGACAGACTCTGTTTATTACGAGACTGTTTTCTGTTAGGGTAAGAATAGAACAAGCATTTGGGCTTCTAAAGAGTAGATTTCGCCGACTTAAGTTTTTGGAAATGGGCAGAGTAGATTTGATTCCCACAACCACAACCACAGCTTGTGCTCTTCACAACCTTGTCTTACAGTATCAAAGCGCCGAAGAGTTCTTAAAGGATGATGATGTTGCTGGGGGAGCCAACATGGAAAACGATGAAGAACAAGTAGCAGAGTAGGACCACCGAAATGAAGCTGCAGAACGCAAGAGAGATTATCTAGCTTCCCTTTTAATGTGATTATTTTAATAAAGCCTTTAAATAATAACAGTGTTATTTATTCCAAAAGTAAAATTAAACATAAGAAAGAAAATCAAATTAATAACAAAAAATAACAAAATAAACGCGAAACAAAATATTAATTAAAAAAAACTGTGAAAAATAGGAACATCAGTCTTCTTTGCGCGATGCGCTATTTTTCTGGTTTTGTAGTATCTCTTTGAGAACTTCCAGCCTTTCTCGTTGAATTTTATTTCCATCCGCAACGATTTCCCTTAACCTTTTTATATCTAATAATTTTTGTTGTTCAATTTCTAATTGTCGTTTACGTAATCTGTCCTAGCTTTGCGCCCTCTTAATTTTCTCTGTTTTGTTCGTATTGCTGCAGCTACTGCTGCTCCGACTGTTCTCACCATCTGCAATAATACCACTTATATTTAAATAACTCTCTTCTCTTGGCGAGGATATATTTAAGCTGTCCATTACATTCTGCTCGGATGTACTGATAGATTCATTTTCCAAAATCGTACTGCTCATAACTGCTGCATTATAAATTGTTCGGCCTTCTTGGAATATTTCCTCGAAAGTGTTGAAATATTCCCAGTTGATTCGTCCTCTTCAAGTAGTTTTCTTTTTGTTATTGTTACCAAAAATTTTTCTATATGTATTTTTCATATTGCGCATTTTACGGTCCAATGCATCCCAATTAATAATATAGCCCTGCTGACGCATGTTCATGGCTAACTGTTCCCATAATAATCTTTTTCTTATTTTGGGATTTCTAAATTTCAAATGCATTTTTCTATATTCATCAAGAAAACACAGCGTATTTTGGTGAGTCCATTTGAATACTGCGAAAATATATAAAACATTTTTTGTTCAAGAAAGAATTTTTTGGGATTCTCCGGTATATAGTATATTGTAATTGTTCCGTCAACACACAACATTTTTTTTTATAAACAAACTGCATTAAATGCAGTACACATTTTCTTCGCTAAAGGGTTATAGCTTTTATAGCACAACGCCTATGCACTGACCACTCTAAAAGATCATCCCTAAAAATAAATCATAAAAAGGTCAACAGAAAAGTATAATCCCAGATCAATTATGATCTGGGAATATACCACAACACATTTACCTATGTACACCTATCCTATGGTACACAGTATCTTCCATGTGATCCAAACCAGCATCACTAGGTCACATTGCTAAGAAGAGAGAAAAGGGAACATTAATATAAAATATTGCTCATAATAAATACAAAACCTCACCAAAATAATTTATTGCCATCAAGCAGCAGCAACTTTCAATTGTCATCAGTCATGATGACGTGCCTTCACTCTTTTCCTACAGAAAAAAATCAGCACAACTAGTGCTCACGCGCGCAACCGCTTTTCAACTTTTTTCTGAAGCCCCATTCACTCTGTACGTTATCCGGGGTATAAATAGAGCGTTAGAAATTGAAATCGGCATTGCGTTCTGAGCATTCACACCAGACAGATCAGCAGTATTGAAGCTATCAAGTCTTGGAAAAACAACCTAGGAGTTCTTTGATCCTAGCACATCGTATTAAAAATATTGCTTTTAATACAACATTACAAAAGGCTAGAAATATTGATTCTAGTATTTTTAGGTGCATTAACCTAACTTTTCGTATATTTCAATAAATATACACTGTGCCCCTCTGCACACTGCAGTGTATTAAAAATATTGATTTTAATACATATAAACCGCGCAATATCAGAAACATTGATTCTAGTATTGCCAAGAATATTAAAAACACTGACTTTAATATCTCGAAACAAGCAATACTAGAAGCATTGATTCTAGTACTACTAAGATTATTAGAAACCAATACACATGTACATACTACATCAGGACTATACACTGTGCTCTTCACACAGCGTTTTGACGTAGTATTGACATTTCACCATACATCCGAAGTTTCACACAGAACTGTCAACTAAAGTCATTATTTTTTCATATTACAGATTCACGAAGCGGACTTAAAATTTTGAGAGCACTCTCACGCCAGGAATATTGAATTATTTCACATTTGGATTTATTTTAGTATTGAAGTCATTTTGGATTGGAGTCTTTTTTTTATATTGGATTTTGCGTTAACATTGGATTTACGTTGTTTGGCTTATTATTTAGTAATTAGATAGTTGAATTTCTAATTTTAAGGCTAGTAAATAAGAAAAGAATTTGTCATATTCAACGAAGAAATAAAAATTGATTTTTTCTGTTACACACCATCTTCTTCTTCTTTCTAACCCCTTTTTGATCCGGTACCTTGCAATTTATGACTAGACCTGTCAGAGGGCTAGACAGTAATATTTTTGTTTAAAACATTTTTTGTTGCAAATACAGTTCATATACATCTTTTAAATACCTGAACTTTCCCCTATATTTTCTTTGGATGCATCACCTTCCGACTCATTCGTCGTCGATAATTGAAACTCTTCTTTTATCACTTCTGTTAAGTAAGCAGCCACTACAGAACCATCTAAAAATTCAAAATTTTATATAGCCTTCAATATTTTTTTAAAGGGGGTTATAAAACACTTACCGCGTCGACTTTTTAACAGTACACGACCTTCTTTATCTGTAAGCACAGACCCGTTCTCCAAAACTAATTCGTAATTCTGTATATTTAATAACATTTCCATCGTATGATATTTATTTGAAAGAATATTTGACAGCGCTTACAAATTAAGCGTAAATAATCGCCGCTGCCTACTATACTCAACAGTTGAGAGTCAGCGGAAGGACAGCGATTCGACTGAACGCCACCGCTTAGTCAGCAACTCAACAGTTGGGCTGAGCTGAACACACACATTGTTTATCACACTCAGGGTTTTATCTAAGTGGACATTATAAAATGTTTTCAAACCACTTTATTACAGTCTTTCGGTAATTCTAGTTTGCAGTCCAAATACGACTTAAATGGATGATCGAAAATCAGCAAGTGCATCTTCATTGCTTGTAATTCAGTACTTTAAACATTATATAAATTTAAAAATATTGGCACATTGTAAACCGCCTTCCTTATATTAAGTTTTTGATTTGAGTCTGAAGCAAAGTATCTTTCCTGTAAGCTCAAGACCATAGTTATTTTACGTTCGTATCTGACAATCAATATTTAAATTTTCAATTTATTTTATACTGGATGACTGTACAACAAGACTTACAATTTTTGCTTGCAGAATTAATTTTAATAACTACAAAATAATAAATCTTATTGAGTTTCTATCTAATCAAAATATAATATAATATAAAAGCTAAGTGACTTTCTAGATAAGTCTAGAAGTAACGATGCCCTATACGATGTTCATTAACTCTCCAATTAACAAAAGTGAGAACGTTTTAGCTATATTCTGGTGAGCTTTTGAATAAATTGGCTTCAGTAGGAATACGCAATGCAGAACTGTCATAACTCGGTTTTACTTATGCTATAGAGCCCAAGTCGGGAAAATTGGAAGTATTATAAGTGACCTGTTTATGTGGAATACCCAAAGGAACAGTTCTGGATCCTATGCTATTCCGTATATGTATATATGAAGGCTAGGTAAATAAATAGAATGGATAGTATGCCACTAGATTCTTCGGATTCTTCCCTAAAATGTTGATAAGTCCTGCCAGGGATACCGTAGAATCAAACTAGAGAATTTGTTTCAAAGAGGATATTTTATCCATTTTAACGATATCCAACATGTTAGGTCTATGATCAAATCCTGTAGTTATATCGAACCTTAAAATTGAATTCTTGACCAATTTCATGCAAATCTGTTGTATTATCCTTAATTGCGTAAAATTTTTACACCAAGGATATTTATTTTTTTACTTGTATCTTTATTTATTATTTTTAAATGTGAACACAAGCTCAGTAGCGTAAATAGCATTTTCGGGCCCAAATACAAAAAAAAATGGAGGCCCACCTTTTCCATGAAAACAAACATTGACCGCTAGTCGGCACTAGACACTTGAAAGCTGGGTGGGTTTTATTATAAATAAATTAAAACTGAAAGTGCAGTTATTTTTTTAATCATAAATCACAGTTTATACAGGAAACAATATAGAACCTGTAGTAGAAAATCATTAAGTTAATTTTAAATACAAACATAGATTACTACGTAGCAAATTGCACGACACTTTTAGAACGTCGAGATTTACTGCTCGCGAAGTCATTGACGAACTTCGAGACTTCCATCCTATTTATTTTTCTTGCCTCTATGCTAAGTAATGCTAATCACGGTAGCCCATAGAATTCGCCACCCATACTGTTTTAACACACTGCTGGAAACTTTTGAAACTAAGGAGCCCGACACTACTGCATTGGTTGAATTGGCATAGCTGCGCCAGTCCCCAAATTGGTACTTTAAAACAAAAAACGAATTACCTCAATATCTACTTCCCTTTAAAAGATAAAATTGTTATGTTATATGAAAAGTGAAAAATCTTACACTTAAAGCTTTTGTCAGGATAAAGGTTCATAAATATGTCGGGGGTTTTACGTGGGCACCTAGCTGTGGAAGCCTTAATCTCACGGCAATCTTAATACTCGGATGAGTAGACAAGCGACAATAATCGCCCTCAAGAAGTAGAATATATTATATTGTGTTTCCAGAGTACCAGTTTATGGCAGTGCATGCCTGAGATTGGACTTACTGGTCGAAGCGCGTCCTATCTAAAATCTGTGCCGATCTCTGGTTCACGGCACCCGTTGATTTAGCGCAACTCCACGCCGAAATCCAATTCTCTGAGCATACATTAAGAACCGACTATCCTTCAAATCCTCGGACGCAGTATGCAGTTATACAAAAAGACATACTCTTCTGTTCAAAGACGAATGTTCGCCTAAGTCATGCATACTTAGACAATCCCTCTCTGCCCGCATATGGGCTACCATGAACACCACGATGCTTCCATAAGGGGGCCTTCTCCATGTTGAGGCGAATAGCACTACTATAGGAGCACTCCAGTGCTGCTCAACCCCCGTTGCACAAAGTTAGCAATGCCGCCTACCCAATTGGCATGGCTTCATAGCATATGATCCTAAGGTCATGAGTACTTCCAGTGGTATCTTTGCATGTAGATATCCTTGTAGTATTGGGACTGGTTACTCCCGTCGGGCCTAAGATCTTATTTGCAACATCTAAAAAGATTGCATATATCCTATACAGGCAAAACGCAACATTCATAGGCGCTGTCAGCGGGGACCATGAACATGTTAAGATATGTCCGTATGCAAGACTGTAGAGGCTAAGAGATTAACACCAGTAATCTTATAGCATACCGCCCATACCCGATATATATAAGCACTACTAACATACATACTCGATTTCCAATATTCAACACCCTTCATAACTTCGGTTCTTCGTTTTCGCCCCATGCCATTGGGACTATGTCTGAGATATTATTCTTCTGATTGTCATGGGCACTTAACTTCTTTCTATAATGACCTCTTTGCCATTCATACCCTATTACAGTACCCACAGTCAAAAATCGCAAATTGTATAATACCTCGCCGTGAGAGGTACCAATTCGTGTATATAATACCTTTTAATCATACTACTTCTAAAACTCCAGTACTCCGAATCAACAAATTTCTTACATCAAGTATGCATGCTTTCCTCTTACACACCTTAAACCTTGGCAGTCTTTTTTTCCGCCGCCAGCATGAAGGTATTATAGTGGTGGAAACTATAAATATGTTATGCAGATATTTTATGTTGAATACCTGTATAAAGAAAAAATAATCAAATGACACTGCACGGTGGTTTTCAACTACTATATTCAGTTACTACTCAACTTTCCTTTTGTAGAGTTATCCTTAATTAAACATTCATAATACTTTTGGAAGTTAAGGCTTTTTTATTCCATTTTTCGAGCTCTAAAACCTTTGAAATTTAAGAAATTTATGTACAGCAGCCCAAACATTTTTACATTAACCTTGCTGTAAATTTGTAAAAAAATTATGAAAACTTATTTAAAAGTTTTAACGAAAAACACAATTCAAAAGAATAAAATGAGGATAAAGATAAAAAATTGTGCAACCAATCCAACCTTCCAACTTAAAATCTGTTTTCATCACGAACCAGCCTCAGTTCTGTGGGAGCGTCAAATTAGTTAATCTAAAAGGTGGCTGTGTCAGAGGCGAGAATTCAATCAAATTCTCAAAAATATCACTGCAAATAAATTATATTCAAAAATAGTAGGTACTAAAAGCAAAACATAAAGAAAATTTGTTCAAAACCAACAATTTTCGGCTTGCTTGTATTCAAATCACTCGACAATAGTCGACAACTCAATCCAACTCCGACCCGAATTGAATGTAAATATTTAGCTTGCCTTTACTCTGAGAATCGTGCACCTATGGCAAAGGTCAGTCATTACGGCCGGTTGCCGCAATTAACTTAATTAGGTATGTAAAAAGTGGAAGATTTCTATAAACAACGAGTGTTCTTGGTTAGGGAAATCCCACCAAAAAATGAGGATCAACCACAAAAGTGGTTAACGGACTCGGTCCAGATGGGGTCGAGTGGAATCCAATCCGTCACGCGGTTAATAGGTATACGTCCAGTTCTATATGTATGTGCGAGTATATGCAGGGTAAGTCAGTAAGCGCAAATTGTAACCTGATTTTGATGATGATGTCTATGTTGGCCGACCGACTATCAGGAATGCCACACAATTTTTGTTGTTAACGCAAGCAAACACACTTGATTGGTTAAACTGGCAATTTTTAAGAACAATCTAGTGGATAGCTTTGCTCAGGGAAGTTGCACAGAAAAGTGAATTTTAACGCGGTTGTTGTGTTCCACTTTGTTCAAGCATCGTTCACTTTTCATCGTCAGCTCGTCAGTGATGGTGGTGGTCGGTTTCTGATGAGTATGAATAAATTTGCATAAAATCGATTCAATAAGAGTGAAGCAGCCAGCTTTTTCCTCAACTGCAACCAGTAAGAATAAAATAGAAGAAAAAAGAATACTCACAAAGGAATATATAAATGCGGTATCTATCCCTCTTAGGATGTTTTGGTTTGAGGATGCTCCAGCGAGCCATTAGCAGATCATAAAGTTCATAAAGTCAAGGAGTTTGCCAGTCTGGCTGAAGGGAATATGCTCCTGTAATTTATGGCACATTCCTGGAAATTAGTTTGCACCAATTCCCGAAGATTAGTTTGTAGTCAAAAGGAACAGAAGTGCTTTATGGGGCAAGAGGCAAGCAAAGTGTTGAGCATATATCTACAAAGTGTTGAGCATATATCTACAAAGATACACGTATATATATACATATGTATATTGACAGTTCCTTTAAGGGCTTAAATTCTGGAACAAGGAAGATTGGGCGAACGAAATCTAATTACAGATGTCGGCAAAGGCGTGGTTGAATGAATGGAATCGATTTGTCCAAGGGGAAACCTTTCGTTATCTTCAAGAACAACAGAGCTCGAGGACTTGCAGTCATGCATAACAGTTGCACGAGACCTGATTATGTATTTTCTAAACTACGAATGGCATACGTACTGTATATGGAAATGACTATAATAAAGCAGGTAAGGGATACGAAGATGTCATAGAATCCGATAATAAGACAAAAAAACAATTGGAACCATTTAAAAAGAATTTTTTGGGAAATTTTTCCCCCTAATCTCTAAATGCGTCCTTCTCAGGTTTCAAATTGGGAAATTATTATTAAAAGCATTCACGAATCACCGATCCAAAATAATCTTGTTTATCACTACCATTCTAAGGTTCAGAAGTGTGTGAGTTGAGCTCTTTTACGTTGCGCTATGAAATTCTTTATAATTTAAATTTGATTGGGAGTTTTCGTCCTGTGAATGCTGATGTAACCATCAGAGTGAATGAATACTGCTCATGAGTTATTAATGACGCACAAACTACTGAAAAGAGAGCGTTCAAACGGACTGTAGGATGATATGGCGGAGTCTTTCATAGGACTGGTCCTAATTGAAAAGCCTTCTCTAATAAATTGATGGATTGCTGATGATGGATGAATGGATGCGGATGGTGTGTGTATATCGATGATGTGATCCCACAACGGCATGAATCTTCACTTTTCAAGTATTTTGCAGATTTTGTAAATTTTAATATTTGATGTTCGTAGGCAGTTTTGATGTATAAGCATTTTATATAGCTCGGCGCCGGTTTCTTAAACTGCCAGAATTATACGTATCTATAGCAGAGATTTTGTTGTTGTTGCATGTAAGCATGAGAGGAAATTTTTAGAATTGTGCCAATTGCAGAAATTGGAGTTAAGAAGTAAAACACAACTGATTCATTCCAGTTTACACAGGTGAATAGCTATAGTTTGAAAATAAATTTGAAATTGCAGCTAGAAACTATTTTCATTTTCATTTTCAATTCAACTTTAACAAAGTCATACGGCTAACCAAGTGCCTATTAGTTGTGCTCTGAATTGAAGGTTGTTGCATATTTGGGCTCTTACAAGAATTCGTGCATGACTTTTCCGACTTTCTTCACTTTCGATGCCCAGTTTCGCCAGAGATTTCAGCCGCATCTGTGACATGGTACTACGAACCTAATTGTTTTTTTAGCTTACTGAATGAACGTTCGGGCGTTACTGTAGTGACTGGTAATGTGAGATAGAGCTCTACAGATGCGGGACACTGCTTATTATAGCAGAGCTATCTACAATTAAGAGTTCAGCTAGTTCTCTAATAGTTGAAATTTCTCGAATTCTTTTCAGCATCACGGAACGAAAACTTTAACTTTGTTGAAGAAACATAGGCGATAAGTCTTCTGAATAATACTCGCAGAGGCGACTTGCTATTTCAACAATTTAATTATCTGTTAAGTCACTTGCGGTTGAAACAGCGAAAGTCTTTCCGTCAAGCTATTCATACCTTCATGTCGAACTGTCAATTGCTGAATTTTGATATCCAGACAACGGTTAAAAAAAACACTCCGAATTTTACTCCAGGATTGTATAGCTTCATCGATAGCCAACTCATCAAAAAACTTCTTCACATGGCGCTGGCATGTTTTTTTTTTATTTTTTAAAGCTGGATTTACTTTCCAAGATGTGACGATTTCTTTAGCTTCTTTTAAAATTCTCCGGAAATCCTGTCTGAGCTCCATAATGTTTTTCTGAGTTCGCTACAGCATTGAGGTGGATGTCAATATAGCAATGGCTTGGTCTTGTAAATACAATATTTAGAAACAACAGAATTAAAATTGAGTGGATCTAACTGTTTATTAATCCAGCGTTATTATTTTATGTGGTATCCAGTTTCATCACTTCATATAAAAATATCAATTTTGTAGGCTTTCGTGAACCTGTGGGGCCGTTAGTTACGCCGGTGCATAGCGATATATTCTAATATACAGGTTGTTTCGAAAAGAGCTACACTGCAATGTGCCATTCTATTCTCCGATGTACATATTCGAAGTGAAATAAAGTACCGTTTGCGCATAACTTAAGTCCTTTATCTAAGTAATCCGTTTGCGATTGCGTGGTGGCTTTCTCTATCCAGTGTAGGCATATCGGGTTGAAAATGTAATGAATGATAACAAGATTATGAAACAGGGAGGAAGCTGAATATTGTAGGGTCATTGGATGTGGTACTAGGAAACCGACAGTGATAGACAGCGACTCTGGGGGTCACCTTTTAAGCAAGGTTCAAGAACGTGTTACACAAATGCATGTATAAAAAACAGTGAAATTGGATTGAACGTAATAAATGGTCTTAAGTCCCGCATCTCAAAAGTTCTTGAGTCTACTCCCATCGAATTCCAACCAGTATTAAAAGGGCTAAAAACGGCCTATCATTATCTGCTAGGACATCTAAGCTGCACTCAATGCTCTGAATTCCTTCGCAAGTATATCCAGTATAGTCTAGGATTTTCTACATACCCTCAAAACATTGACAGGGGCAATAGGGTTATGGATGCATTAAAATTGTTGATGACCTAGCTAAAGGGCAAGCGGAAACTCACCCTTAATCATTCTAAAAGGTTGGAAGAAAGCACGAACATATCCATATTGGAACGGACTGCAATGACTACGTCAAAAAAAAAGCAAATTTGTAAATAAACAATAAATAAACAAGAGAA
Organism: Dioctria linearis; assembly: GCA_963930735.1. Taxonomy (NCBI): domain Eukaryota; kingdom Metazoa; phylum Arthropoda; class Insecta; order Diptera; family Asilidae; genus Dioctria; species Dioctria linearis. The sequence continues at coordinate 132,453,370 of OZ005744.1, read as the reverse complement.
CTGCCCCGTCCTTTTTTGTTAGGTAATTTTTCTTTATTGCATTAACTAAGCAAGATTTACTCATACTTCATACGGCCACTTCTAGCAGGATGGTCGTGAAATATCGAAGCATTTGTACTGCGCAGTAGTTCCATGATAGGGTCTCATCATATCACGCACTCCATTCTCCAATACATGTGTTAGACATCTTTCGACAGTAACTTAGACCTGTTATAAACTAAATACGGAGATTCACAATAGAATTGATTTTCCTAAATAAGTCGTGCTAACATTCTTGATTAAGCACGGAGTGTTGGAAGCTGTCTTTGTTAAACGATAATTTTCTGCGCGTGGCAAAGAAAATTGTTTGTGAAGACAGATGGTTCAATAATTGTTGCTTGTGTTGAAGTGTTTCGAGTGAGGGTCTCAGCGATTTGAGTCGCCCAGATTGTGAGAGGGTTCGAATGGAAACCTGTTTCCTTCCATGAGAACACAACAAAAATGCATCCTATAACAAAAATTAGAATGAGGAATGTGTCATGGGAAAAGCGGCAACATTGGCTTCTTTGTCGTTCAGAGGACCTGGTTGTAGCGGTCCCTCACTAAGTCTCAAACAACTCGCGGACATTCTGGCCAGATGTGTAGATGACCGCCCAAGAAAATACCGCAGCGAAAGCGCAGACAAAAGTAAGAAAGCTAAAGAACTCCGGAATAGAGAGAGGGAGGGAGAGAGAGAGAGAGAGAGATAGAGAGAGAGAGAAATAGATTTCAGGCTGAGTTTCGGGTTCAAAGTTTTACAAAAAAAAATGCAATTTCGAATTATAATTTCATTTTTTAGGTTGAAATTCAAACACACCCATACAAACCCATAAAAATCTGCTTAATTCATCTGCTTATTTTGAAACTTAATGCCGAATTCACAAAGCAGAGCGGAGCAGAGTTGAGCTTTGACCCCAAAACGAAGGAGTTCACAATGGTGCGAGGAGTGAATTTCTTAATTTGAAATAAACATAAAAAATCGCCATAAGAACGCCAAATCAACAATGAACTTTCAAATTAACATAACAAAACACAATAACAACGCCAAATCAACAAACAAGAAAACAACTGTCATTGTCAAGACAATAAATTTTTAAAAGGAGGCACCTGTTGGCACCATCAGATTGCTTCGAAACTAAATAAAAATTAACGTATCCTTTTTTGGTTTTTAAATCATGAACTTTGTAGAAATACCTTTTGTTTTTAGCATTCATAAAAAATATCAAATCAGGAAATAACATGAAAACATATTAATTATGATAAAAAGAAGTATGGCGTAGTTCGACTTTCCAGTTTGTAAGCTTTCGGAAATGGTAGCGTCAAAATAGCATAGAACCTATTTTCATGCAGTTCTCCTCTACTCTACTCTGAACCATACAGAGATGGCCATATGCACTACTTCTTACGAAAACAAGGATGCCAGTTGTCACACTACGCCACTCTACTCCATTCTGCTTTGGGAATTCAGCATTGTACTGTGTTACACATAAGGTAAATTTAACTGGGTATTTAAATTTGCCCGCTTTTACTCGGTGTGTGTCAACAAATACCCTGAATATTTTGAAAACAATCTAAGAAACGAGTGAGTAATTTCAGAGTATTCTATCTCCTTAAAAATTGCTGGGTAATTGCAATTACGCAGATAACAGCGCCAACTGCTAGCCGCTAGAAATATGAAATTCGTGTGAGCAAATATTCAGCGATAGACAGTGACAAATCGAAACAAAAATGGAAATGAAAAGTGACAATTCGTAGATTGACACTCCGCTTGAATTATTGCAAATTACACACCTGTTTCGGCCTTTTTCTTTAGAATTCATACATAATAATTATCTCTTTTTATACCCTAGATAAAATTTATAGGGGTATACTAAGTTTGTCATTCTTATACCCTAGATGAAATCTATAGGGATATACTAAGTTTGTCATTCCGTTTGTAACACCTCGAATTAATGATGGTAGAATGATGAATTGAACACCCACGCATAATATTAATAAACGTTATTCTGATTTTTGCATGTCCGTCCGTGCGCACGATAACTCGAGAACGCGTTCACTTAGAAAGCGGAAATTTTGTACATGGACATTAAAGAAAAAGTAAAATTAAGTTCGAAAATGAGACAAATCGGGCAACTACTTCGTGGGGTTGCCATACAAAAATTTCGTTTTCCACGATCTATTTGGACTCTACCTGAGAACACGTCCACATATAAAGCTGAAATTTGGTGCACTGTGTTTTCATACTAATAGAAAATAAAATTTCAAAAATGGGCTAAATCGGGCAACCCCTTCTTGGTGTTGCCATATAATAATTTTGGTTTTTTACATATACTTTGAAAATGATCAGTCCTAGACATTTTTATTGTACTAAAAACTTCTTCAGAATAAGAAATCCTATTAATTTGGTTATAATAATTTTTTCTGTCCGACGAGCCGTTCTAAAAATATATGCGAGAAACCAATGCAAAAAATCAAAATTGTTCAAATGGGTGACCATACGAAATTTCATACGTGCATTCATCTACGGTATCATAAGAATTGGTCTTAGACCAATTCTAGCTTTTTCGCTTGTTATAATTGCAATTTAATATGTAAGCGGAAGTAATTTATGCCTATTGCTGTATAATCATTTAGAGTAATGATCTTGGAACTCCCGAGTTCTAACTGACATTTTTCAATAAATTGAGCTATTTATTTCAACATACTAATTCGACAATTTTCTGTCGTTTAAAGTTATCCCCAAAGTTATATCTCCATTTGTTTTGGATACTTCATGCTGTCTTGTTCTATATGAACTCGAAAGTGTGTAAACTTGGTGCAATAAGGTTGTAGTTTCTATATTTCCCTCATATAGAACCATGCAGCACAAAACGTCGATAAAGTCATGCAGATACGACCTTGTTACAATATTATACACGCATATGCACCCAAATTTAGGCGTTTGGCGGTTGACTGGTTGGCCCTTCTTTGCATTCAGTTGCGGTAGTTGGTGGAGGATTTTGAACTCAACTGGCATATACCTTGAGCAATTATGATCATATCCTATTCCAAAAGTGAGTGATTAAAATTACGAAGATGTTGTACTTGGAGGAGTTCTATTTGAAAATTCTTCATATCTGCTTGCAATCGAAACCATAATTGTTTCATTGGTAGGCAATAAAAACGACCCAGAGTAAAATAACAGGAGGACTTGGACAATACCTTATTTGATTCCTTCAAAAGGCTAATCGAAGTTGAAACTATCGAAACTTGCATGGTCAGATGCAATGGCATTATGCTGGAAATACAGTGCATGCATCTACCTCAAATTGCGAATCCACAATAATCAGAGCTACTATTGGGTGCCCATAAGGCGGAGTATTAATTCCACTCCCATGGCTTTTGGTTGTGGATTCGATATTAATCCTAATCCAAGAGGAGGCTTTAAAGTCCAGGAATATGCCAATGACATTATCATTTGCGTTAATATGAAATTTGAATCAGCTATTACCCGAACTATACCGACTGCCTTTATCATAGTCACTATGGTGCCAGAATCAATAAATGAAAAAACTATGAATAAGCTCGGGTAAGACCGTGTTAGTCCCCTTCATCAGGAAAAGGACTCTTCACTTCCCAGGTACTGGGTTAATTTGACTTTCACTAGAATATTACAAATAACCAAATATTTAGGAATAATTCTGGATAGCAATGTGGGTATTTGGATCATGCCAAGGGCTTTTTGGGAAAAGTGGGGTCTAATATCAAACGACTTTATGGATCTTCCTGGGCAGATGGCTCTAATTTCCACGTCAAATCCATGTCTGGCATACTGATGGATCAACGATGGTTGGTAAGCCAGATGTATTGATGATGGATCCAGAAGCAGAACTCCCCATTTCTATTTTTACCTCACATTCCATTTTTCTGGTACTATAGAAGTTGTAGCTCAGAAATGCCTAAACAAGGGCTAAAAGAGTTGCACTTTGTTTTACACAGACAAACTGCGCTCCTTGTTCTGTCCTCTAAGGAATTTGATTCGAAACCATTCTAGAGCTGCCACATGGAACCAGATGTTGACTAAGGATAACAAAGTAATGTCACTTTGGGTTCCTAGATACGAAGGATAATGTTATCATAAAGTGGCCGATCTAGCTAATACTTTAAGCTTCTGTTTTAACGAGATGGTCGCTTTTTCATAACCGTCAACTCCTTCGAGTCCAGGAATCATTTACTGATCCCTAACCAAGATTTCAGCTGCCAAATAACCACTTTAAATGGAACTGCAAAACGTGCATTATCGAGCTCTTCCTTTTATTTATGTTCTTGGGCTTTTTCAAAAAATCGGTCAAAAGAAAATTATTTTTTCGACTTGGTCAAAGTTATAATAGTTTTAATAATTTGCTTTCACGCCTTATTTGTATATAAATTTTGGCAATCGTATGTACTTGAAATTTGAAATACAATATTTTTTTATCACTAATACTCTAATGCAGTTTACTTCTTTTTATTTGGATGGAATGGACGAATTTACATATAAAAACATTTATTTTCAACGATTCTAAATTAAATTATAAATACAAGAAAAATATTTAGTTTTTACAAAATTCTTTTATTCAATCTAAGGACCGATTCTAACAATTGTGAGTTCGAGTCCTGGCAAAATAGAAATTCGGAAAATCTGTATATTTCTTTAAAACACCAAGTTATTAAGAACCTCGCATTCTTACGAAAATCAGGAAACGATATTTGATCTAGGTACAGAAAAAAATCTACTGTTGAATTATTGTTGTAAATTTATCGATGAGCAGAAAAACTAATTGTTATCAGTTACATATTGAACTCATCACAGTCAAGAACCTGCGCTTGGACTTTAAAGACTTTAAATCATTTAATTATCAAATTAAGAATTTCTTTCAATTTTCCACATCCTTTTTACTTCCTATTGACCTTATTAGAAAGGGAAACCAGTTCTTCTGGTGCTACTAAACCAAATTGGTAAATATTACTAGCGGATATCATCAGCAGTGTTAGAACCAGAATAGTAGCGGTTTGTTAATAAACATACCCCGGTTTATGTATATCGGGGGTCTCCAATTCAATTACCCTGAGGGAAATACCCAGTTAAATTAACCCTAAGTGTATCACAAAACATGAACTTTTTAAGCTCGTAAATCCCAATAAAATTTTAATTGAATTCCCAGTTTTCATTTTATCTAAACACAACATCTTAAATTGAGCATTTTATAACCCACAGGTCACAATACTTGATTTTAAATTCCAATTAAAATTTATATGACAAATCTATTAAGACTCAAGGATCTTTTTAATTTATACAAGCTAAAAGTGAGAAAAATTTGTTTTAAATAAAAATAGAAATTTAATTCATTAAAAAAAAAAAATAGAAACATCGATAAAGTAAGGTAATATAAGATAATCTAGAGAACAAAACGCTTAAAGCTTCTGTGCTTATGGAGTTGAAAGGAATGTTAAGTTTTCTTGTATTGCTGTAGTCTATTTTTCCAATATTTCCGCAGTTATAGGTTATTACAAGTACTAGTAAAATACGAACAAGCAGTAATCTCGTTGGTATTGGTGTAAAGTAGCTAGATGTCCATAATGTCCGAAGTTCTTACCATAAACTTTTCTGATAACAGAGTCAATGTGGCGGTTATCCCAAGTAAAATTGCTTTTAAATATTTCATCCAAGACTCCAAACGTAGTCGAAAAGGGGAATGTGATGTGTAATATTCACAGGTGAATATACAGGCGTTTAATTTTGAACGATATACAATTATGCTCATTGATTTCTTTGGGTTAAGTTTCAATTTATTCGACATGGGTTACCCTCAATAAGACCAATACGATTAGAGATGTACAGTTGTACATCATCTGCATAGAGATTTATCTGACAAAACTCAACTTGAAGAAATATACCATTGATAAACATGGAGAATAATAAGGAACCAAGGATCGATTCTTGAGGCACACCAAGGAACAGCAGTGAAAAGGAGGACTAGATTCCGTTCAAGTAAACTGCATGTGATCTCCAAATCAAATAATTGAAAATCACATCTGCTGCCTGATAGCAGACACGGTTCTGTTTCGCAATGACCATATCGGTCATTTACATTTATCATATGCAAAATTTCGAGCAACAGTTAGATTTCGAGTTTGAGATGAATATCATGGGTACCGCGTATCTATGATAGTTCTAGTAATTAAAAAAACGTGTTTTTCTTGCAAATAACTTGAAGCAGAGTTAAAACTTACATAATCCTCTACGTTGGGCAAATTAAATATAGCATCTCCAACAAACAGTTCTACATCCATAAGCAAAGCATCCTACTTAAAAGATTTTTAATTAAAACACGGATAAGAACTAATTTCGGCTGTGTCTATCAAGCTGAATATCATGTTAGCATGATCATATCTTGATCAGAAATTCCTGGAGAGAAATTTATTTGTTGGAACGGTAGAGCGTTTGACAAATTCCAACTAAGAAAAACGTGCAGCAGAGTCGGTGTAATACAAAAGAAGTATGTTGAGTAATTGTTTTCTCTGTGTACGTCCAAATGAAATTCAGATAAGAATCTCTTCTTATATAATCATTTGATACTTATGAGAGTGAAGAAGCGAAATGAATCCGATCGACGCGCTAAACTACGTTTTTATTTTATTTTTTCTATTTTACGATTTTGAAATGTAAAACGTGATATAAAAAGCATTTTTCTTATTTGTCAAATGGGCAGATGCACGGCAGAGTTCCATATTTTTATTATAAGTATTACAAAAAGCAGTGCGTATTAGTAAATTTTTACTCATATTTGTACAAAACACTTGATTAGTGAACATCATTATGATCTGAATTTCAAGCCATAATTAAGAAGACTATGTGACATACGGCAACTTAATAAATAATAACTACTGATGATTTATTAGATCGTCCTGAGTGTCCCTTACTTTTCAGCTTCAACATTAATGATCTCCTTAGTGTGTTTGTAGGATGTAATACTCAAATATATGCCGACAATGTACAGATTTATATTAATTGACCTATTGCATCTGTTAGCAATCACTAATTACTAGGAAAATTTTTCCTTTTTTCCTGATTTTACCAATAAGTCTACGGTAGTTCCATAATTTATAGATTCTATTTGCAATGAAAAATCTTGTTGCATTTATTTAGTGATTGAACTTTAAAGGTATATAAAGTATAACTTTTTGCATAGGTCTGTTTTGGGTATCTCTTCAATCCATTATATAGCTAAAAAAAAACAATTAGTTAGAGTTTCTGAACACCATGCAGGTAGTTCAAGTTACCTAGCTAGTTTTCGCTATGGAATGAATCGTGGATATAAAAAGAAATTCAAATCACTCACCCACAATTTTTTTTGCAAAATTACTACTTGAAGTCGACAATTATTTTGTCTTTTCCTCCTTGATTGGTGTTCCGTAATGCGAATAGAATCAGCAACAACAACAATAGTCGGTTTGGTGTATTTACTAGCTGCCAATAAAAAGCCTTTCATCAATGCCAGATTAAATCAAATAATAAACATTGTCTGTCTCGGACTTTTGATTTCTTTCATTGAGGTCCTACAAATTGCAACTCATTGACGCGGATCCTATAAAAAGTCATATTCTATTATAATACTCCCATGCTTCACAATTCAACCCACAATGAGAGCTTCATGGTGCCCGCTGCTTCATATCCTCCCTCACACCACTTCGGAAATCGGGTATACGTCAGTTGATCTCAATGTCAAGTCTCTATTTATCTGTGACCATTACTAAGGGGTGCTCATGAGGAGGACTCATCGCTTACCCGTAAAGCAATGCTATCAGTCGGAGGCGGAAGTGAATTCATCCATAATTTTCTATGCTGGAATATACATTCAAATATTTGTTCAAGATTCTCCGGTATATAGCAAAAGCTAAAAAATATTTTTAATTTGTTATTCTATCACACAACCCATTATATTTTTGGTGCAAGTTTCAAGCCTTGGTGTGACTCATCAACAGGACCCAAAATTTAAAAAAACATATTCATTCGAAACGAATCGCACCTGTATAGGCCCCCAGTGGGCTGAAAAAAAAAAAGAAAGAAGAAGAAGCGTTTCGTGTTACCAGAAAACCTTACACTCATTTGTACAGCTTGATTCGATTCGTTTCATATGAATCTGGTTTTTTAAATTTTTTTTCAATTTTTTTAATAAAAAATGTGTTCTTCTATTTTTCTCAATCTCTTTCATATTTTCATTTCTTTTCTTTATTCTATTTTTTCATTTGTTTTTCAAGTCACTCAATTTTGCTATTTGGGACCTGTTGATGAGTCACACCAAGCCTTGAAACTTGCCACCAAAGATATAATGGGTTGTGTGATGGAATAACAAATTAAGCTTTATACCGGAGAATCTACAAAAAAAATTCCTTGTTGAACAAATATAAGTTTACCCCGGTAAAATGTCCTAAAGAGTAATCTCTACATTTATTCATATGTATGTATACTTGCCGACAACCGTAGATATTGGTATGTTTCGTAATCATGTCCTCCGAGCGATAAAACTTAAGTGTCATATATGTTTCCAGTTGAACACAGATTTAGGTCAAGCTATGAGTGCGGAATTAAGATCGAATTGGATTTTTTTTCCATCTACCCACGCCAGTGGTCAGTTGGCTTAGATTTTTTGTTTGCCTATTTCCTGTTTTGGCGGAAGAATAAGTGTTTAAACAACTTTACTTCAAATTAGGGTTGATGTATATGAACCACCATCAAGGGTTAACCGATTGTCAGCAGTTCGCCTGTCACAATTTGTCCAAAAGTAAATTGAGGACAGTCGTTACCTTTCATCCCTTCACGAAGATATGCTGGAGTCTAAGCTCTATGGCCTAGGGGGAGCTGCTGGAGCTGGTTTTATTGTTTTCCGCCCTAGAGAACCTTTCATTTCGATAAAATAGCTTTATGCCTCTCCTTTCTTACCCTTGTGTGGCAATAGTAATAGTGGTGGTGGTTCCAGTGCCGGTCGTGGTCTTGATGATGCTGATGGTACGTAATGAGCACGTTTTGGTAACTGTATCCCTGGACCAACGAGTTCCATATCTACGTGAAAGCAACATGTGACCGACCGACCGACCAATCCATCGCCATCGTCCAAATGAAATCGTATGTAAGTCCCCCATAAGGACTACAATCCATTCCAATATGTGAGAGGGCAGTTGATGTTGGCTAAACGAATTTAGGTCAGGAAGCAATATGCTGCTAATGGAATGGCTATGTTTATTGCCCTAAAAAGGCACTGATAGTTATCCTCCTTAAAGTCAAAGGCAGTTGAGGAAAATTGGAGATATGTTTGTAGCCTGGCTAGTCTGTATAGTATCCTCCTGCTCCTGTGGTATAGTAATGTTACCAAAGCACTGATTATGTTTTAATGTAAATGCGGCCAAAGCTCTGAATGGATAGCATTTGGTAATATTTATCTACGATTCCAAGATTAATTATGCGGATGTGTCCTAGGATGTGCTGTACATGCTGTCGTCGGGTATAAGCTGTGGAATTATGAGATTACCTCTCGTCTTATGTTATCTGAAATAGCTAACAGCTCTAAATTATAAGCACCTATGCATATGTACTGTATAAAAATATGTGGTTGATGGGGCTGCAAAGATCAATATTACGGATTTATATGTACGTACAATTCCTGCTTTTGAACATGGACATGATGTTTTTTAAGTTGAAATGAAATGGTAGGGCAATGGTACTTAATTTTTCTGGATTCCAAGGATGGCTTGATTCATTTAATTGAGTCGATTTGAATTGAAATGGAGTGAAATTAGGACGGATGAGATTTCATTTAGGTAAAACTAGTTCGATATTATACCACTAAGTTCAATAAGGAGAGTTTATAGGAAGGCCATATTTCAATTGGGGCTAAGTAGATACATCTGAACTGTATCGACAACAAATTTCCAGTTGAAGCATTAATCGTCAATGGAACGCTAATTATCTCTGAGATACTAAAGCATATTGCGGTCACCAATATACCTGCAGGTTTATATGTTAATATTATCACCCCATTTAGGTCAGCGTGGAATCAGATTTCTTCATTACTGATTAAGTATCTCTTTACAGCTTATTAATAGTACTCTTTCAACAAATACAATTCGCCAAATTAATTAATTACTTGGTTATTTTGCATATTCCTAATGTGCATTCCTTAAAACAACTAAAACATTTGTTTAAAAACATTTGTGTAATCGACTTATACTCTAGAGGCACAGCGCTTTTAATGCAGAAATATTTAGCGACTCATAAGTCGGTAATGATTCGTTATATAAATATATAAAATAAGTTTGACAGTACAACTTAATTAAAGAAATGGCTGCGTGACTGCAGTTTATAACGAATCATTATCGACTTATGAGTCGCTAAATATTTCTGCATTAAAATTCTTGGCCCCGCGTTCATATAGCGTTATACGCTATATACGCCTGTATACAGATACGCGCTTGCTCTCCCCACGATGTACCTCGAAACAGTGACGCACCCACAATTTGGCTTTGGAGGGGGACCATGTGTCGCAAGTCGAAAGAAGTCGTAAAAATAGGACTCTAAAGTCGTGTCCTGCGCCCTTCTGCGCACTTAAGCTCTGCTATTGTATATTTAAAAGTTTTATTTTATTTTATGGGATTTTTAATTACTTTTATACACAATTTGTAAATTATGTTCAAAAAACTGACTTTCTGGGAGGGACCGGTCTCGTTCGTCCCCCTCCTCGGTGCGCCACTGCCACGAAAATCATTGTAGATACAAAAAAATGCTTCACATGAAAATTGTTGGTAATTTTATAATCTACAAGTTTCATAATGAACTTGAATGATATATTTTTCACAGAAAACTAAAAAATTGAGAAATAACGATTTTCGCGACCTTTGACATTGAATATCTGCTGACGCAGACCCGAGATTAGATGAGACTTTTTCCCTGTCTTTAGAATACCCAAACAAAGTTTTATACCAATTTACAGCTTTTTCGCTTCCATTCCGAGGTTGGATGCTTATTTTACTGGGGTATTAAAATATTTGTTGCAGTTACTAATGGGATTCACATATTTAGCAAATTTAATTAGTTGATATATCTATCCTGAAAATTGTGACAGTAGCTCAACTTTATCAGTCAGATTAAATCAATTATAAAATTCGACTGCAGTAGGCTGACAATTTCGTTAGTAAAGCGTTTTCCGTATGTATCGCACAACTGAGATTTTCTGCCTGCCGTAGCCGATGTAGAAAAGACTTGGTTGAAATTAAGATATTAGTTTCAGTAGGCTTTTTACACTAGAACCGAGAGTTTTCCGATATGAATTGAAATTTTTTCAACTTAGATTCGGTTTTGTTACAACTGTTCTGGTAAGAAGCATATAAGTTATAAACTAGGAGAAAAGAATCCAGATAAATGCCCGTATGCATAACTTTTTATATTTGATCGTTGGTGCGTCTGTTAGTAATCGCGTAAGTTCTAAACGACTCGACCGATTGAGATCATATTCCCACAATATGTTTGGTGTGTCGAGTGGGGTTATTGCTATGCTAGGATCCGATAAGTGGCACTCAAACAACAAAATATTTATGGTCATTTCTCAAGAACATTACTTTACTCTAAAGCCTAGTATGGAGTTCGGGTATTGGTAAAATTTAAAGCGGTCTCCAAAAAATAGCATTTTAACGCTGGTAAACCATAAAAAAATTGAAGGCGCGCAAACACGGTATTGCTGTCACTGCTTATAAGGGAATTTTTGCAGCGAATACATTAAGACAGTTATACACTGCTGATCCAAAATGACGTTAGTGCTTTTATATACAATTGCTATTACTAAATGTGGATGGGATGGAACATCGTGATACAAATATTTGAGAACAGTTAATGGTAAATCATACGCTACAAATTAAGACGCTTGTAGAGAATTGCAGTTGCTTGAAGGTGACAATCATTGGGATACAACACTTTCCTGTTCTGCATTTAGTCCTTTTTCACATCAAATGCTGAATAATGGGTAAAATATAAAGATTCAATGAGTGAAGATATACTGTACAGACAAATCAAGACGCGAAACTTCATCTTGAATCAACCACTCATAACAACAATTTCATACCATCAATTTGGCTTAAGTTGTTACGACAAATGAAAAATTGTTGTCAAATGAATAAAAGGCCATTTATGGTCGAGTTATGTTTGCGATTGCAGCAATAGAAGGAGGTTTTTTTCTTTTGGAATGGTGGAAGAACAGCCCATTCGACTCTAAAGCTACCTTAAACATACAGACAGACTAATGAAAGTGCAGTATGCAACATGAAAAAAACACTCAGGCATGGCTAAAGTACTTCAAAAATGAATGGTCCATAAAACATTCACTAGAAACTTTAAATCGCACCATAAAATATTTATATGGCAACGAAGGATTATATGTGGTGCCCTAATTTTATTGTCAAATGATTTCAGAAAAACATTACCAGTTATTCCACGTTCAACGTATGCGGATGAAATCAACGCATTTTTAAAATCATCTATTTGGTGGCGAAATGTCCGTCCATACAATGCAACTCGCAACACACATGCGTGTTACACTACAAAACGATTTATCCCATGAAGTATTTTCCAAATAATTGCTGAATATTGGTAATGGAACACTTGATTTTATTGAAAAAACAAAATTAATTAAATTGCTTGAAAATTTCTTCACATTGTTGATTCAAAAAATACATTTAAAAAAAGTGTATCGCTACATATAACGCATTACAACGAGATTATAAAACATTTTCAGCAAAATATTATGCATTAGTCCTTTTAAAAATTACTAATTCCTAAGTCCCCTAAATACATGTTGCGAAAAGTAACTACTAGTAATTGTTTGCATTAAAATATCCGGCAAATCGCAAATGCCCTTTCAGCTGATACAAAAAAAAAAACATTTCAGTAACTTGTGGAACGTAAAAGTCAACACGCATATGTCGGTTGTATACGGGATTATATAAATCTTGGCAGGTGCTAATGGTAATCATGTTCGTGTCAACAATTTTACATGTCATTCCAAGTGAAGTTTATTGCTGTCGGGTTGGATGAGTACTTTTCAGTGTTGCAGGAGATGGTCCTACACGGGTGTGAGTTCGGGAGGAGAGGAGGCATTAACTGCATATCATGTGACGTCTCCTCGGGACATGTTTTAGAATTAGTCAAGCGAAAAAATACGTAAAGGTTGAGTGAAAATTTATTTTGAGTTTTTAGTGCAGACATAGGTACACTGGAATTGTCATACTTGCATATATCAAGCAGTATCCTCTGTACGCCGGAATGAACATGATGATTTTCGGGAACGTGTAAGGAGTGAGCCATACATTTCATTTCAATAAAAGCTCTAAAAATTTTATTAAAATATCCACAGGGATATGTACGTTGGGACTGCTACCGGAGAAGTATAGTTCCATAAATATTAAAGTGTTCTGTGGTAGTAATTGAGATGAGACACTTCGTTTAACCAACCAGATCTTCTACTTGACAAAAAACGAAGAGCGGACCACATTTTATGCGGACCATTTTTAAAAGTGTTTTGAGAAGATCACTTTCAACGGAAATTTATCACACGGATGAAGACTTCGAAAAGACGTCTTGCACTGTTTCAACAAAAATAGATTTTTTGATTTGATTTAATATCTTTAAAAAAAGAAGAAAAAAAAAACAGTTGAATACGACACTAGATCCAGATACATCTTCATGTCTGACCAGCATGGGTATTTTAAAGGGATATAAATCTGTAGCTCAAATCATGCATAGTCACATTCACTCCATAGAAAAGATATTTCTTTTTAAACAATCAACGCTGGATATTTTCATATCTGTAGAAACTGTGTTGCCCGAAATAGTTTATTTTTGAAATTTTATTTACCTTTTTATGAAAAGGCCATGTACAAAATTTGAGGTCCTCACCACACCAACACCAAGAAAGGGTTGCCCGAGTTAGTTCGTTTTGAACTTGCATTTGCAATTTTTAAGAAAAGGCCGCGTACGAAATTTGAGCTGTTTACGCCGCAGTTTTCAAATATATATTTAAAAACGAAATTTTTGTATGGCAATTCTTCGAAGGAGTTGCCCGATTGGTGTCATTTTCGAACATAAATTTATTACTTTTTTTTAAAGCCCGTGAGATCCCGAGTTATCATAAGGCCAGATGGACAGACGGACATGAAAAGATCAAAATAAAAAACATAATATAAGATTTAGCTGAATAAAACACCTACATAGAGAAGAGATTTTTGCCAAGATGAATAGTAGGTAAGAGCTAAAAGCCGAAGGCTATTGAAATTACAAATATAAAGACATTGGAAAATGTGTCTTCTAAGCACTGAGATCGAGACAATAAAAAAGAGGAAGCCATGTCCACTGACAGAATTTCATACTTACACAATCGATTACGGTTCAGAATGCATCCAACATATTTGTATAATTTATTGCACCAGATCTAATCAGGGAAAAATGGAAACTTCCCAAAATGGATGCAATTGGAATCAGAATTCTTGGTTCTGCTGAAGGGGGATATAGATCCTGTTACATGTGAAATTGTCATTAACTTCTTCATGGGTGTGGTGACCTAAAAGAAAGGGATTCAAAATGATATTGCATCAAATATACGAAATGAATTACGTGTACTTGTGTCGTCTATAATAAGCCAGTAATACATTTAGATGATTCTGCAAAGAAATTATTATCATTTTCAAGATGAAGTAAATATAATGGCGATTGGATTACCTAGCTGGTGGAGAGCCCCATATCGGATTCAAAGTCGACCACAATGTGCTTGAAGTCTAAGGGGTCATGATATATCCATTGGGGAAAGCGCACTTAATTTGCACACCTCAATATGGGAGGATAATTCAGCTCGATTCCTCACCTCATCCCAGAAATCTACCGAGATATTACATAAATCTAAATTAGAATAAGAATTAAGAAATTATAAATATTATTAGTATTCATTACCTTGTTGTATATTTCGGGCAAACCAGCAGGTGAACAATAACCACACTTCCTGAATACCTATAATAAATGAATCATCTTTTTTTGTTTTTTCAAAAAAAAAAAACACTTGTTATACTGTTCTACAACAATTTTATTTTATTTTAGTCGCGACGCGTTTCGCCTTCGTAGGGCAATATCAAGCAACTGAAAAGCAGATCTTTAGCTAAACCTGACTATCGTAATATTTTGGAATTTGCATTTTACAGTAACGGTCATTATAAATCCATACATAAGAGGGGGCTATTATTCATGAAATCTAACTGATCGTTTACCAAAATGAACCTCTACGAGTTTCATTATTATATCTCGTATTTATCTTGGACTTTTCCACCATCCACGTTTTTTAAAAGTTGTAATTTATTTAAAGATGTGGTATGACCAGTATCAACTAAATGTTTGCTTATGCCTGATGTTGGTCTATTTTAGAGTACCGATGATACGTGTTCTTTGTATCTAATTTTTAATGAGCGTTTTGTTTTACCAATAAAGGCTGATTGCAGTCACTACACTCAATACTATAAATTCCGCTCTTATCTATTTTATCAACTTTCGGTTTTAGTTTGTTGTTAATGAAAAAAAAAATTGAAAGTTTTTTTATTATAAAAAGCTTGTTTTAACGTGGATTTTGGAAGTTTTCTTCAAATCTGGGATTTTTTCCAAATTTTCATATCTTGTATCCCTTGAGGATAAACAAGGTTAAATGTATATTTTTGTTTTTTTACCTTAACGTTTTATAAATTAAATTTTCATTACAATTTTTACTATTCTGTCGAGTTCCTTTTTAAAATTAATTTTACTCATAGGAATCTTAAGCAATCTGTCCAGCATCGAATGGAAGGATGATTTTTTTATAGATTCAAAATGTTGAGAATCAATAAGAATTACTGCATTTGTGGAAGTAGGTTTCCTAAATATATCAAATTCAAATTTGTTAATAATAATTTAAATGTTAAGGTCAAGGAAATTTAAATTATCATTACCATACTCTAAAGTTAACTGTAAATTATCGTAAATAGTATTTAAAATATTGTTTAGAAACATAAACAACTGTCGCTCAAAACCCGTCCATACACAAAAAAACATCATCAACATAACGATACCAGCACAATACATTATTAACTAAATCACAGCCTGAATGAACATTTTTTTTGTTTATTTTATTCATATAGAATTCAGCCATAAAGGTGATAAAGGAAGCACCCATGGCTAAACCATTCATTTGAATATAGAAATTTTCGTTAAAATGAAGTGATTTTTCCCCGGAGGACTCAAATAAAATAAAATTGTTGTAGAACAGTATTACATGTGTTTTTATTTTGAACATTTTTTTGAAAAAAATAAAAATGATTACCAAAGTGTTCTATCAAGTGCCTAACAAAACATCAGTTTTATCAATTATAATAATGAATTACGTCTGGGTCTATGACATTAATTTAACAGCTCGGAGCAAGATGGGGCGCCAAGATTTTTGAATAAATCGCAGATTTACTAATGGAATATTTTTTTTATATACCTAAGCCAACAAAATAATGGTTTTGATTTTTAAATTTGTCCCCAAATTTTTATTGAAAATGAAAATTCGATGATTTCTTTTTCTATGGTTTGCGGAAGGCGGGCTGCCGCAAATTTGAACCAAATTAAATAAATTTTTACATAACCTTTTTGAAGTTAATAGCAAAAAAATAACGTTTTCCGATTTTTAAAATTCTACTTACTTTTTCGAAAATTTGACGCAATAGATTGCTTTCAAACAAACTTAAATACTGGGTAAAATTCAGGTAATTTTTGTAAGATTTCTATTGCATTAAATTGGAGAATATGTTTTTAATAAAAGTCAGCAAAATTATCTAATTCTAGATTCACCCAATGTAAAAAAGTACTTATTTCTTAAACTACTAAAAATATGCAACAACTTCATACACGCACACAAATGCAAGTAAGTTCAACCAGTTGCGAAAAAGCTTTGGCGCTACTATCTGCAGAGCGTCTGCGGCGAGAAGAAATGAAAAAAGAGTATGAAAAGAGAGGGAGCAATTATTATGATTCTTTGTGATTCCTCTTTTTTGGTATCAGTTTTTTTTTCATCAGCCGGCCAGTAAAGTTAGCGGAGTGACATCATGACGTCAGAAATTTATTAGGGATATTGTATTCTGTATACTGTGATCCCATTGATAAGTAGCGTTGACTATAATCTTTACGTCGTTATTTAGTGAATGAAAATTTAAGGGATATTGCGTTTTTATTATTTTAAATTTTATTTACAGGAAAAAAATTATTAGGTAAAGGCATACAAGGTTTTTCTATATATCTGACGTTACTAATAATTATTCATATTATAAAGAGTAGAAATAACGTCGAAAAGAAAGATACCAATTTGGAAGGAAAACAAAACTTTGGTGAAAAATATAAAAAAGGGGGAGGTGAGTAAATCTGTTTCACATTTCCTGCTTGTTACCTTTACTTAGATTTAGTTAAAAAAATTAATTCGTCGTAACTAGGAGACGAACAACGAATCGGAAGATACATGATCATGAAGAACCCAAAAGTGTGAAATTAATTTGGCTCCCAAGGAAATGGCTCGACGTTCGTCCTCTCGACTAAAGAAAGTTGAAAGATCTGATGAGCCTATTCCCACTAGCAATATGAAGTAAATTGAATTTGTTCAGGAAGCTGACATGGCAACCCATACTCTGAAATTGAAGACTTCAATTATATTGTAGAAATTAGTTCGGATATAGATGATACCAATGTACTCACTAGTAGAAGAAAAGTTGATTAAACTTTTTTTTTAAATGGTTAAAATTACTATTTTCTCACAGAAATATTTTTGGCTGTAATTTGCAAAATCTGCAACTAGTGAAAGAAATTCGATATGGTTTAATTTTAAATTGAGTTTTAAATGCTCTATGTGTAACCAAACTTTAAGCCCTTTATACGTGCGAGTAAACGAATTTATCTTCAAAATGTGTCATAAATACGGATGCTTTAGTAGGATCTACATTGACCGGTATAGGTTTTACGCAAACGAAGCGAATCTTGGAAGCGCTTGATGTACCTTTATAAATAATACATTTTTAAGGGGGGGTTACCACTGAAATTTAAAAACCACGAAAAGTTAATACAAAATTTGCTGGAAATCTGTCCGTACTATCATGATAAATCTGCACATAGTTAGAGAAAAAGCATTACTTAGATGGAGAAATAAGAATTTTAAGAACTTTCATTTTTAATGATTCTAAATCAAATTTATAAATACAAGAAGAAAAACAACCGCCTCGTCCGGGATTTGAACCGGGACCTTCCGCTTGCCGGGCGACTGCTCTTACCACTGAGCTAACGAGACAGATGATTTCCTTCTTGCATTTATCAATTTGTAACTAGCCTACTAAGCACGTTTTGCTTTCAGCTGGCATTAACCCAGTACGATGGAAAGCGCACAAATAAATTGTAAATTCAACTTTATTATTTTTCCCGGAACGGGAATCGAACCTACACTTGTTAGAATCGGTCAATGATGGGAGAAATAAGAATTTAAGAACTTTTATTTTTAATGATTCTAATCAAATTTATAAATACAAGAAGAAAAATTTGATTTAGAATCATTAAAATAAAAGTTCTTAAAATTCTTATTTCTCCATCATTGACCGATTCTAACAAGTGTAGGTTCGATTCCGTCCGCGGGAAAAATAAATAAAGTTGAATTTACAATTTATTTGTGCGCTTTCATCGTTACTGGTTAATGCCAGCTAAAAGCAAAACGTGGCTTAGTAGTTACAAATTTGATAATGCAAGAAGGAAAATCATCTGTCTCGTTAGCTCAGTGGGTAAGAGCAGTCGCCGGCAAGCGGAAGGTCCCGGTTTCAAATCCCGGACGAGGCGGTTGTTTTTTCTTCTTGTATTTATAAATTTGATTTAGAATCATTAAAAATAAAAGTCTTAAAATTCTTATTTCTCCATCATTGACCGATTCTAACAAGTGTAGGTTCGATTCCCGTCCGCGGAAAAATAATACATTAACTTAGGTTATATCGTGCCAAAAATAAACATTTCGGGGTTTTTTATGTATGTAATTAGCTTTAGAAACTCTAGAAGTAAAGAAATTTGCAACTTTGGTACATCGAAACGTAATAATGGTACATCAAATAGATAAATTTGTACTTGAGTATGGAAGATCTTGGCCTGGAAAAGGCAGTGACGGAAAGAAACCAGTAAAAAAGTTTTGGTTACTAATATATTTTCGTTTGATAGCTGCTATTTTCAGAGACGAATAACTACCAAAATTATGATATTATTTCAAAGAAAGTTCAATTTGTTAAAAAGTCGAACCTTTTACTGTTTATTTTGAAAACTAAAATCTTTTTAGTCCAATGATAAGGAAATAAATTCAATAATGCTAGCGATGGTAACGGCATAAATTTCTTGTTTTTATATATTTTGCATACAATTTGGCGTTTCCAATTCAGTTTATAATCGTCAGATGGAGTAATGTGCTTTTGGAAGGCTTTCATTTGTGTTGAAAGCTTAGCGGGCTGTGGCTGCATGCTTGGCGAGTGTGTGCCGCCATTTTCTGTATTAGGTATATGTAGGTATGTCCTTTAGATTTCCCGGAATATTTTAATTTTTATCATGGGTAATTCGTTATTTTTGCTTTGAGGCGAGAAATTTTTTGGCAGTTCTATTCTGGTTATAGGTAACGAATTGTACGTTACTATTATTTCATCATGGGACGTATTAGTGGGCCAATAATTATAGAATAAAGAAGAGAAAACTGAATATTGTTAGGTATTGTAAATTTGTATATACGAAAAGGAAATAATCCTATAAATGTGCAAATTTGTGAAATGTGAATGATTTTAATGAAATTTTGGAGGAAGGTTGACTATATTATATATAGTAATTTACGTTGCGTTCCATTTATGACCGCGTTTTAGTCAAGCTCTAGAAAGGACAAAATGAAACTTCTTAAAGTTTTCAAGAGTTAATTTTTGAATATGTGTAAGTAATTTAGAAACTGAACGAAAGTAATGAGATGTAGTGAGTTGTCAGATTAAATACAGTGTGTACCAATTTTTTGAATTTGTTTCAATTTCTTTGTAAGGAAAAGTGGCGCGCGGTTATACTTATTCTATTATAACGTAATCTACAATCGATTATCTTTCTAGCGACCATAATTGCTACTACTATTAATTTATGAATGAATTGCTTTCAAAATGCGATTTTCGAAGGTGTAGCATATTCACAAATTACAATGAACTTGTGTTGACCCATAAAAGTAAATGTTGAAAATGAAGAAGATATAATGCCGGTAAAATGAATGCCAGCCCAAATATAGAGGATTATAGCGAAATAGAATTCGTTCACAATTCTGACAGAAAAAGAAAATCAGGATTGTTGCAGCGAAACCTTGGTCAGAACACATCTTTGGAACCTGAAAGTAGTTACACAAAGAATTCTTCATCTTCAGATAACAAAAAATAGAAAATACTTATCTGATATGTACATAGTTCTTCTACTTTCTTTAATCCACATAGATAACATCTCGTTCATATCTAAAAACAATAGAAATTGCTTAATTAGCTTGGTATAGGAAATTTAGAATGTAAACAAACAAGTTAGTAGTACAAAACTTACCACAACCAGGGACGAAATGATTTCAATCACGCAAAACAATAAACAAACACATCAATAGATTACACTGAACATATGTACATCACACCTGTTCTTAAAAAGAAAAAAAAGAAAAGAAATATACTTACTTTAATTCAAGTGTTTTTCCTGTTGATCACCTCAAAAAGTCAAATGAGAGCTTTCCTGTCGCAATGACATTATCGATGTTCGATGAGTATACATCGGAATTCGATCAGTTTCGGAGAAGATATAACCAACCCTGGAATCAATAGTTTACATATGATGACTTCGTTAAGTATCTAAAAGGGAACTAAAACCTGAGACAACATTATGTTTTAAGGGGAATTAGAACTTTTAAAATGTTATCAAAAACCGTTAAGGTTTATAAATCTAATTTCTCATTGGTTCGATTTTTATAGAAAAATTAGATAGCGGGTTCATCAGAGGTAAATCTAAATAATCTCCAACTAATAGAACATATTTTTTTTTTTGGTAAAAAGACGGTAATCACGACGGAAAGTTTTGGTGCATGGCTCTATCTTTGAAAAACCATATTGAAATCGAATCCGAATTAGTAAAAAGTGGAAATCGTTAAAGTAACACAGAATATAGGAACCTAAAAATCGCGTAATTAAGCTTGGCTAACTTGAAGTGCGGTTACACTTGAAAACTTATTTGAAAAATCATTGTCGTCTCTGGTGCTTGTAGAATCTTTAAAAATTTAATTTTGATTTTAAATTAGTATTTTTCTTGTAGTCGTAATTTATAGTTTGAAAGTTTGAATGTAAATCTGAATTGGAAAATTAGTAGAAATGAAAAGTGAATGAAAACGAAGTATTTTGTAAAAATAGTGGATTTGACATATAGTAGTATTGAACTTATTATATCAGGAAATTGTGGTTTTAAATCGTTTATTGCATGCAGCTTTGTAAGAGCACTGTGGCTGTGGTGTAGTGGATAACGTGCTGGATTATCACGTGAGAACCGCAGGTTCACTTCTCGCCGTGTCGCTTGAAACTACTTTCTGCTGAAAACTTTTTTTTACAAATTTTATGTCAATTATTTAGTGGAAATCTACTATCGGCTTAATATCCTTAGAATCCCTTCACAAGGATAACGATATGAACGAAAACACCTTGGAGGGATTTCGATTGGCAGATTTAATTAGATAGAGATAAAATTGCATATATGTATACTAAAATTAGATTAGAAATTTTGATTGATAAATTCAAATCTAACTCTCTAAAGTAGTTCTTTGGTTATCTAGTTAATAAAATATTAATCTGACAAAGTGTGAACATTGCAAAAATTATATGGTATATTACAACTCAGAATTCTCGGAAGGGTTTTATTTGATGACGGGCTTCAATAAAATTAAATTAGCCCAAAACAATAAATAGTGCCAGACAAATTACACGGAAAAGTGTCTGATCAGTAGCATAGAGCGCATACATTTTGTTCGCCCCTTGCCTCCTCCACAATTCTAAGAAAAATCGGACGGCCAAATTTAAAATCTCGCCATGCCAATGCAATTTTACCCTACTGCTGTGCAGATGCGCGACATGCTTTGGAGTACAATACAGAAAAATATCACAGCACCATTCTGCTTTGCATGTTGGTACTAAATATAGTGATTTGTTTCAATTTTCAAATTGCATACTTTTATGCGTTTATGTTCACTAAGCTTTTGGGAACTGAAATCGTGAGCTTTTTTTAGTGGTAAGGCATAGAAGATGATGTTTAGATTTAGGAAAAATTCCGATGTATTTCGAGAAAAGTTGATCAAATTTAATTTAATATCATTTTGCCGTCATAGCACCTTTTCACTCATCGCGATCATTCCCCACGACAAACAAAAAGCTTGTGATGTAAAAATATTTTCCCACATAGCCGTTTATCATAAAAATTTCATGGTCACGGTGTAGAATCGGCATCAGATGAATTTTAAAATTATGTATGTATGTATGTACGTATGTACGATCTCCGTGGGAATTGCACAATGAGTGAAAAGGTGCAATCGCAACAAATTGTAACTTATATAAATAAGATGCGAAAAATTAAATAAATTATTGTGTTTTTTAAAATCGTGAGAGTTAATAATAATGAAATTTGGGAGCTATCTCACGAACCAGCATCAGCTGGTTACAATATAGATGAATATTTCAACTTTGAAGAGATGGTGCAATCTACAATAATCAAGCTTTCCGATAAATGGCTCAATGTTCCATGACCAACATAAACGATACTCCAAACAATAATGTATCGATGAAATTGCCAAGGATTGTAATTCCATTATTCGATGGCGACTATTTAAAGTGGCGCCAATTCTATGATTTGTTTGCTCAGATGGTACATAACCAGCCAATGAGCGCATGCCAGAAAATGTGGTACCTCAAAACCAACCTGAGAGGAGAAGCCGAAAAACTAATTCGACATCTTAGCCTAACCAACGAAAATTATACGATTGCATGGAGATGTTGAAAGCCAGATATGACAATACCAGGTTATTAGTGATAGCATTGTTAAACAAACTGTTGTCACAACCAAAACTGCTTTCAGAGAATGCATCAACGCTTAAGTCACTACATGACACAGCGAAAGAAGCTATTCTAGGACTTTTGAACCTCATGGTCAAGACAAATAACTGGGACCCGTTGCTGCTCCACATATTAATAGGCAAATTAGATAGAATATCCCATAGTTTATATGAACAATCTCTTGACCAACCTAGAGCTCTTCAGTCAATGCTTCATTTTCTGAACTTCCTGCAAACAAGGTTTCAGTCATTGGAACCCCATGGAAGCAAAGGCAAAGTGCAACTGAGACTTATCGGAAGCCCAACCAGTTTTCTAGACGGATTAACGCATTGTTAACAACAAATGCTGTAGGAACCAAATGCGTATTATGTATGAGAACCATCAGCTTTTCGCCTGTCAGAAATTTCTGCAGCTAACACCCACCAATCGCTTGAAGGTATTGAGGAGCGAGAAGTTGTGTGTTCAATTGCTTAAGGCCATACAGCAAGCAACTGCACACTTAGAGGATGTACGAATTGCTCAAAGAAACATAATACCTTGGTGCACATACAAGACAGTTCTGACGGAAAGCCTCACACACATCACTCAGGACAACTCCAGTCAAGTAACAAAGTACATCAAGGTGATAAATCGGTCACATTGACTGCAGGAAAGTCCAAACAGAATGGACACTATGTCCTTCTAAGCACAGTAACCGTGAAACTGACAACAGATAAGGGTTATAATGTTGAGTGCAGGGCAATTGTTGACTCCGGATCCCAGGTTAATCTCGTAACAGAAAGAATTGTCAAAAAATTGGGCCTCAGCGGAGTTCCAGATATTATGAAGGTGCAAGGCATTGGCCAAGTGAAGCACAAGCCAACCATCGTGTCCATGTGTAGATGCAGTCACGAGTGAATGGATTCTCAACTAGATTGGAAGCATTCATCCTAAAAGAAATATTGGCACCACAGCCAACTCAGTGTATTGATACATCAACATGGCTAATCCCACAAAACATTAAGTTGGCGGATCCAGTTTTTGACAAACCTGGCCGCATAGATCTGCTTATTGGTGCAGAGTATTACTATCAACTACTCTCGGTGGGACAGATTAAACTCGGCAATGGGTTACCAACCCTCCAGAATACCGTGCTCGGATAGGTACTACCAGGAAAAATAGACCAGATGGCCAGTAATCACAAAATATGCGCCATATTAAACAAGGACCAAGACATTAACCAACAATTGGAAAAATTCTGGCACTTGGAAGAAACCACAGAAGAGGAAAAATCCCTGACACTCGCAGAGAAACGATATGAGGAACATTTTAATCAAAAAAGTGAGAAGAGACCAATCGGGACGGTTTATAGTTAGACTGCCCTTTTTAGACCACATACATAAGTTTGGGGAGTCGAAGGAAATTGCATCGCGCAGATTTCTAGCAATCGAACAAAGGCTCGCCAAAAATAATGAGCTTCGATCCCAATTCATTGATTTTATGGAGGAATATAGACGCCTTGGTCATATGCAAGAGATGAATTTAAGGAAATTGGAGTTCCGTATTACTTCATTCCACTTAATTGCGTCAGCAAACCAGAGAGTACAATAACAAGCTTAGAGTTATTTGCAGAGACTAACTCAGGAAGAAGCAACCACTTATCCCTTAGGAGCACAAGTGCTTACTCAAAGACTTCTACGTCGATGATGTAATGTCAGGATCAAAAAACCTGTCCACAGCACTGGAAATGCAAACACAACTAAAAGAATTACTCTCAAAAGGTGGATTTAAGCTTAGGAAGTGGTGCGCAAATCATCCACGTCTATTAAGGGATATTCACCCAGAAGATCGAGAGCCACAACTCACATTTAACGATGGAAATGAGGAACAAATAAAAATCATAGGTCTAACCTGGATACCAACATCCGATTCCTTCAGCATCAAGACGGCATGGATCGAAAGGAATAAGATAACCAAACGAACAGTTTGGTCAGATGTTGCACGGATTTTTGACCCACTTGGTATCATGTCTCCAGTAGTAGTCAAAGTCAAAATATTCTTGCAAGAACTATGGGCATTAAAGATGGATTGGGATGCATCGCTACCAATGGAGTTGCACACAAAATGGATTCATTATCGAGAAGGCCTCCAGTCTCTGAAAGACTTGCGATTTCCAAGACAAGTACTTTCTGAACAGCCATCAAAAAAATGTACAAATTCACACATTCGCAGATGCTTCTCAAGAGCATATGGAGCCGCAGTCTACATCCGATCTGCAAACAAGGATAAACTGATCGTAGTAAGTTTGCTTTGTGCAAAGTCAAAGGTAACACCGTTGAAGCAAATTACCCTACCCCGACTAGAGCTGTGTGCCGCAAAGCTTGCCGCCGAACTCACTAACCGTTTTAAAACGATTTGAGCCTCAAAAACGAGCCTACATACTATTGGACAGATAAGGAGATTGTACTTGGATGGTTAGTTAAACTCTCCTTCCTCTTCATACCAAACATTTGTTGCGAATCGAGTATCAAGTATTCAAAGCTTATCTATTCCTGAGCAATGGCGAGGTTTCGTGAGCATCCTGACAGAAGCGGCAGGATGAAGTCACAGCCAAACCCAGCTTGTTTAGGTGATACCTCAAGGGGCAATGGCCTGAGAAGAGCTCAGTGATCATTTTGAGCTCTGTTCTTCTAAGTAGTAGGAGTTCTTTAGTTTTTCCGCCAGAGGTGTCGATAAAATTTTCTGCCAGACGAAGTCCTTGTAGCCTTTCCTAATACAGGGATTCTTGTTTATTCTCCCAGTTATTTAGGGTAGCTTTGAAGGTAACACTTTGATGTGCCACAAACTGGCTGTGGTCCGACAAACTTAGTTTCCGCTCCTCTTTTGGCTAGGTCATCCGCAATTTCATTGGCTTTGTGGCCCCCATGTCCAGGTACCCACATGAGGATAACTTTGTTGTTTGTGACTTTTGAGGGTTTGTAGGCATTCCCAGACTATCGCTGACTTGACAGTTGTAGGGCTTTAAGGCCTTGAGGGCAGCTTGACTGTCCGAGAGGATATTAATGGTTAAACCATTTATGGCTCTTTTAATGCAGGTATTGGCGCATTCTTCTATGGTCTATACTCGGCTTGGAATACGGTAGGGGTAGAGCCTAGAGCCTTTGATATATGGCATCTGGGGCCTTATACACCCAATCCGACCCCACTGTTTGTTTTTGAGCCGTCTGTATACCACACCATCGATCCTTGTTGAAGGACGGTTTAGTGGAGCGCCATTGTTGTCGGTCTCCAAGAACCACTTGGAATGGTCTTACAAAATCCACTCTGGGTGTGATTATATCAGATATTGTCGTCACTTGCTCGAGGCATATCTGTTTTAAGATACTTAAATGACCAACCAGATCGCCCGGCTTAACTGTTACTCCGTTTGTACTCTTATAGCACTGGAGATCGCTTCTTTTTCACCTGCAAATGCAGGGGGTGCAAGGTTTTAATAAGGCTTCCATGGCTGCTGTAGGATAGGTTCTCATGGCACCAGTTATTCCTAGACAGGCAAGCAGCTGGGTTTTTTGAAGCAGAGCCTCAGCCCTCTTTTGATTAGTTTTGACCACCATGCGAGGGCCGCATAGGTGACAATGGGTCTAACAACGTGGTGTACGTCCAGTACATCATTTTTTGGCTTCAGACCCCATGTTCTGCGAATGAAGCGACGACACGTGTAGAGAGATCGCATCTCTCTATCCGTCACTCTGGACAGATGCGAGTTCCAGGTAAATATCTTATCAAGGGTTATCCCTAGATATTTGACTTCGTCTGAAAATATCAATTCCGTTTTATCAAGAAGAGGAGCCGTTAGTGAAAGCTTCGATCTTCTTGTGAACGGAACGATTACCGTTTTGTTGGGGTTTGTGCAAAGGCCTTTGTTTAAACACAACGTGCGGACTTTGGAGAGGGCTATTTACATGAGGTCAGATATGACTTGATCATGCTTGCCCGTATTGTAACTACTAGGTCATCCGGTTAGCCTTGAAAATTAAAACCAGAACTGGTCAACTTCCCTAGCTGATCATCAATCACGATCGGACCATAAGAGTGGAGATAGAACTCCTCCTTGTGGGCAGCCTTTTGCTGCGCTGATCGTGACTGAGCAGTTCCTAGAGATATGGTTATCCTGCTGCTGGTTCTCAGCATGGAGTCTATCCAGTTTATCGTGGAGGGTCTCAAAGCCTTTATCCTCGGCAGCTGATTTAATTGCATCGAAGGAGGTATTATCGATGGCTCCTTCCGCAAATGCACATAAAGCCACCTCTTTTGCTTCGAGCGCTTTTTTCGAGGTCTTTGACTAGTGTGTGAATGGCAGTCTCAGTAGACTTGCCAGCTTGATAAGCGAACTGCTTAGAATGAAGTGGTGATTTAATCAGAATTTCACTTCGAATGTGTAGGTCTAGGATTTTTTCCATGGACTTAAGCAAGAATGAAGAGAGGCTGATGGGTCGGAACGATTTAGCTAGGGAACTAGCTCTTTTTCCTGCTTTAGGTATAAATATCACCCTGACGTCTCTCCAACATTGTGGAACGTACCCTAGACCGTAACTGGCTCGAAGAATGTTGTGCAGTGGAAACATCCCATCCTGCTACCATACTCACATCAGTTGACCAAACTATTAATGACAAATATCCACAATGAAAACCTCCACGTTGGCCCGCAAACCTTGCTGTCCATTACAAGGCAACAATTGTGGCCGATAAAGGGAAAGATCATTGCTAGGGCAACAGTCCAACATTGCGTACAATGTGCTAGAGCAAAACCAAACAAGTTATCACCAATGATGGGCAACTTACCACCAAATACAGTTCAACCTGCGCGACCATTCATAAATGCAGGTGTGAACTTTTGGGAACAGTGTGGACACACTTTAAAACAAGAGGAAAGCGTCCACAAGAAACGTATATTGCCGTATTTTTCTGCTTTGCAACTAAGGCCACGCATCTAGAAGTTGTCAGCGATTTGTCAACGCAAACATTTCTGGGAGCATTAAAGCGATTCATGGCAAGGCGAGGTCATTGTAGGAATTTATACTGCGATAATTGGATTAATTTTGTTGGCGCTACAAATTAGATGCAAGGATTAAAGCAGTCTATTTATTCACACAAATCAAAACTAGAAATAGCTGCCGTACGCGAGTCCAATGGAGTTGACTTCCACTTCATTCCCCCACTTGCTCCACATTTCGCCGGGCTTTGGGATGCTGCCGTGAAATCAGCAAAATATCTTTTGAAAAGACAGTAATGCAGCATTGACGTATGAAGAGTTAGAGACGGTTATTGTTCAGATTGAAGCAATTCTGAATTCAAGACCATTAACTCCAATGTCTTCCGATCCTAATGATCTCTCAGCATTGACTCCAGGGCACTTTCTTATAGGAGAACCACTCACCAGTAACATCGATCCATATGTCACATCTAAAAAACGAATTCTGGAAACGATGGTCTAGAGAATACTTGAACGAACTACAAAAACGTCATAAGTGGAAGCATCCCAGTCAAAATATCCAAACAGACTCGCTTGTTTTCATCAGAGAAGAGAATGTGCTCTCATTAAAATTGCCCCTGGGGAGAATCATCAAGGTTATAAAGGGAGATGGTGGCTTGGCTCGAGTGGCGGATGTTCGAGTGGGAAAAGCCATTATGCGCAGGCCTATACATAAACTTGCACCTCTTCCAAGCCAAGATGAAGAGACAACTACACCAACTGAATTAACACCAACCAATGCCGTTAGAGGCAATCAACCGGTTGCGACTTGCGCAAGCTTCACACCGACACAGGACACTCGTTCAACTGATATACATTCAAACCCAAGAAAAAGGGCACGACTCTCGTTGGGTCATACAACCAACACTATACTCTTGACTTGTTTGTTTCTACCAGGAATTTTCGGGTCTCCTATTGAAACAACACACTTCAAATCTAGCCTAGCCCAGGTCTACATTTTGAAAATTTGGGATCAGCCAGTATAATCTCAAATGAATGGGATTTGATTGTGTATTACGATATGACTAATTATTGGAGTGAATTTGAAGGAGTAGGAGTAGGATCCTACACGACCTCTGTAAAAGATTAACCAAAGAAAAAAGTTGCACTATTATTACGACACAACTAGACCATCTGATAGACGAAATAGCCAGTAACAACGAATTGCTATTACCATCATCTTCATCTACGGGAACAAGGCGAGGAGCGGTAAATTTTATTAGAAATATTGCAAATGCGTTATTCGGTATTCTGGATTCGGAGAAAATGTCTCAAACAATTGAAGACGTTAAATCAAATGAAGAGCATCTACTCAACCTTATTAAAAATCAAACGATAATAATCGACGCAACTGTGAATATCATGAAGAAGAACTATGAACAAATCAATCTACAATTGAATTTATGTTCCAACTTCACCAACTTCGCTTCAGAAAAATTATACCAAGAAGAATTGATTAGCTTTTACACATCGGTTTCTATTCAAGTCGTCCTCATAGTTTCGAATATTCAACGAGCTCAGTTCTCTGTAATAGACGCCCTGACTGACACTCATCACGGACGGATTAGCCCGCAACTGATCACTCAATCTCAACTAAAGCAAGAACTAGTTCAAATCAGAGGCCACTTACCTTCAACTCTGAGGTTACGTGCAGGGCATGTACTACAGCTGTATAGCTTAATGAAGTCTGCCGCACGAGCCACCGCAAGACATGTAATATTAAAACTAACACTGCCTCTATTGTCATTCGAGAACTTCGAACTTTTCCGAATAATACCCATACCTGTACTGATGAATGACACCTTTATTTCGATCATCAACCTACACCGTGATCAATATTGTTACGTGCAATAGAAAGAGACAACTGGTGACATTTACTGGCAATAAACAACTTCAGGTTCGGAGAGTAAATGACTTCAGGTTCGGAGAATCGATTATGAAATAAGTTCAGGAATAGATCAAATAGAATAGTCAAGAAGCTTTTGGAATAGAACAGTCCAGAATAAACCGGAGTGTTTCTAGGGTATAAATATAACAGTTGTCATCGCCAGAAAAAGAGTCTTGTTTTAGACGTTGCAGTGTTAAGAAGCGAAAGTTATAAAGAAGCGATAGTGTGTAATTAGATTGCGATAATTGAAAGTACAGTGTTAGCGATAATTAGAGTTGAGTTGATTAGATGAATGTTTGTGAACTTTATATGATTTAAGTGTAATAAAGAACTTATATATTAATTATTTAATATTGTGTTTTAAATAACCAACCAAAGGCCACGCTCGCAACAACTGGTGTCAGAAGTGAAATATAATTGAGAAATAAAGTGGTGGCAATTGACTGAAAAATTAAAAGTGTGATTAATTTTGTGGAATTGTGTTAAATTTTAAAAGTTCTCGAAAATAATTTATATTCAACTGTGAGTAATGGGGCGCAAAGTGGAGTAGCTTCGAATACAGGATTTGAAAGTGGAGCTAGGGAACCGCTCATTACAAACGACAGGTGCAAAGAAAGTTCTAGTCGAGCGACTTAGACAAGCTTCGATAGCGGAAGGAAAGAATCCTGAGACATTTGTTTTCGAAGAGAACTTGGAAGGAACCGAATTTGAAGAAGAGCCTGAGATGAACATGGAACAGCTTTTGAGTACTTTAATGAGTAAAATGGAAGCCCGTTTTGATGAGCAAAAGAATTCTCTCGAGGAACAAAAGAATTCTCTAGAATCACGTTTAGATGAACAGAAGAAATCTATGGACGAACAAAAGAATTCTCTCGACGAACAAAAGAATTCTCTCGAGGAACAAAAGAATTCTCTGGAATCACGTTTAGATGAACAGAAGAAATCTATGGAAGCCCGTTTTGATGAACAAAAGATTGATTTTGAGGAACAAAAGAAATCTCTGGAAACCCGTTTGGACGAACAAAAGATCTCTCTGGAGAATTGTCTAGAAACTCGTTTGGAGGAACAGAAGACTTTCCTGAAAAACTCATTAGACGAACAAAATTTGAAAATTGAAGGAATCGAGCAGGAAGTGGCGGAAGCTCAACAAAAAGTCACCGAGCAGCTTGACAGTTTTAAATCAGATCTGGAAAGAATAAAGCATCGTCAGCCTCTAAGCGGAGCAACTGAAATATCCGGTGCAGGTAGAATGAAACCTCCCATATTTGATGGACAAAATTCGTGGCATATCTTCAAGAGACAATTCGAGGCAGCTTCAGAGGTAAATGGATGGAATGATGAAGACAAAGCAATAGCTCTGGTGTTAGCACTTCGAGGTCCTGCGTCAGAACTCTTACAAACTGTACCGATTGAAAATCAACGTAATTACTCTTCATTAGTACAGGCGATTGAATTACGTTACGGAGATGAGCACATGCAGCAAGTATATCGCCTACAGTTGCGCAACGGAATTCAAAAACATGGCGAATCACTACAACAACTGCAGGCAGATGTAGAAAAATTAGCGCATCTGTCATACTCCAGCGTGAATGCGGATTTTCTCAATGAAGTGGCGACGGAGGCATTTGTGAACGCTATTACAGATCAAAATTTACAACAATCCTTGAGGCTAGCAGGAAAGAAATCAACAGCAGAAGCACTAGCCTATGCATTAGTGTATGAATCCGCCAGACAAGCTTCGCGGAGTGCAGTACGAATGAGAGACATTTCGGTGGACAAATGTACTTGTAATAGAATGCAGTCATCCCAGAGCTCACCTTTGCGTGGTATCCTTCGATGCTGGAATTGTAATAGACCATGTGGTGTAACTCGGTTTTGTCACCCACAAAGGACTGGGAGTGCTTCTGACTTCGCCAGGAAGTTGCACCAGCCCCGTCGATATCAAGCCTTAGTAATCGGCTATGCACAGCTTTATTGATAATCTTCTAATTTATTCTTTAATAGAAGTTATTAGGATTTTGCACAATTAATTTAGAACTTTTATTGGTAGTCTTTCAATTTATTCTTCGATAGGAATGAATAAGATTAGCACAATTAATATAGAACTTTTATTGGTAGTCTTTCAATTTATTCTTCGATAGGAATGAATAAGATTAGCACAATTAATATAGAACTTTTATTGATAATATACTTTGAATTTATTCCTTAATAGGAACGATTAAGATTAACACAATTAATATAGAACTTTTATTGATAATATACTTTGAGTTTATTCACTATTAATATAGAACTTTTATTGGTAATATACTTTGAGTTTATTCACAATTAATATAGAACTTTTATTGATAATGTTTCAATCTATTCTTTAATAGAAGTTAACAAGATTTACTCAACTAATACAAAACTTTTACTGATAATATACTTTGAATTTATTCCTTAATAGGAATGATTAAGATTACACAGTTAACATAGAACTTTTATTGATAATATACTTTGAGTTTATTCACAATTAATATAGAACTTTTATTGGTGATATACTTTGAATTTATTCTTTGAATTTATTCCTTAATAGGAATGATTAAGATTACACAGTTAACATAGAACTTTTATTGATAATATACTTTGAGTTTATTCACAATTAATATAGAACTTTTATTGATAATGTTTCAATCTATTCTTTAATAGAAGTTAACAAGATTTACTCAACTAATACAAAACTTTTACTGATAATATACTTTGAATTCATTCCTTAATAGGAATGATTAAGATTACACAGTTAACATAGAACTTTTATTGATAATATACTTTGAGTTTATTCACAATTAATATAGAACTTTTATTGGTGATATACTTTGAATTTATTCTTTGAATTTATTCCTTAATAGGAATGATTAAGATCACACAATTAACGTAGAATTTGAATGTATTCCTTAATAGGAATGATTAAGATCACACAATTAACGTAGAACTTTTATTGATAATGTGTCAATTTATTCTTTAATAGAAGTGATCGAGATTTACTCGATTAATACAGAACTTTTACTGATAAT
Source organism: Dioctria linearis (assembly GCA_963930735.1). Lineage (NCBI taxonomy): Eukaryota > Metazoa > Arthropoda > Insecta > Diptera > Asilidae > Dioctria > Dioctria linearis. Next base: position 132,420,192 of record OZ005744.1, on the reverse strand, counting down.
ATACTTTGAATTTATTCCTTAATAGGAATGATTAAGATCACACAATTAACGTAGAACTTTTATTGATAATGTGTCAATTTATTCTTTAATAGAAGTGATCGAGATTTACTCGATTAATACAGAACTTTTACTGATAATATACTTTGTTAATCTAAATGGTTAAGATTTGCGCGGAACTAACCCGAAAGCTTTTTTCTAGAATAAAGTCGCCCGCCGGTTCTTGATAGACTGCCTCGATGATCTTTTTCAGCCGCCCCTACATGCTTTTCGCTGCCAACGTTGTTTTCCACGTTTTTTTGCTGATCGAGCGATTTCGCGATAAAAATGTGTGGAGAAAAATAATCGCGCGTTGTTTTTTTGATGTTGAGAAATGTCGGGAGGAAATATCCTCTACTAAGAAATATTGTATTTCTTATCGTTGGTGGGCAAAAGGCCCCACTTCAGCATTTTTGCATGTGAGCAAACAAAGTATACAAATTGTACACTTTGTATGACGGGAAATGAAATGAAATATTTTGTTATCGGGAGTACATATTTGCACGGGTATGCAATGTACTCAGGTTGGTTAGGCGTTATGAGTGCGAACTCATAACACCATCCCCCATAGAAAAAGAAAATTCCTACGTCTGATCAGGAGTAGGGATTTTCGATGAGCACTTGCCACACAAATCAAGATGAGGAGAAAAGAGAGAAAGAGAAAAAGGATAAATTTCTATATATATAGTAGTCCGATTTTTTTTATGTAGATTTTTTCGTTCTCTTTCGCTTAATTTCTTATAGTCTAATTTCCATCGGTTTAGCAATAACTGATGAGATTGAAATTTCCAAAATATATCACCCATTTATTATTTACAAAACTTACTTATTACTTACATACTTATTAAATTGTATTATGTTTAATTATTCCTTATTATATGCTCCTGTGACAAACAAGGCGTTCAACTGGTAACTCTCCCACTTGAGACGTTCTTATAATTTTTTTGTTGTCGACCAGTGGATAAAAAGGGGGTTTACATAATTCCTTTACATAGTGGGCTGGGCCCATCCTCTTTAGAGGTTACATTTATACTTAATTCTTGTGCTGTTACACTAGTTGCGTTGCTGGATTCAGAGAATTTCCCTCTTTGTTTCATGAAATAGAAGTACGCAAAAACGAAAATCAAAACAACGACGATAATAGTGGTGTATGAAATAGAATAGTGGTGGATGTCGTGAGCATTCAGACCCTGATCTTCGATTTGCCTTATTTCCTTTATAGAGGAACTTAACCGTTGCAGTTCGTTGTCGGAGGAAAATTTCAAGAGGTGCGTTCTGGTGGTGTTAGCAATTGGGAGTTTAATAATGTTAGGAAATCTCAAAGATGTAGATAGGTTCAAGATAGGGACGTAGTAATTGTGTATTTCCGTGTTTTTAGACGAATGGGGTTGGATAGTTAGTGTATCGCCTCGCAGGTAACACTTGTCCGACAGTTCCAGTATTCCAGTACCCAGTAGGGTTTGGGGGGAAATTTTGTTAACACAGACTTCGTCTAGTGTAGTGTTCTTGGTTAGGACAAAAAGCCATTTGTTCGCTTGTGAAAGCTGGATCCAAAAGTTACCTGGGGTGGCCTTCCGTATGTGGCAAGAGTCGGGCAATTTAGTGACGTGCTTTAGAAGCTCAATTTCACAGATGTTGTTTTCCGGATGCACGCTAAATATTGGGTGCATTAGTCGGCAAAGGTAATGAAAAGCATCTCGGGTGAGGCAATTCTGAAAGTCGAAGTTATTGAGGGTGTAGTAGTGTTCTCGATTATAATCAACTACTAGATAGTGGACGGATGGCTGGATGTAGACGAATTCGTTTTCATAGGTGGTTGGCATTGGGGTTACTTTATATAGTTGGTATGCCATGCGATAGGGTAAGGGTATTTTGAATTCGAAAATTATTTTATTTTCACTTCTAGCTGTGCTTGTCTGGCTCAACGCGTATATGCCGAACAGGTCCTGTAGGCCGGGGGAGATTGGGAGCCTCAGGTTATCGGGGAGCTTCTGTTGTATTACTAATAGAGCGTTTCTTAATTGGTTAGGAGTCAGTATAGCGGGGTGCGGCTTGCCATGTTTCACGTCTATCATCAAATCGAGGATAGAATTTATGGTAGACTCGTATCTCATTAACGAGAGTGTTACGGCATTAATAATTGACTCTATTTGGAGCGTCATGTTGAACTGAGATTCCGAGACGAGCGTTGTGTTCATTAGTACTTCCAGATTCTTAATCCTCCCATCCAAAGACAAAAAATGCGCCCTAATTTCGTGCTGACTCCTGTTGAAAATATTAACCGTCGTGTCTATTATCGACGTATGGTTCCTCAACAGGCCGAGGAGGCGCCTTTGATCAGTTTTCACACTGTCAATCAGGTGATCGTACTTAATGGCGTCATCCTCGTCTAGAGTTCCGAAGAGCATTTTACTCAGGGAACCCACTGCGTTAAAGGGGCTGCGTCTTTGTCGAACACTAAGGGGAGACAACAAGCTTTCCTTATCCTTAATGTTATCGAAGATATTCAAAATCTGTTTTAAAGAAGCTTGGCAGAGGAGGGGGTTGTCTGCGTAAGAGGTTAACCGTTGACAAAGACTTTTGATTACGCGTACGTTACCCTCTATTAGGTTGAACTCATAATTCAGACCTCTCAGGTCAAAGTAAACGATGATATGCCACTCTTGGCTAAAAAGGCCCACATTACCTGTTTCCTCGAAGTAAATCCCTGAGTTACCTTCCAAATAAGTGACGTTTAGCCCAGTCGCGGTGCTCCATAGATTTAGTAGTTGTATAGATAATAGGAGTTTGCCCTTGTTTGACATCCTGAAAAGGGAGAGAGCTTGACTTACTCGACGTACAATTTCAAATCATTATTATGTACAATCTTAATTTTACTTCCTATCTTAATGGTGGTATTCTCGGGAGAATTCAATTCTACAACGTCGTACGGTCCGAGCCAGAGCGGCGAGAGTTTGGACCTTTTTGCATGACTCCTAAGAAAAACCTTATCTCCGAGATTAAAAGAACGCTCCACTGAACTTTTGTCGTAATAACCCTTCGATTTTTGTTTAGATTTCAGAATGGTCCGACGCGCCATTTCAAATCCATGCTGAAGACGAGCCTTTAGCTCATTAGAATAGTTATCGTAATTGTAGCAGGTTTCCGGTTCGAGCTTTAGAGAAGTAGGGATTCTCGCCGGGAATCCATAAACAAGCTCGTGCGGTGTGAAGCCAGTACTAGAATGAGGGGTTGAGTTGTAGACAAAGACAGCATACGGCATCCAGGTATCCCAAGAGAGAGGGTCTTTATTAACATAATGGCGGAGGTATTCAGCCAGTGTCCTATGACTACGCTCCAACGCGCCGTTAGTCTGGGGATGGTATGGGGTAGATTGTAACTTATGAATTTTAAGCAGTTTGCAGACTTCCGTAAACAGTCGGCTAAGGAAATTAGTACCCTGGTCAGTTAGGATACAATGGGGAATTCCGTGGCGGCATATGATTTTAGTAGTGAGCTCCCTAGCGACGGTATCCGCTTCGGCATCTGGCAGGGGAATACCTTCCGAGAATTTGCTAAGATCGTCCTGGAAAGTTAAAATGAACCTATTACCATTGTAACTGGTGGGTAGTGGGCCCACGATGTCGAGAAATACCTTTTCAAAAGGTCTCCTACTCGTAGAGGTTATCTTCATTGGGATCTTTTTGTTCCGATTTACTTTATTGGCCTGACAGGAGGGACATTTCTTTATGAAGCTTATGATGTCCTTATTCATATTCTGCCAATGATAGGCCATCTTTATTCGTTTTAAGGTTCTGTGCATACCAGTATGCCCTCCTAGGGGAGAGGTGTGATAATCGCGTATTATCTGCTGGGTATCTTCCTTGTCACTCAACTCGATCACTTCGTTGAGGAAAATATTGACAGGGAGTTTTGATGTTGAAAAGACAAATGCACACATAGATTTTAGTTCCAATAAGCTGGCGTGGTCTATGGCACTAAAGGAGAGCAGCACCATTGCGAGTTCAGATGATTTAGCGTACTCAAGGTATTCCATTAGGACAGTAAGAGCGGTCCTCTTTTCGGAGGGACCCGACAATGGAAAGGGGAGCTTGACTATTAGAATTTTGTTTTTTCCAGTTTCACATATTTTTAGTCTTGCAGGAATGGTGTTTAGTTCTAGACCAGTATACAACTCGAGGCTTTTCTTCGTTTTGTCGTCGTATGGGGTTAGTATAAAAAATTTTGGAATGGGGGTTTTGAACCTTATTAAAGAACCTTTCTTCTCGTGGACGAGCGAGTAATCGGCTGTGCCTTTCTTCATGTATTCGGCGTAGGCCTCATAAATGTCGGTTGTAGAGGGAATAAAGGTAGCGATGGTGTCAGAGTTGGGTAACTCAGTGCGAGTTTCACCCTGACGGGCATGTTGTCGTGTTACTGCGTTAACAGTACTATCGACAGGAGGTATGCGACTTAGAGCGTCCGCATTGGAGTTCAGTCTTCCCGACTTATAAATTATACAATAGTCGTATTCTTCTAATCGAATACGCCATCTCATCAGTCTTGAAGTAGGGTTTTTTAGATTCATGAGCCAGGTAAGTGGCTGATGATCAGTTATAATGGTAAAACGTCGACCATATAAGTAGGGTCGGAATTGTTCAACAGCGAACACAATAGCGAGGAGCTCCTTCTCAATAGTAGAATATTTTATTTCAGTCGAATTAAGGGTTCGACTAACGTAGGAGACAGGTCTATCCTTGCCTACTTCGCCTTGCGAAAGTACAGCGCCAATAGCGAAGTTACTAGCATCGGTAGTGACCAAAAATGGTTCATCGAAGCAAGGATATTTCAGGATAGGAGCAGTGATAAGTTTAGATTTCAATGTTCTAAAGGCTTCATCGCAAAAGGCGTCCCATGTAAAGGGCACATCCTTTTTAGTGAGGTAAGTAAGGGGTTTTGCGACTTTCGCGAAGTTGTCAATGAATCTACGATAATATCCCACGAATCCTAGGAATGATTTGATATCCTTGACCCGTTTTGGGGTGGGGTAGGTCCTTACGACTTTAATCTTTTCTGGGTCGGGATGAATGCCCTTTTCGTCTATCACATGTCCTAAATAAGTGATTTGCCTTCCGAGAAAATTGCATTTGTCAGGTTGCAACTTCAGTCGATGGTGTCTCAAACGGTCAAAAACTTTAACGAGCTTGGCATTATGGTCCCTAAGACTGCACCCATGAACCACAATGTCGTCCATATACACGAAACATTCTATGCCTTGTAGTCCCGATAGGACGTTGTTCATTAACCTCTGAAATGTAGAGGGGGCATTCTTCAGTCCAAAAGGCATCCTATTGAAGTGAAAGTGTCCGTACGAAGTACTGAAGGCAGTCTTCTCTTTGTCGACTTCGTCCATCTGGATTTGATGGAACCCGTTCGCTAAGTCCAGAGAGGAAAAATATTGAGACCTACCCAGTTGGTCTAGTATATCTGTAATGTTGGGCAAGGGAAAGGAATCACCGACAGTTATGTCATTTAGCCGCCGGAAGTCTACAACCACTCGCCAGCGCTTGTTTCCTGCTGAATCGGGTTTCTTGGGAACAAGCAGCAAGGGGGAATTCCACGGGCTTGAGCTTGGGCTTATGATCTCCCGTTCCACCATTTGGGTTACCTGGTTGCCGATTTCCGTCCGTTGAGACTCCGGTAGTCGGTAGGGTTTGACGTTTACAGGGGCTTTATCGGGAAAAGTTTGAATCTTATGACGGACTGAATTAGTTACTGTAAGAAAGTCACCCTCCAAGTGAAATATATCGTTATAATCTCGACAGATTTGCAATATGCTGTCTGCCTCTTCCGAGTTACAGTGCTCTAGGTTGAGTCTCTTCTTTAACTGGTTAAGACGTTTCTCGACTTTGTTTTCCATATAAAGACTTTGGACTATAGAATAGTCATCTAAAGGTTCGGCTTCCAGTTTTAGAGTGTTTAGGTTTACGGAAACGTCTTCGTCTCTTACGTTTAGTAGTATTAGATTAGCCTTGCCATATCGGGGGCTAGAAATAGAGTTACCTAAGTACACACCAGGTATAGGTTCGTGTCTGGTTACCAAAAAGTCTTTTGTTTGCACTGTAGGTACTCGTACAATGGTTCTTGATCTAGGAGGCAGTTTTACAAAATCCAGCTCTAATTCTTCCGTGACAACACTTGTCTTGCTAGTTACACCAGGTTTAGATTCTTTGTTTTTGGCATTAGGGTTAAGATTATCTACTTCATCTTTGTTAGTAAAATCTTTTGTTGGTCCAGAGTGTTTCGAATGAGGAGTGCAGGCACCTATACAGGTCGTTAAGTCCCCATCTTGCGGAACGTCTGTCGCTTTCAGACTGGGTTTACCTACTCTTGGAATTGTGTACATTTTATCACTACAGCCGGAACCCTCTATCAGTCCAGGGTGATCCGAATGAGGAGTGCAGGCACCTATACAGGTCGTTAAGTCCTCATCTGACGAGACCCCAACCGGTTCTGACAGAAGATTCCCCCCAAAATTGTCTTCTTTGCATCTGATTATTCCCTTTTCATAGTCAATGCCACACGCGTGTTCGCGCAGAAAGTCATGTCCAAGAATTCCGTCATATTTTAGGTTTACATTACCATCAATTACATGAAATGGGTGTTCAATTAAGACGCCAAAATCGAGGACGCCAAAGGCTAGTCCCAAGGTAGACATTTTGTCACTTGAAATAGTTGTGACATTAGTTTTTTGTGAAGGATATATTAAACAGTCACCTTTAGCTAGGCTGGCTTTGTAGAGGCTTATTTCGGCTCCCGTATCTATCAGAAACGTACTGAGCCCATTTTTAGATAAGGAAAACGGTATTGTAAGGGTGAGGGCGTTTTGACTTATATTTAATTTAGCGTCTGCGATTGATTTTCGTGTATCTCGGCTTGAGTACTTATTTGATTTAGGCGTGCTGGTGTGCCGAGTCTCTTCAGCCGCCAAGATGAGTTTTCCGGGCGATGAGATTGTACACTAGTAGAGGCCCCTTTCAGCTCATCCGAAAAATGAACTAGCGTATTGCGCCGATTAGTCTGTTCTCGTGGAGCTGGTACTCTACTGACTGTATGTAATTGGTCTTGCCTTCTGGGCGATTGATCGGCTTTCCTCGCGTTGTTATACTCGCGGGATCTACATTCCTCGATGTGGTGACCCGGCCTCTTACAATATGCACAATGGGTCCTATAGTCTTCCTTCTTGACATTGTTAGGAAAGGGTGGCCGTGTCCCTTTATTGACGAAACATTGTTCGAGGGTATGTCCGCTACGCCTACAGTGGGTACAGTAGAGATTAGCGCTTGGTCGAAGATGGGGAAGATGAACGTGTTGTCCTTCAGTCTTTATTACTGGGGACTTATGGTTGTGGACAAAATTTGTATTGAGTGTGGAGGGAGAGTTCTTTTCAATGCGGGATGCTTGTTCCGTCGCATAGTTTATTGCTTCACGCAACCCGGTCTTTTGAGCTGCTTTGGTGAGGATACGGAGCTGATCGTTACGTATTCCGTCCTCGAAAGCTTGTAAGGCGAGTTTTTTGTTCTCACCAAGAAGTAGGTTCTGGAGAGTAACATCAGTGACTGAAGTAGCTGTGGCGCTATTTAAGAGGGCAAGCTGTTTGTTAACTCTCTGGGCGTACTCTTTTACGTCTTCCTTATATTGTTGGCGAGTTTTCATTAGCTCGTTTTGCAGAGTGGTACGAGATAAGACTTCAAGAAATTGGTCTTGAAGCTCCCTCTTTAACTCGCACCAACGGTGATGGGTCCCGTACTGGATGGCATCATAAGCGCGTCCAGTGAGTTTTGTCTTTATTATACTTAAAAAGACGGCCTTTTCCCCTTCGTTTCGTGAATCTACTTGGAATAGGTCACAACAAGAGAGGAAACGTTGGAGGTCGCGAGGATTTCCGTCGAATTCGGGGATAATAAGTTTCGCGTCGGAGAATGATAAATGCACACTATTAGGTGTCGAGACAGAACCACTTCCTCCAAGAGGGGGAGGAGGGGGAGGAGGAGTAGGCGGGTTATCTGGCATCCTGAGTCCCTTTTGGACAGTACGACCACTGCGTAGGGTAAATATTTTGAATTTGAAAACGATGTATCACTGGTGAGGATTAATTAGTAGTATACATGTAGTAAAGTAGGATGCTATTCTAAGGTAGGTACCTCGTCCCAGTACAGACCTCGTTTCTATTCCTTATTATCTACGCTAGTCATACAACTGTGTAGAAGGATACAGACAGTTTAAAAATTCGTTCCTAGCTAGGTAAATTCGTGTTGGTATTCCGTACAAGCAAAAAGAAAAAACAAAAAGAACGCAGGTAATTAGGCGCAGATGTTAGAGGTCATAAGTCACTTAAACGCCCATGTTGCATAAAATTAAAACAATAACATACTAACATCTCGAATCAACCAAGAAAGCAAACGAACAGAGATCATGTATTCAGCAGTTGTAAGCCGATTAGAATGGAACGCTTCAATAAAACAATCAGTCATCACCAAATTAGCAACTATCGCCCATCATACACTTTGCAGTAATCCACCAACTCAAAACTGTTATGGCGTGGAGATGCATAAGGGCCGCAGGAAAAAAAACGCTTTAAGTTGTTCAGTTTCCTTTGTAGTTAGATTAGGTTTAGCTCTAGAATGGTCCACTCACGATTCCACCATTATGAGAGTATTATCATGAAATAAATTGAATTGAATTGAGTTGAATTGAAATGCCCAAAAATATTTTATCAGTCGTTAGTGAGTAGGCAATGGATGTACCGACAAAAAAAAGTTAAAAAGAAAATTGGATATAAAATGTACATCCTGCCTTCGATAAAATAAAATAATTAGTGGTTTTCCGTTTCCATTAATAGAGTTTCATAAATATGCCGAGGGAAATTCTCACTTTCACAGTAATATATACAACATATGTATAAAAAAAAGCACTTTATATATATCTATTTGGAACTAAATCTTTTACAGAGTATAAGTACATCCGACTTACTTGGAGTTTACCAGCCGCTGATTACCGGTTCCATCCATCGAGTTCTGCTCCATTACAGCTTGAACCTGCGTCCGTCCAATGGTCCAATATTGTGCCTTGCCTGGAGGTCCTTTCCTTCCAGATCTTTCATAAACTATTGGTAGGATTTAAATATCCCACACCGCTGCCACCAGATTTTTATGTGGTGTAACTCGGTTTTGTCACCCACAAAGGACTGGGAGTGCTTCTGACTTCGCCAGGAAGTTGCACCAGCCCCGTCGATATCAAGCCTTAGTAATCGGCTATGCACAGCTTTATTGATAATCTTCTAATTTATTCTTTAATAGAAGTTATTAGGATTTTGCACAATTAATTTAGAACTTTTATTGGTAGTCTTTCAATTTATTCTTCGATAGGAATGAATAAGATTAGCACAATTAATATAGAACTTTTATTGATAATATACTTTGAGTTTATTCACTATTAATATAGAACTTTTATTGGTAATATACTTTGAGTTTATTCACAATTAATATAGAACTTTTATTGATAATGTTTCAATCTATTCTTTAATAGAAGTTAACAAGATTTACTCAACTAATACAAAACTTTTACTGATAATATACTTTGAATTTATTCCTTAATAGGAATGATTAAGATTACACAGTTAACATAGAACTTTTATTGATAATATACTTTGAGTTTATTCACAATTAATATAGAACTTTTATTGGTGATATACTTTGAATTTATTCTTTGAATTTATTCCTTAATAGGAATGATTAAGATCACACAATTAACGTAGAACTTTTATTGATAATGTGTCAATTTATTCTTTAATAGAAGTGATCGAGATTTACTCGATTAATACAGAACTTTTACTGATAATATACTTTGAATTTATTCCTTAATAGGAATGATTAAGATTACACAGTTAACATAGAACTTTTATTGATAATATACTTTGAGTTTATTCACAATTAATATAGAACTTTTATTGATAATGTTTCAATCTATTCTTTAATAGAAGTTAACAAGATTTACTCAACTAATACAAAACTTTTACTGATAATATACTTTGAATTTATTCCTTAATAGGAATGATTAAGATTACACAGTTAACATAGAACTTTTATTGATAATATACTTTGAGTTTATTCACAATTAATATAGAACTTTTATTGGTGATATACTTTGAATTTATTCTTTGAATTTATTCCTTATTAGGAATGATTAAGATCACACAATTAACGTAGAACTTTTATTGATAATGTGTCAATTTATTCTTTAATAGAAGTGATCGAGATTTACTCGATTAATACAGAACTTTTATTGAATTTATTCTTTGAATTTATTCCTTAATAGGAATGATTAAGATCACACAATTAACGTAGAACTTTTATTGATAATGTGTCAATTTATTCTTTAATAGAAGTGATCGAGATTTACTCGATTAATACAGAACTTTTATTGAATTTATTCTTTGAATTTATTCCTTAATAGGAATGATTAAGATCACACAATTAACGTAGAACTTTTATTGATAATGTGTCAATTTATTCTTTAATAGAAGTGATCGAGATTTACTCGATTAATACAGAACTTTTACTGATAATATACTTTGTTAATCTGAATGGTTAAGATTTGCGCGGAACTAACCCGAAAGCTTTTTTCTAGAATAAAGTCGCCCGCCGGTTTTTGATAGACTGCCTCGATGATCTTTTTCAGCCGCCCCTACATGCTTTTCGCTGCCAACGTTGTTTTCCACGTTTTTTTGCTGATCGAGCGATTTCGCGATAAAAATGTGTGGAGAAAAATAATCGCGCGTTGTTTTTTTGATGTTGAGAAATGTCGGGA
>OZ005744.1:132401044-132409108 GCA_963930735.1 Dioctria linearis | reverse complement strand
AAACAGCGTTTTGATTTTTTGCATGTCTGCTTGTCCGCCTGTTTGTCTCTATGCCTGTCTGTCAGTCCGTCGGTCTATCCGTTCACCTGTTTGCACGATAACTCGAGAACGCGTTCACTTGGAGTGCTGATTTTGCAAACGGGTTATTTCTAAAAAGAAGTAAATTAATTTCGAAAATGGGACAATTCGGACTTCTCCTTCCACACAAAAATTGATTTTAACGGTATATTTGGGCACTGCCCGAGAACGTGTTGACGACCTGAGCTCACTTTTGGTACGTGGTGTTTTCATAATAATACAGGGTTCTCCAATAGAGGTCTTATTTGATATTCAAAGAAAAATGCCATTTTTGAGATAAATGATCGCATCTTTATTTCATTATAAAGAGGAAGGTATGCCGTTAATAATGGAAAATAACATGAGCCAAATGACTGCCACGACCACGCTTACAGGACCTTATCCTTTTCAATGAAATTTTCCAGAACCAAATCGCAAAGTGCTGCCCTATGTCCTCGATAGCCTCACGAATTCCATCTTTGAGGTCTTGAATCGACGCTGGGCTGTTGGCGTAGACCTTCTCTTTCACGTGGCCCCAAAGGAAGAAGTCGAAAGGTGTTAAGTCACAAGATCTCGGTGGCCAATTGTGATCACCTCTTCGAGAGATAACACGGTCCGGAAACTTTTCCCGTAAAAGATCAATGGTTTCGTTGCTTGTATGGCACGTAGCGCCGTCTTGTTGAAGGTAAATGTTGTCCAGATGAATACCATCCAATTTCGGCCATAAAAAATCATTAATCATCTGTCGATAGCGCAATCCATTCACCGTAACTGTTGCTCCAGCCTCGTTTTCCAAAAAGTAAGGTCCAATGACCCCGCGGGACCATAAACCGCACCAAACCGTCACACGTTGAGGATAGAGAGGCTTTTCAACAATAACTCTTGGGTTTTCCGAGCCCCAGATGCAACAATTTTGCTTGTTGACGAAGATATCGAGGTGGAAATGGGCCTCTTCACTCAAGATGAGTTTTCGATGGAATTTCGGATCATTTTCATGCATTTCAAGGACCCAATCAGCAAAGACTCGACTAGTTGATGATCGGTCCGCTTGAGTTCTTGTGTTAACTGAACTTATAAGCCTTAGGACCCAAAATCTTTATGCAAAATACTGTGTAATGACGTTTGTGGAATGCCTAATTCCAAAGAACGACGAGGAATGAACAAACCTGGGTTTTCTTCAACACTTTCGGCTACGGTAGCAATATTCTCGGCTATTTCTGAGCGACGTGCACGGGTTTTATTCTCCACATAGCTTGTCCCAACAGCTCGAATTTTTCTACCAATTTCTGTATTGCGGTCCGACAAGGTGCTTCACGACGACCCAAAAATGTTCGAGTTTTACGAACCGTCTCTGCCACATTTTTTACCATTTTTATAGTGAATTTTAATAATTTCAGTTCGTTGTTGAATCGTGTATCGTTCCATTTTTATTAATCGCGTATTTTCTACTTGCCAAATGTCAAAAAATGACAGCTCCAAAAGTGACATCTAGCGAAATGGCGGGCTAATTAAACTAACACCTCTTATTGGAAAACCCTTTAGTAAATAAAATTACGAAAATTTACTAAATCGGGCAACCTCTTCTTGGTATTGCCAAGAAAACTCTGGGTTTTCAGACGGTCTGAGAACGCGTCGACCTAGAGAGATAACATTTTCTAAACAGAGTTTTCATAGAAATATTAAATGAAATTTTAAAATGAACTAAATTGGCCAACCACATTCTGGTGCTGCCATACAGACTTTTTGTTTTCAACTTATTTAGCTTTTATATTCATCTAGAGTACAATATTATTGGTCTTAAGATCAATTGTAACCTTTTCTCTTGTTTTTATGTATGAATCATTTTGTTACAGTGAAGAAGTCTATACTTTTATGGATCGGTACGTATTCTATGTAATTTAGCAAAATGCTTCACCTTCGATAATCGCATTTTGAGAACAGATCATACACTACATGAGCCCCTTAAGTTATATTCGCTAAAAAGATAATCGATTGTAGATAAAGTTGCAGTAGAAAAAGTATACCCGCTTGCTACTTCTCCTTACAAAAAAATTTACACGAAGTCAAAAAATTGAAGTTCCGGGTCCGAATTTTCGTTTGAAAAATTTATAGAAATAGAGGAATTTAATTCTAAGTTCCCTTAAATTTAAAAAGAGGATCAAGTATAAGTATTGCAGATATATATATAAGATATTACAAAAAATTATGAAACAATTTTCTTGAAAGTTCAAAACAACCAAAATGCATTATTTCCCATTTTAGCGACCTCTAAACATTAATGAGTTTGAAAAGAAGTTTATTCTTAAATAGCTAACAAATCTGAATGAGCATTTAGACATTTTAGCACTTTTTTATTTTGGGCCACCGTAATGTACATACATTGTGAATTTGCCACCATTGAACAATTTTTCAAAGTTCGGGAAGATAAAAGAAAGTTTTATCCGTTGATGACAGTGGTAATAGATCAACTTCAACAATTTAGAAGTTAGACGAAAACATACTGCTTACTTACTTGTGAACTTCAGTGTGGCATTTTGGATACAATTGAGAAAAGCAAAATGATTGTAATTTACTGTAGGTCATCTTATTAAGCGATGTAATGTTCCAAGGCATATTATCCTCTTACTTTGCGCACAATCCTCAATTAGCTCACAATCATCATGACTTGCTCTAAGCGCAATGACTACATCAACAATATTTATGAACACATTCGATTTCCCAGTCAACCAGCTTAAACATTGAATGTCTCTTTCAAATCGGCTAACAATATTCTTCGACTATTTTCACGTTCTCAGTTACCAACCAGATTCTCCTTCAGCTGTATAAGTTAGTAAAAGTAACCGTACATGAACAATAGTTTTAGGGAAAAACATGTTTTTAAGAAAAGAACCAACTTTAATTCTGTTTTCATAAATGAATAATAGCCACGATTATTTCATTTGTCAAATTTACATAATGAGTTACAGTCAATATTTTAAGTACTTTTATTTTTATACCTACACACATGGTAAGCTTTAAAGCAGGTATCGACGCACAGAGATAGTTTTATGGGGGTTGGATATACTTTCTTTATGACGTGTCTCCTTTGGTCACATAGTACATATGACATATGTGTTGGCATCGGCATCATCTTTTCTCTGTGGGAGGACGATGTTCTAGATAATGAAACTCAACTGTATCTGTATTACGGACATTACTACATAATTACCATTTACCAAATGCAGATTTCTTAAATTGAAGCGGTTTGATCTTTGGTTCCATAGTTCTTTTGCATATAAAAGATAAACAGGATATGATGGAAGATTCCACATAAATTCCACCAACAGATAGTAATTCAAAGGGATGAGCGGTATAATATGCATTGATCCGCGCAATCAATGCCCGACATTCCCGAAATGTAGTCTCGGACTATGCCCTTCGGCTTCAGAGACATTTTTCCGGTTTTGTTCGTAATTCAAGTATGTCGCCAATATTCATGTTGGATGTGATAGAATTAGTACATACCAGATCTCGCTTCTCTTTCCATTTGTTGACAATATTGGATGCTGATCTTAGCGATTCTTATTCTCCTTGCCTATATCTTTAATCTCAATATGTGCCGTCGATTTACTAGTTAGATTTTCATGTATCCCAACTGAGTTATAGAAATTGTTCATATATAATAGAGTTCATGACCAAGTGGCAGAAATACATCGAAGGGAAGACCGGCGAGCGTAGACTACCTACCCTGCAAACAATTGGACGAAATTCCGCCATAGTGAAATGAATTCGAAATAGAGGAAACGCTCGTAGTTCGAAATATCTTCGATTTTTTTTTTAACTTAAACGAAGTTTTATCGTCATGCCCTCATTTTCGAGATTTCGAATAGATGAACCGCTTGTGGCTCGAAATCTCTTCGATTTTTTTACCACAAACGACATTTTCAAGTCTGCCGAAATTTCCGACAATTCGAAATAGATGCATCGCTTATAGATCGAAATTTCTTCGATTTGTTTGTTATATATAGAAGTTACGATATGGCTCATGTCAATTTCCGAGGAAGTCGTTAAAGCACATATTTTCTATTCTTGAAATTGTTTTTCGCAGGCATTCTAAAGTTGAGTGAAGTGCACACACACACACACACACACACACACACACACACACACACACACACACACACACACACGCACACACACACACACACACACACACACACACACACACACACACACACACACACACACACACACACACACACACACACACATACACATACACACACACACACACACACACACACACACACACACACACACACACACACACACACACACACACACACACACACACACATACACACACACACACACACACACACACACACACACGCACACACACACACACACACACACACACACACACACACACACACACACACACACACACACACACACACACACACACACACACGCACACACACACACACACACACACACACACACACACACACACACACACCACACACACACACACACACACACACACACACACACACACACACACACACACACACACACACACATGCACACCACACACACACACACACACACACACACACACACACACACACACACACACACACACACACACACACACACACACACACACACACACACACACAACACACACACACACACACACACACACACACACACACACACACACACACACACACACACACACACACACACACACACACACACACATGCACACACATGCTCGAGCCTATTTATGTATATATGGATTTTTGATCTATAAATAACAGTTTTTGGTAGAAAGTTCAATTCGAGTATTGTCAGCTCCGGAACCTAGGGAGACTTCAATTGGTATATTTTCCCAGAAGAGAATACGTACCAAAGTCATACATAGGATACCTCAAAGTCTAAACGAAAGGGCACTACATTTCCTGATGGGCTGACCGCATTGTTGCTAATTCATGTCCTTTTACGGTCTGCTGGTAATTTATAATTTAATTTGAATGTTCCAACATTTTATTGAATTGTTTTTCAGTTGGTCGGTTTCAGGAGACATTTAAGCAAAAAAGAATTGCAATGCGTTTGAGATATTCATTGAAGCATACCATCTTCCTTGATGGAATAGTACAAGTATGTACACTACGGTGGCCCAAAATATATGGATTTGCAGTGTTAAAATGTGTATGTGCTCATTCAAAATTTGTTAGCTATGTAATAAAAAACTTTTATGCAAAATTTCAGTGAAATTCATTAATGTTTGAGGTCTCTAAAATCGAAAATATTGGTTTTTAGCTGTTTTGGACTTTCAGGAAAACTGTTTCAACATTTTCTGTCATAACATTTAAATTTGTCAATATTTTTTGTTGAATTTTTTGTTTTTTTTTAATTTAAGGAATATTAGATATGAACTTATTGCAGAAAAATTCGTTTTAAAAAACTAAATTCTCCAATTTTTTATAAATTTTTTCGGACCCGAAACTCCAAATTTTTGACTTCGTGATAACTTTTCGTAAGGAAAAGTAGCACGCAGGTATACTTTTTCGACTATAACGTTATTTACAATCGATTAGCGACGATAACAACTTATAGTCTTTTGAAATTATTGGAATGGCACCCACGCATAATATAAACAGCGTTTTGATTTTTTGCATGTCTGCTTGTCCGCCTGTTTGTCTCTATGCCTGTCTGTCAGTCCGTCGGTCTATCCGTTCACACTGTTTGCCACGATAACTCGAGAACGCGTTCACTTGGAGTGCTGATTTTGCAAACGGGTTATTTCTAAAAAGAAGTAAATTTAATTTCGAAAATGGGACAATTCGGACTTCTCCTTCCACACAAAAATTGATTTTAACGGTATATTTGGGCACTGCCCGAGAACGTGTTGACGACCTGAGCTCACTTTTGGTACGTGGTGTTTTCATAATAATACAGGGTTCTCCAATAAGAGGTCTTATTTTGATATTCAAAGAAAAATGCCATTTTTTGAGATAAATGATCGCATCTTTATTTCATTATAAAGAGGAAGGTATGCCGTTAATAATGGAAAATAACATGAGCCAAATGACTGCCACGACCACGCTTACAGGACCTTATCCTTTTCATGAAATTTTCCATAACCAAATCGCAAAGTGGCTGCCCTATGTCCTCGATAGCCTTACGAATTCCATCTTTGAGGTCTTGAATCGACGCTGGGCTGTTGGCGTAGACCTTCTCTTTCACGTGGCCCCAAAGGAAGAAGTCGAAAGGTGTTAAGTCACAAGATCTCGGTGGCCAATTGTGATCACCTCTTCGAGAGATAACACGGTCCGGAAACTTTTCCGTAAAAGATCAATGGGTTTCGTTGCTTGTATGGCACGTAGCGCCGTCTTGTTGAAGGTAAATGTTGTCCAGATGAATACCATCCAATTTCGGCCATAAAAAATCATTAATCATCTGTCGATAGCGCAATCCATTCACCGTAACTGTTGCTCCAGCCTCGTTTTCCAAAAAGTAAGGTCCAATGACCCCGCGGGACCATAAACCGCACCAAACCGTCACACGTTGAGGATAGAGAGGCTTTTCAACAATAACTCTTGGGTTTTCCGAGCCCCAGATGCAACAATTTTGCTTGTTGACGAAAATATCGAGTGGAAATGGGCCTCTTCACTCAAGATGAGTTTTCGATGGAATTTCGGATCATTTTCATGCATTTCAAGGACCCAATCAGCAAAGACTCGACTAGTTGATGATCGGTCCGCTTGAGTTCTTGTGTTAACTGAACTTTATAAGCCTTAGGACCCAAATCTTTATGCAAAATACTGTGTAATGACGTTTGTGGAATGCCTAATTCCAAAGAACGACGAGGAATGAACAAACCTGGGTTTTCTTCAACACTTTCGGCTACGGTAGCAATATTCTCGGCTATTCCTGAGCGACGTGCACGGGTTTTATTCTCCACATAGCTTGTCCCAACAGCTCGAATTTTTCTACAATTTCTGTATTGCGGTCCGACAAGGTGCTTCACGACGACCCAAAAATGTTCGAGTTTTACGAACCGTCTCTGCCACATTTTTACCATTTTTATAGTGAATTTTAATAATTTCAGTTCGTTGTTGAATCGTGTATCGTCCATTTTTATTAATCGCGTATTTTCTACTTGCCAAATGTCAAAAAATGACAGCTCCAAAAGTGAATCTAGCGAAATGGCGGGCTAATTAAACTAACACCTCTTATTGGAAAACCCTTTAGTAAATAAAATTACGAAAATTTACTAAATCGGGCAACCTCTTCTTGGTATTGCCAAGAAAACTCTGGGCTTTCACACGGTCTGAGAACGCGTCGACCTAGAGAGATAACATTTTCTAAACAGAGTTTTCATAGAAATATTAAATGAAATTTTAAAATGAACTAAATTGGCCAACCACATTCTGGTGCTGCCATACAGAACTTTTTGTTTTCAACTTATTTAGCTTTTATATTCATCTAGAGTACAATATTATTGGTCTTAAGATCAATTGTAACCTTTTCTCTTGTTTTTATGTATGAATCATTTTGTTACAGTGAAGAAGTCTATACTTTTATGGATCGGTACGTATTCTATGTAATTTAGCAAAATGCTTCACCTTCGATAATCGCATTTTGAGAACAGATCATACACTACATGAGCCCCTTAAGTTATATTCGCTAAAAAGATAATCGATTGTAGATAAAGTTGCAGTAGAAAAAGTATACCCGCTTGCTACTTCTCCTTACAAAAAAATTTACACGAAGTCAAAAAATTGAAGTTCCGGGTCCGAATTTTCGTTTTGAAAAATTTATAGAAATAGAGGAATTTAATTCTAAGTTCCCTTAAATTTAAAAAGAGGATCAAGTATAAGTATTGCAGATATATATATAAGATATTACAAAAAATTATGAAACAATTTTCTTGAAAGTTCAAAACAACCAAAATGCATTATTTCCCATTTTAGCGACCTCTAAACATTAATGAGTTTGAAAAGAAGTTTATTC
>OZ005744.1:132286044-132396044 GCA_963930735.1 Dioctria linearis | reverse complement strand
TTGTTGAAGGTAAATGTTGTCCAGATGAATACCATCCAATTTCGGCCATAAAAAATCATTAATCATCTGTCGATAGCGCAATCCATTCACCGTAACTGTTGCTCCAGCCTCGTTTTCCAAAAAGTAAGGTCCAATGACCCCGCGGGACCATAAACCGCACCAAACCGTCACACGTTGAGGATAGAGAGGCTTTTCAACAATAACTCTTGGGTTTTCCGAGCCCCAGATGCAACAATTTTGCTTGTTGACGAAGATATCGAGGTGGAAATGGGCCTCTTCACTCAAGATGAGTTTTCGATGGAATTCGGATCATTTTCATGCATTTCAAGGACCCAATCAGCAAAGACTCGACTAGTTGATGATCGGTCCGCTTGAGTTCTTGTGTTAACTGAACTTTATAAGCCTTAGGACCCAAATCTTTATGCAAAAATACTGTGTAATGACGTTTGTGGAATGCCTAATTCCAAAGAACGACGAGGAATGAACAAACCTGGGTTTTCTTCAACACTTTCGGCTACGGCAGCAATATTCTCGGCTATTCCTGAGCGACGTGCACGGGTTTTATTCTCCACATCACTAGCTTGTCCCAACAGCTCGAATTTTTCTACCAATTTCTGTATTGCGGTCCGACAAGGTGCTTCACGACGACCCAAAAATGTTCGAGTTTTACGAACCGTCTCTGCCACATTTTTACCATTTTTATAGTGAATTTAATAATTTCAGTTCGTTGTTGAATCGTGTATCGTTCCATTTTTATTAATCGCGTATTTTCTACTTGCCAAATGTCAAAAAATGACAGCTCCAGCTAATTAAACTAACACCTCTTATTGGAAAACCCTTTAGTAAATAAAATTACGAAAATTTACTAAATCGGGCAACCTCTTCTTGGTATTGCCAAGAAAACTCTGGGTTTTCACACGGTCTGAGAACGCGTCGACCTAGAGAGATAACATTTTCTAAACAGAGTTTTCATAGAAATATTAAATGAAATTTTAAAATGAACTAAATTGGCCAACCACATTCTGGTGCTGCCATACAGAACTTTTTGTTTTCAACTTATTTAGCTTTTATATTCATCTAGAGTACAATATTATTGGTCTTAAGATCAATTGTAACCTTTTCTCTTGTTTTTATGTATGAATCATTTTGTTACAGTGAAGAAGTCTATACTTTTATGGATCGGTACATATTCTATGTAATTTAGCAAAATGCTTCACCTTCGATAATCGCATTTTGAGAACAGATCATACACTACATGAGCCCCTTAAGTATATTCGCTAAAAAGATAATCGATTGTAGATAAAGTTGTAGTAGAAAAAGTATACCCGCTTGCTACTTCTCCTTACAAAAAAATTTACACGAAGTCAAAAAATTGAAGTTCCGGGTCCGAATTTTCGTTTTGAAAAATTTATAGAAATAGAGGAATTTAATTCTAAGTTCCCTTAAATTTAAAAAGAGGATCAAGTATAAGTATTGCAGATATATATATAAGATATTACAAAAAATTATGAAACAATTTTCTTGAAAGTTCAAAACAACCAAAATGCATTATTTCCCATTTTAGCGACCTCTAAACATTAATGAGTTTGAAAAGAAGTTTATTCTTAAATTAGCTAACAAATTCTGAATGAGCATTTAGACATTTAGCACTTTTTTATTTTGGGCCACCGTAATGTACATACATTGTGAATTTGCCACCATTGAACAATTTTTCAAAGTTCGGGAAGATAAAAGAAAGTTATATCCGTGATGACAGTGGTAATAGATCAACTTCAACAATTTAGAAGTTAGACGAAAACATACTGCTTACTTACTTGTGAACTTCAGTGTGGCATTTTGGATACAATTGAGAAAAGCAAAATGATTGTAATTACTGTAGGTCAATCTTATTAAGCGATGTAATGTTCCAAGGCATATTATCCTCTTACTTTGTGCACAATCCTCAATTAGCTCACAATCATCATGACTTGCTCTAAAGCGCAATGACTACATCAACAATATTTATGAACACATTCGATTTCCCAGTCAACCAGCTTAAACATTGAACATTCGATTTCCCTAGTCAACCAGCTTAAACATTGAATGTCTCTTTCAAATCGGCTAACAATATTCTTCGACTATTTTCACGTTCTCAGTTACCAACCAGATTCTCCTTCAGCTGTATAAGTTAGTAAAAGTAACCGTACATGAACAATAGTTTTAGGGAAAAACATGTTTTTAAGAAAAGAACCAACTTTAATTCTGTTTTCATAAATGAAATAATAGCCACGATTATTTCATTTGTCAAATTTACATAATGAGTTACAGTCAATATTTTAAGTACTTTTATTTTTATACCTACACACATGGTAAGCTTTAAAGCAGGTATCGACGCACAGGAGATAGTTTATGGGGGTTGGATATACTTTCTTTATGACGTGTCTCCTTTGGTCACATAGTACATATGACATATGTGTTGGCATCGGCATCATCTTTTTCTCTGTGGGAGGACGATGTTCTAGATAATGAAACTCAACTGTATCTGTATTACGGACATTACTACATAATTACCATTTACCAAATGCAGATTTCTTAAATTGAAGCGGTTTGATCTTTGGTTCCATAGTTCTTTTGCATATAAAAGATAAACACGATATGATGGGAAGATTCCACATAAATTCCACCAACAGATAGTAATTCAAAGGGATGAGCGGTATAATATGCATTGATCCGCGCAATCAATGCCCGACATTCCCGAAATGTAGTCTCGGACTATGCCCTTCGGCTTCAGAGACATTTTTCCGGTTTTGTTTCGTAAATTCAAGTATGTCGCCAATATTCATGTTGGATGTGGGTAAGAATTAGTACATACCAGATCTCGCTTCTCTTTCCATTTGTTGACAATATTGGATGCTGATCTTAGCGATTCTTATTCTCCTTGCCTATATCTTTTAATCTCAATATGTGCCGTCGATTTACTAGTTAGATTTTCATGTATCCCAACTGAGTTATAGAAATTGTTCATATATAATAGAGTTCATGACCAAGTGGCAGAAATACATCGAAGGGAAGACCGGCGAGCGTAGACTACCTACCCTGCAAACAATTGGACGAAATTCCGCCATAGTGAAATGAATTCGAAATAGAGGAAAACGCTCGTAGTTCGAAATATCTTCGATTTTTTTTTTAACTTAAACGAAGTTTTAGCGTCATGCCCTCATTTTCGAGATTTCGAATAGATGAACCGCTTGTGGCTCGAAATCTCTTCGATTTTTTTTACCACAAACGACATTTTCAAGTCTGCCGAAATTTCCGACAATTCGAAATAGATGCATCGCTTATAGATCGAAATTTCTTCGATTTGTTTGTTATATATAGAAGTTACGATATGGCTCATGTCAATTTCCGAGGAAGTCCTTAAAGCACATATTTTCTATTCTTGAAATTGTTTTTCGCGGGCATTCTAAAGTTGAGTGAAGTGCAAAGTGGAGTTTTAGTACGGTGATTATTTTATTTTTTTTATTCGATAGTGTATTTACTTAGTATTTGCAAAACGCCTTGCAAGAGAGGTCGATTCCAGGGGGGTGATTCTAATCTCTTCTCGTAGCTTAGGCGTTTATTTTAGTCACATATTTTGACATTTCACCTCAAATTTGTCGCACTTTTATATTGACCGTATTCATTTTAATTTATCCTTTTCATCAACCGTAAAATAAACTAAAATGAATTTTCAATGAATTAGTGTCAGAATACACGCCTAAAAGTACGACAAATTAGTCAACTGCTTCCGAGGTTGTGACAAAAATGTTATACTGTGGTAAATGGATATTCTACACCTAATTAGAGCAATACGAGTTCTCGAAATAATATTTTGAGTTTGTAATGTGAAGTGTCATTTTCAGATCATTCTACGTAATGCAGGGCTTGCCGAATTGAATGAAAACACGAAAAAATCAGTAGAAAACTTCATTTCTTTTAGGCGCATATTCTGACACTAAAGTACGACAAAAGATCAGAATCACCCTCCAGATCGTACCTACTGTTAAAGAACATCGAATCCAAAACGAACTATACGAACGCATACAAGAACTTCGAAAGAAAGTCGAGCTAGCGAAGCACTGTCGGGTCGCCAATACGATTCGATATCGTGATACGTTTTTTTTTTCCTGCAATTCGCAAGCACGTCGCGTCGCAAGCGAATTCGATTTCGAAGCTTAACTTCACCTAGTCAAATTGATTTACTTCGAATTCCATTCGGTTTTGAACCGCAATTTTGCGGGGCAGAGCAGTCTCTTGAAAGCTGTTGTAAACAGAAACAGTTAACCACTACACCCTTATTTACCAGTTTGTAAAAATCAATGTTTGGTTATTGAAAAATGTAAACATTTCTTTCAGAATAAAACAGGTATATTTCTCTTTGTCACACACATGCTCAATTTCCTTAAATGCTGCCTGAAATTCTTTCTTTCAATATTTGGATTCATTTTTTATTTTATTTATTTTTTCTAGTGACGCCTAATCTAATCAGTAATATATTGAAGAGCTCTTCAATTGAATTCTCTTTAAGTATTCGCTCGCCATTTGGCAGTAAAATTTCTACAATAGTGCACGCAAAGATGCCAACACTTTGCATTGAAACTACCGAAAATTGGGTTTAAAATTTCCGTGTTTTCACCTACTTAGTCAGAGAATAAGTTTTGGATAATATGTCGTTTTGCATGCAAAATGCCTTCCACTGACGTCATACTCAAATAGTTTCGTAATTTAGTTTTATTTCTGTTTATAACAGAAAAACCCGCTCCACATTTGCAGAAGAATGTGGCAAGCAAAATAAATACTTTATAAAATTAGTAAGATGAGGGAAAAACAATGTACCATCACCCTTTTCTAATTGCGAGACTTTATTCCAGTAGTCACATATTTCTAAAGATTTGGAAGGAATATTTTGGGCGCGAATTATTCTGAACTCGTTGTCTAAATCAGAGTAAGTACCTGTAGATACAATTGACCAAAAATGAACGGTTAAAGGTATTATAGAATTGAAATTTTCAATAGTTTTTGGACCTATTATTGCCATATTTTTTAAGCAAGCAATTGTTTCAAATGGAAAACGGCAAGTTATTTGCTTGGCAGTTTCAGTATAAAAATTCAAACAGCTTTTCCCAAAATTTTCAATTTCAACATTTTCAAGAGTAGGCATGCCCAAACAACAGCGCAGCAGTTATTTTGCCAACTAGATATATTTCTTCTAAAGGAAGAAAATTTGTCACGCCTTTGTAGTCTATATTTTCTACTGGAATTTCACGTAAAGCCGCTTCTTTTATGTAACATTTCAAAATCATTTTATAAAATGAAGTGATTCTATTGTAAATCAAATGAATTTTAATATTTCAGAAATTCTAGGTAGAGTTTTATCGTCGGATTTTCCAAAGTGTTACTAGTTCTTATAGCCCTTTCGACTTTCTCTATCGATGCTTGAACCTTAAAATACATTCTCAATGGTAAATAATGCTTGAAAAATCGTTGAACGCATAAATTGAGATAAAGCCAGCGCGCTGCTGACGGATGAAGAGTTTTATTTGGTTTAAGATGCCAAACTTCTTGGAACGATAGAAATTCAAAGGTTCGTTTAGGGCTATTTGAGAAATAATTGTGTACTTCTCTCAAAAGCTCTTCAAGGAACCGAGGCAGCTTCTCGCGAGCTTGTGATGCGCAAAGATGAAATGAGTGATAAACACATTTTAATAAAAATAATCCTGGATAATCTGCTTTTAACAGTGATGACACCGAATTATGTTGTCCCATCAGCAACCAGACAAATCATATTTTTTCTCTAAGGTACATTGTGATATGATTATAGAAATCTAAAAAAGTTGAAATGCTTAGCTTGTTAACTCAAAACCAGTTCGTCAATGCCCAATTACCCGTTATTAATCCATACAATCAAGCTGCAGTACCTTCTTCTACATCCAGCAATGCTAGAAATGCATCCTCAATTTTAAGAGAACAACTTAAGTTCGTTGATTCATCTATTATTATTGAAAATCAACGTTGCTTTAGTAAGTTTAGCAACGCATCCTTTCGTTCGACGCCCAAGACATATTTATCATCATCGGAGCTTTCGTTCGCCCTACATTCATTTCTGCTACAGCTTTTTTGTACAGATTCCGGCAATTCTTTTAACTAAATTAGTTAGGTGAGGCATTACAGCAAATGGTAAATCATGTTCCTTAAGAAATGCTGCCACTAGTAGCTCATTTTCTTTAAGCCTGTTTTCTATATTAGGTCCATTTTGTTTTTGAACTATTTGCAAAATAGTTTGTTGTTTGTTTTAGACTTTCTGCACTCTTAATGTGTGAAACACTTTGGGAGTGTCGCTTTATTTCATTAATTCCTGTTTTGCCATTATAATTCCAGGCATTGCAATAACAAAAATCCCCACCTTTTTTACTTCGCGAAACCCAGCCTTTAAAAATCCGATTTTGTTCCCAGGAAGAGTTGTACTTTTGATGATAATTCTTTCTTCGCTTTTTTTTAGCAATTACATTACAATCAAATTCACTATCACTTTCCCTTTCACTACTCATAATTACTCATTCGCATCATCTATGGGAGTTCTGGACCACTTTTTTAAGCCTCCAGGACTTCACCACAGATTGCGCCACCGTCTCTGGGTGGTTTGAGCCCATTCTAAATGCAGGTTTGTGTATAGGCTGCATTGGTTTGGGTCTTGGATACCCCATTGTGTCTTGGGTGCACCATTGAGCCTCGACTGCGCCCTAGCGGGATTAATCGGTACTACCGGGATGTAACATTTGATCTTGACTGCACCCTAGCGGCATTAGCCAGTATTACGGTTTTCTTGGATAGATATGTGGTGCGCCTAAATGTAGGCTTTTGGTTTTGAACTAATATTAGTAATAATTAAAGTTAACGCTAGGAAATTTTTGTTCATGCCAAAGGATTCTAGATGGTTGACGCGGGCATATTAGGGGGGACGAAATTTGCATCAGAAATCCTCTACGGGCTCTGGTTTTCGAGATATTAGCGATTTTACCTTTTCAGATATAGTTAATATTATTAATAATTCAAGCTACCTAGGATAGTTTTGTTCATGTCAACTATATTCTAGAAGGTGTTATAGGGGCGGGGGTTAGAGGGGGGATAAATTTTTTTGCTAGAGATCCTCTACGGGCTGTGGTTTTCGAGATATCAGCGATTTTACCTTTTTAGATATAGTTAATATTAGTAATAATTCAAGTTTTTTTTTGCTCATGGAGTGCTGCGTCTAAACGTAGGCTTTGTTCAGCATCATTCGAATTTCACAACATGACATCACCATGAACAGATTCTAGAAGATGTCAGTGAGACATTAGCCGATACTACCAGCATGCTCCGGTACTACGGCTTTGGATGTGTGGTACGATTCTCTTGGATATGTGAAAGTTTTTGCTTCACTTTTGGCCCACACGTGGCAGCATGCTACGGTTTTTTGCCCACACGTAGCAGCATGCCACGGTTTTTTTTTGGATGTGTGGTGGTTCTAAATGTAGGCTTTTGTTGTTTTCTAGTGTTGCGCCTGGTTTCGAATTAATATTAGTAATAATTGATTTTTCTTGAGCGCCTAAATGTAGGCTTTTGATTTTAAACTAATAATTAAAGTTAATAGTAGGAAATTTTTATTCATGCCAATGGATTCTAGATGGTGGGTATGTTGGGGGGGTAGATAGGTAGGGGGGGGGGTAATGAAATTTTCATCAGAAATCCTCTACGGGCTCTGGTTTTCGAGATATTAGCGTATTAATATTTCAAGTTATTTTTGCTCATGGAATTGGATTCTTGGCGGTGTGGGGTGGGAGGGGGAACAAAATTTTCATCAGAAATCCTCTACGGGCTTTGGTTTTCGAGATATTAGCGACATTTGGTCAAACAATTATCTAATTGGCAATTATATTATTACTAATTGGCAATTAGCTAATTGGAAGTTAGCAGCTTGGTTGGTAATTAGCTAATTGGCAAATAGCTAATTGGCAATTAGAAATGTGGTGTGATGCGCTTTACTGGAATTCTCATAAAATAAACAAATTTAAGTAATATCAACACTTGCTGTAAATATTTAATAGAAAACTTCAAATTTAAGGTAAAAATATGGTTTGCTGAAAATAATGATGTCAAACCAAATTAAATTTCAATATTTATTCACATCAAATTAATTATTTATTTCTAAATCTTAAGTTATAAACTTTTTCCCTATGTTCTATATTCAAAATTGGTAGCAATATAAGTGAAGTTCTATGAATCCTATCTTTCATTATCTCTAATAATTTAGAAATATTAATAATAAAAAACTAGTGTCACATTATTGATTTTTTATTTAACGATTATAATAATTAATTGGGTACAAATTTTCGTCATGCTGAACAAATTCAATTTTGTATGAACGTCCGATTGCTCCTTTATTGATTACGTAGAAGTCTCCCTTGGTGTTTATTTCATTCAAAGAGACCTCTGAAATTCTGCTGTACCTCGAAGGAAGAAAAAGATGGTAGTTTTCCAACTCGAGAACCACACGATCTCCAAATGCAGTTTTGCATCGCCTTGCTGCAACAACCTTATATTTCTGGCCCAGCTCCATTTGGGATGTCTTCAGGGTTGGTGAGTATTGCTCCAGCTTCTTTAGTTCTTCCATTGCGCCAGCCATTGTTTTACTCTAAGTCGTTGTTGCTTCCTTGAATTCCAAAATAAAACTGATTGCATATCTGATTCAGCTCCTGAATTTATAGTCATGATTCCAAAAGAAGTTTAATCCTGTTTAAAGCAAATTTGCAATATCAGCACATTAAGCTGAATGATTCATCTAATTTGATACCACACTTCCTGTAAGCAACCCAATTCCAAGAATTTTACTGATCGAAACGTTTCATTGGAATTCGTAAACATCCTGTTGTAAACAAATTTAAGCAATATCAGCAATTGATTCATGTTTATTCTACTGATCGAAACGTTTCATAGGAATTCGTAAACAAATTTTCACATCCTGCTGTAAACAAATTTAAGCAATATCAGCAAATGATTCATGTTTATTCTTTTCATATAATTTGATACCACACTTCCTGCAGGCAGTCAAAAATTTTATTGTTCCAAGAATTTTACCGATCGAAACGTTTCATTGGAATGTAAACAAATTTTCACATTTTCATGCATGCATTCATGTAAACAATCTTATTTGCAAATTCGACCAGCAGAATAAAGTAATCAAATTAATTTGAGTGATTTTCTTATCGTGTAATTCGATATCATCTCAGCCTGTAAGCAAATTCGTTGGAATTCATCCTGTTCAATGATTATTGTAGCAGCAGGATCATTCATGTTTACAAACCGTTGCTGTAAAAGCGCAAAGCAAACTCTTGGGGAGCACCAGTCAATCTAAGTGATTCAAAGTGTTAGTGTTGAATAAGAAAAATTAAAAATGTCTATCACAGTAATAAATGAAAGTTTTTCATTAATTAAGAAATTGCAAGAAGATGTGTTGAAGTGCTTAAGTGATGCAACTTTTATGAATAAAAACAATATTATTAAAGAGTGCAACAGAAACATTCGTAAATATCAAGCAGGAAGTGTAATAAGAGTGCTAGAAAACGACATTTGGACAGCTGTATTGCTCAAATTAAATCGTTGAGAGTGTTAATCAAAGCTCCCCATCGAGGTGGAGGAATCAATCAACGATTAATAAGAAGTGATTTTGTTAAGTGGGAAGAAATAAAAACAGCATTCGTAGGTAGAATTAGGGCAGGTGTTATCGTGAATATAAGCCACCTATATCCTAAGTTATTTATGCAAGATGCCTCCAAATTACTTGCTCGCCGCATTAAGAATACATTAAAACAACAATATCATATTAAAGTTGCTACAACGTTTTGCGGTGAGTTTATTAAAGAAACTGGTGATAATGAAGTTATTAAAGACATTAAGTACTTCCAAGCAAGAACTGCCCCAATCAGTGTGGAGGTTAATTTGAGTGAGTGGTATAAATTAAATATATACGACCCAATACTCACTCAACTAGAAGAGTTTCAAGAGAAAGATAGTGGTTGGGCACTGCATTGTGTAATACATTTAGCGGTGCATATCAACAAGTTTGAACCGACTCGGGGATCATTTTATATACCTCTACCGAAGGCGATTGCATCAAAGAAAGCTTGCATTAATTTGAAGAATAATGATGAAGCATGCTTCTCGTGGGCAATATCATCAGCGCTATATCCTGTAAATGTCCTCTCCGATAGGATCTCATCATATCCACATTATTCTACTGTGCTAAATTTAACTGGAATGACATTTCCAATGACGGTTAAGCAAATTACACAATTTGAGAACCAGAACGATTTATCAATAAACGTATTCATCCTACAGAAAGAGCGTTTCTTCACTACAGTTCCAGTTGGACTTACGAAACACAGGATGGAGTGACATGTAAATCTCTTAATGCTACAAGATGACAATGACCAGGATGATGATGAAGATGAATTTCATATGGATGATGATGATGATGCTAGCAGATATCATTTCTGCTGGATTAAAGATCTTTCGCGCCTTGTATCGAAACAAACTTCGAAGCGTAATGGTAGACGGTATATATGCGACAGATGTTTGTTCCACTTTTACTCTGAAGAAAAATTAACATCACACACTCCCGAATGCGAGAAACAAAACGAATGTAGGATTATGTTTCCCTCAGAGAAAAAGAAATGGTTGGAATATAAGAATTATAACCATAAGCATCCAGTCCCGTTTTGTGTGTATGCTGATCTTGAATCAATATTGAAGCCGATTCAGGGAAACGATCAAAATACACAGCGAATCCAGGAAAATGAAGTTCACAGCATAGGATTCTATTTCCACTGCAAACATTATGCTAAGCTCTCATATTACAGAGCATGTCGAGGCAAGGACTGTCAAAAATGGTTTGCATTAGAATTGCAAAAGATTGCATCCATAGCTGTACAGGAGAAGCTGAACATCAGGCCAATGCAACCCCTGACTAAAGAGAAACGGCGGTCATATACGGAAAATACTTGGTGCCATATATGTGAAAAAACGTTTGCAGATGATGAGGAACGAGTCCGGGACCAATGCCACTTAACAGGAAAATATCGAGGACCAGCGGATAATGCATGCAATCTCATGTATCAAGATTGCTCCATAGTTCCACAAATTTTTATAATTTATCCGGATATGATGCCCACTTCATTATTAAGGATATAGCTACAGCTTTCCCAGGAAAAGTTGATCTCTTACCAATAAACAAGGAAAGATATATCTCGTTCACCAAGCACATGGAAGGCAGCTACATAAAATTCAGATTCATCGATTCCTTCCGTTTTATGGCAGAATCTTTAAATCAGCTATCATCATTGCTGCCAATGGATAAATTAAGCACTACAAGATCAGTATGGCAGGGATTGGATGACGACACTATCAAACTTCTTACGCGCAAAGGTGTCTTCCCATATGATTTTATTGATGACTGGGATAAATTGGATTTCCGGAACTTGCCAATACAGGAAGCGTTCTACAATAAACTGACTGACAGTGCTATATCTCCTGAGGATTACAATCATGCTGAAGAGGTCTGGCAAAAATTTCAAATACAAACACTTGGTGAATATTCAGATCTATACCTTGAGACTGATGTTCTCCTATTCGCCGATGTGTTTGAGAACTTTCGAGAAGTGTGCATGAAGACATACATACTAAAATACACTAATATCTGAAATTAAAGCTGATAACCGACGTAGATATACTGCTATTCATAGAGATATAGTAAAGCCAATAACAAATATATGGATCATTTTAAGTCTGAGGAGAAAGAGAAATACTTGATGTATTATGATGTGAATAACCTTTATGGATAGGCCATGTCACAGCATTTACCAACCGGAGGATTCAAATGGGTTGATGTTCCCAATATTGACTTTTCCGAAATTCCTGATGATTCTCCAACTGGATACATATTCGAAGTCGACTTGGATTATTCTCAACATCTGAATGATAAGCATAAGGACTTACTGTTTTGCTCTGAGCATGCAGCACCACCTGGAGAAAAATTAGAAAAGCTTCTGACAACAATACATCCAAAAACTAAATATGTTATACACTACACTTGACGCAATGCTTATCACATGGACTCATCCTGAAAAAAAATTCACCGGGTACTTCAATTCGACCAATCAGCTTGGCTTAAACCATATCTTGACCTAAATACCACCAAACTGATGCAGGCTACAAGCGATTATGAGAATGGCAGCTATAAGAAGATGAATAATGCTGCTTTTGGTAAGACCATGGAAAATGTACGCAAGTATAGCGATATCAAGCTTTGCATGAAGTGGGAAGGTCGCTATGGTGCAAAAGCTCGGATTGCGGCACCCAACTTCCACAGTGCAACGATATTTGATGAGAATTTAGTTGCTGTGGAATTAAGGCGACTCAAAATATTATTCAATAAGCCGCTCTATATAGGAATGGCAGTTATGGAAATTTCGAAAATATGCCTCTACGATTTTCACTACAGTTTTATGCAGCGTGAGTATGGAGATAAATGTAAAGTCATGTATACTGATACAGATTCTCTAATATATGAACTTGAAGAGAAAAATGCATATGAATTCATGGCCGAAAATATAAAGAAATTTGATACAAGTGATTACACAGAAGATAATGAATTCAATTTACCGCTCATGAATAGAAAGATTCCTGGGCTAATGAAGGATGAGCTGAGTGGGAAAATCATGAGCGAATTTGTAGGCTTGCGCTCGAAAATGTACAGTCTGCGTATAAACGCTGGTAAAACTGCAAAAAAAGTGAAAGGAGTAAAGACTAATGTAGTCCAGAGGCATATCAATTTCGAAGACTACGTCGAATGTTTGAATAACAAGCGAATACTAACTGCTAATCAGAGCTCCATACGATCTCATCACCATAACGTATACACTATCAGTCAAAAAAAGATTGCATTGAGTCCCTATGATAGTAAGCGTCATATTATGAGCGGAGCGACTAATACTCTACCATGGGGACATTACTCTATTTCATCAGATCAACAAGTAGCAGCCGCAGAAAGAATCTAAGTCAAGTGTAAATAATAAATGTATTATAGTTTTAGTTTTATTTATTCAAGTAATTTGTTTTGAACATGTATAATTGTAAAATAAAAAAAGTATTGTAATTATAAATTTATTGTAATTGTATTATAGTTATAGTTGTTTTCAAGAAATTATAAAACATCTTTGTTATTAATCCAAGAATTGTGCTTTGATGAAAATCCGAGCCATTTCACGTAAGCTTTATCTCCACTCTTCTTTAAGATTTTCTCTACGAGATATAGGTTTGGGTGTTTAACTTTTAGCAGCTCCAATTCATAAAAGCCTCCTGTGATTGCATTTCCTTGATAATCTTCCAGCCTCACATATCGACTGGGGTTTGTGCTTTGAACTTTAATAATTTTAAAAATCTCAGCTGTCCAGTTTGGTGTATAGCCTTTCTCAAATATATGCTTGTATTTGGTGATGCGTACAAGATCTCCAACTTTATGCATTGCAGGAACAACAATCTTTATATGATTGTATACAGTTGAAAGCAGTTGTTTCGCATTGGACGCGTTGATATCACGTGCCCTCATTTTTGTAGTTCGATGTATTCTTGAGTTGTATTCAGTGAGCAGTTTCTTTACCATACCAATCCACTGATAAGTTCCGTTAAAGCTGAATTCCTTCCACATCATATCCTTCAGAGTTCGGTGTAATCGTTCCACTATTGATGCTTTGAGGAAACTGTACGTAAAGTAATGATTAATTGCATGCTTCAGCATTACATTTTTATAGAGCCTATTGTAGAATTCCGTTCCATCATCAGTCTGCAGGTTTTTAGGTATTCGTCCCTCGCTAAATATAGACTGCATGGCATCTCTTACTTCTACACCGCTTTATCTTTTATTTGGAATTGCCCATGCGTATTTGGGGAAGGTATCAATGACTGTCAGCAGATAGCGGTAACCCTTGTTCACATACTTGTAGGGATCCATTTCAACCAAGTCTGCCTGCCACAAGTCATCTAGTCCTTTGATAATCACACGACGTCGTTTAAAATTTTTTCTCGCTGGTTTATGCAGCTCATTTACCGCTTGCCTCTTGTCGTGTCCCTAGGTAATCAAACACTTCATTCTCAACAAATTCACTACATTTATTTACTTCACTGATATCACTAACTTAACTTTAACTTTTTCTAATTATTAGCTCCGACCCATCGCTGTTTAATTGTAACCCGAACTGACCACACCACATTCAGTTGCGCACCTCGAAAACTTGCACACGGAAATCGGAAGTAGAACATGACCCTCAAGATAATGTAATTATGATGCGGTAATATTCTACAACCGATGACGAAAACTACTGGCCAATGTCACTGATAGCAAGCAGCTGTGCTGTTGTAAACAAAACGGGCAATGACCGTACTCTATGCGAAGTAGCATGTTTAGTCACTGCCGCCGTAATGTAAACAATCATCACATTATTTAGCAATAAGCGGATACCTTACTGTGCGAAGTAATGTGTTCCGCTATTGCTTGCTACTTTACTACCGGTACACCTGCCATGCTCTTGCTTCCGTTTACCAGCAAACTGGGCCACAACATCCCTCCCCCCTGGAAAAAACTTGTTCCCAGAGGAACTAGGTCCGGTGTCCCACTTATCTAATTCAGTCTCGTCTTCAACTGGATTCCTATTCTCTTTTTTACTACTACTATTCACCCTCCCTAAGTACCTGTTTATACTATCCACGGCTCCATTTGTTTTACTCACAATATCTTTCAATGCTGACATCCGCTCTTGAATCCTATTTTTTGCCTCCTCCGCTGAGGTAACCAAGACTTTATTAATGCTCGGTGTATTTGTGCGTTTTTCCGTACCCTTCTTCAAGACGATTGTCTCGACACGTTCATTTCCTGTTATGTTTCGGAAGAGTGGATTTTGTTTCACAGGTCTTGCCTCGCCTTGTATTGCTACCTTTTCATCTATACAATCGATGATGGCCTTGCCTTTAAGAAAGTCCATCCCCAGTGTCCCATCGGTAGGTATTGAGTCTGTGTCTTCAATCGTGTGGAATTCACAGGACCGAATGACTGAACCGATGCGTAAACGGGCCTTGCAAGCTCCCATCGAGCTGTTTTGAGCTCCAAATAATCCCCCTATCATTATCCTTTGTTGAGACTGTACGGGTGTATTTTTTTTTATTCGACTTATCTTAATTATGCTACAAGTCGCTCCAGTATCCACAAGTAATCTTAATCTATCTTCCACTCCTATGTCTGATCCTACTGTAATTATGTTATTATTTAATGGGCTTAATTCTAGTGTACTGGTTTCCTTTATTTGATTTTTAAAAAATTCTGATTTTGTCAATGGAAGGCAGCTGTGGATGAATTCCCCAGCTGCCGCTCTCCGTTTCCCAACTGCCGACTGTTTTGCTCTGCTAAGTATTTCCGCAGACAGTTTTCAGTGAAGTGATCGCAAGTTCTGCAAAACTGGCAGTATAAAACTTCCCTTTCCTCTCGAGATTCATTTCTTCCGCTTGTGGCTACATTCGCAAATCTCACTTGCTGCTTCCTACATTCCATCGCTACATGACCATAGCCTCGGCATCTGGTACAGAATGGGGGCTGTCGTTCCGCACCACATTCCTTTGCGAAGTGTCCCTCCTTTCCACATCGAAAGCATTGCTTAGAACCTCTCTGACTGTTTCTGGGCGGGGTTCCTCGGTATTCTCTTACACTTGACTGAGATGGCCTCCCTGGATCTTTCTTGGCCAACCTGGGCTCCCATGTATTCTGAGGGGCTCCGCCGTTACTCTTAAACACTTCCCCTGCTCCTGATGGCCGAAGTTGAAGACGTTTTGCATCCTTCTCGAAGTAAGTCGCTTCCTCATGCACTGCCTCCAGAGACTCGAACTTCCTTCCCGTCAGATGTACCTGAGTGGCATGATTAAGCACACCTCCCTTGAAGGTTGCCCCTGCATCAGACTCTAACTCCGCTATTAGTCCTCCGTCTTTGTCCGGGTACTTTGCTGATACGGCTGTCTTGATCTGGCTCAACAGTTCCTTCAATCGGTCCGCAAATTCTCGGATGTCTTCACCTGGTCTGTGTCTGCAAGCCACCATCTCCGGTCGCAATTGCTAAATGACTTCTTCGGTATATAAGCTGTTTTAATTATCAATTGCAGAGCTTCAAAATCTTTTGGTTCCTCTGAACTTACCAGATAGTAAGCATCATCTGTCAACCGATACTTCACACATTTCATAAAAATGTTCTGCTCCTCAGGCTTCAGTCGGTCATACAAATCCTTGCCGCAGCTTAAGAATCTGTACACCCCTTTAATCAGTTTTGGATATCGATCTCCGGAAAACATGGGTACGTACTTGACGACCATATCCATCACTTTATCTTGAATATCCACCATTTCTATGTGATCTTCTTTTGATTTTCCACTTTCCTTATGTCTTATTTGGTTTCGTTCGCTTCCCTCTTTTCCACTCGGCGCTAACTTCTCTTTCTTTCTTGTACTTTGCTCTGTTTCTGAATGTTGCTTCTGCTCCTTAGGCTGTTCCCAGAATAATAATTTCCTTGGCTTGAACCCCTTACTCGTGATCGCTTTATTATTGTCTTGATTCGGACTTCTCTGTGAAGATTTATCGAGCCCCAACTCTTTCTCTAGTTCTGCTGTAGCTTCCTCGGCCTCCTTTAGCTGTATCTTTAGCGATTCTATATTCTTTAAGAGCCCTTTTTTTCTTTCTGGGTTTCCTCCAATGCTTGTTCTGCTTCTATTTCACGGCTCTGGATAACTTCGAATGCTGCTGCCACCAGTAGATCTAAGGCTTCGCCTTTTGTACTTTTTTTAGCACTCTCAGTCAGTTTCTCCAGTAATTTCTCTGCCTCTTTTTCTGTCCACCTTTTCCGTAACTCTCCCGTTATATGCTCCTCTATATATTGCCAGTCCTGTTCATAACTCTGCAATATTGTCTGGCATTCCTTAAGCTCTTGTGCTTTCAGTTCTAATTCCCTTTCCTGGGCCTTATAGCGTGCTAATTCCTCCCTAGTGTATATATTACTCCTACCTGTGGACATTTAAGGTATATAACCAAGCTAGTACCATGCAGACATTGATACGCTGCCACGGATTATTCCCCACATCTCCTATCCTTATTGTAAACCCAACTAGACTCAACCTCTTGACCACAACTATTTCCGATAACTCCGATCCTTATATAAAACAACTGAAATTACCGTCACTATACTCGAGACCATTAAACGAACCACGATTAGTCTTCCAAACTTACTATCTACTATCCTTAGTCTCCTATTGCTTAACCACAAAATTCTCAAAAACAAATCCAATATTTTTTTAAAATTTTTATTTTAAACAACAAAAAAAAAAAAAACACAAAACAAATCTTGAATCAGTTTTCACTGTACCCATGATCGGTTAGCTAAATTCTAGCGTCTATACTTCATAAACATACTCGTATCTAACGCTAAGCATTCCAAACTCTAACACAATTACCACACGCAGTTACTCTGAATTCAGATATTATGCTCACCGAACACGACGTTGAAAAAACTTCTAATTCTCACTAGTTAAAAAATTTTCCACCTTACAACATTATTTTATTTTAACTTTTTATCTGTAAGAAAGAAGCATTATCCTAATCTCAATCATTCAATCAATTACTGTAGGCTGAAAAGTTAATGAAGTAGCTAAAAAAAATAATGTTAAATAAATGGCGAAGCCAAATGAGGCTTTGAACAAATTTAATTAACGTGGTTGTTTAAGAAAAAATGGAGCAGTTAAAAAATAATGTTAAATAAATGGCGAAGCCAAATGAGGCTTTGCACCAATTTAATTAACGTGGTTGTTTAAAAAAAATGGAGCAGTTAAAAAATAATGTTAAATAAATGGCGAAGCCAAATGAGGCTTTGCACCAATTTAATTAACGTGGTTGTTTAAAAAAAAATGGAGCAGCTAAAAAAGCTTAACTCCCAATATATAAAAATTTTAAAAATACAATACCTTTTTAAACCGGCTCCGCCAAATGTCGTGTCCCTAGGTAATCAAACACTTCATTCTCAACAAATTCACTACATTTATTTACTTCACTGATATCACTAACTTAACTTTAACTTTTTCTAATTATTAGCCCCGACCCATCGCTGTTTAATTGTAACCCGAACTGACCACACCACATTCAGTTGCGCACCTCGAAAACTTGCACACGGAAATCGGAAGTAGAACATGACCCTCAAGATAATGTAATTATGATGCGGTAATATTCTACAACCGATGACGAAAACTACTAGCCAATGTCACTGATAACAAGCAGCTGTGCTGTTGTAAACAAAACGGGCAATGACCGTACTCTATGCGAAGTAGCATGTTTAGTCACTGCCGCTGTAATGTAAACAATCATCACATTATTTAGCAATAAGCGGATACCTTACTGTGCGAAGTAATGTGTTCCGCTATTGCTTGCTACTTTACTACCGGTACACCTGCCATGCTCTTGCTTCCGTGTACCAGCAGACTGGGCCACAACACTCTTACTCATCGTAATTATAAATATCAAATTCACCATGTCGTGTAGGATTGTGGTAGGTCGCGATCCGTGGTATCCCGCGGATTTTTTCACATCCGGGGTCATGATGATTTGTGTTGCCCGCGTTGCCAGAGGGTGGCAGGGCCTATCCGGCTTTTATTACATGAACGGGGCGAGCGCCCGGCTGTGTCCTGGATGGAGACCGCTGAACCGACACATTCATACATGGTGAATTTTCCCTTGATTCCCCATGGAAACACTGGCTGGTCCGCCTCAGGTAAGCAGCATTTTTATTCGTTGTATTTGGGTTATTTGCAACCATTCTTTTTACCTTATAGGTGGCACTTTGATTATAAGCGGGGAAAACAGTACCTGTTTCTGCTGCGTTTTTTTCCGAGGGGATCCCGTGGCAGCGTTTTATAGTATGCTGTTTGCCACCCCTACCGGATCACCATTAGCATCAAAGGGTGGTGCGAGCTCCCCTGAGTTACCTCCAGGGTATGAAGAGGCCGTGGGCGCGCTTGAGGCTCCCGAAGATTGGGATGTGGACAACCGCATGGAAGATGATTTAGAGGAGTCCGATGATTGGCATGCGGACGGACCAGCTTTTTAGCTTCCTTAAGAAGCCAGATTTGTCTACCATATAAAAATGTTGTACTTATTCTATCCTTCTTCTTTTTCATATAATTTTAATTAAACTTTTAGTATAAAATAAAAAGGTTGTTCTTCATTTTTTCCGGTTCCTTTTTCAGGATTTTTGTTCCTGTTTTGCTCTTGGTTTTGGTCGACGCGGTCGTTCGGCACTTGATCGGTTTGGCACTGGCTTTCGGTTTGACATTGATCTTTTCCTTATATTTTAGGTACCCTTTTTTATTTAATTTTATTAAGGGTTGTCTACACTTATTTGTTTTACATTTATTTTCTTTGGGGGATTTCTACTGCCTCCCCGTTTTGTTTTTTGTTTTACTTGCTTTAGCTTATTATTTGTATATGCATTTCTAAGCGGGTGTTAGTGGTTATTTAATTGTTATACTAGGTTAGACTATGTTTATTTATTTATAAATTTTTTACTTCTACTTATCTTTCTTTGTCTTTTCTAGTTTTAGTATTATTATGATTTCATACTTTTTCTAACGATATATGTTCTATTCTAATATTAGTGGTTATTTAACTTTTATGCTAGATTAGTTTTGTTATTTTTTGTTATATTTATTTTATTACTTATACATTTTTATTTATATTGTTTATTATTATTATTTGACAATAGCGGGGGGGGATGTCTTTTATTTTGATTTTGGGATTCTCTATATCCACTATTTTATTTTAATTCTAAAGCTAAATAATTATTTATTTATTTCGTCTCCCCTATTGTTAATATTATTGTCTCTTATTACTAACTTATTTATTCGGGGTTAATAAAAACCACTTAAATTTTTTTTTTATGTATTCTACTACCAGTGATGGCGCTTCGTTATTGTGTGGATGATAATTTTTAATGAATGGGACTAGCCATTTGGCGACCAGGTACAGTACCATACATGTGATGACAACAACAGTTAAGGATACTGATGTTGCAGCTAAGACATGTGTAGGGTGGTGACTGATATGATGAACTATTTTTTCTAATTTTTCGTCCAGTTCTTTTAATGGCTGGGTACCTTCTATGATGATTCTATTAGTCTCATATCCTGAGTATAGTTTTGTGTGTTTCTTTTCAGACTGTACCTTTTTGTTGGTTTCATTAAGATATTTATCCACTATTTGTTCTAATGGAGTTATATTTGGGAAATAAGTGGGTTGTTTGAGACTCAATGGCTGGATATTCTCTGCCTCGTAGTGTACATGTCAATGGCTTTTGGATTTGCTGTAGTGTAGTTTTGACTACACTGATCTGCTGTCTTTCCAGGTCGGCTAGTGCTTTTGAATTTGTTTCGAGCTCCTCGAGTCGACTATATACCTCCTGTTCATTAGTGTTGTCCATGGACCCGAATAGGTAGTGCATTGCATTGCCTTTTCCATCGAAGATAGATCTTTTTGATCTTGATTTTGGGACCACTTCTCGAATGACACTTGTTCTCCTCTTGATATTTTCTAAGAGTGAATGAACGTATTTTTGTTGTACCAGGCATTGCTCATCGGTTTGAGAGCGATTTGAACATAGTCGGTAAACTAAGTGTTCCGGCTGTTCTGCCATAAATGTTTGGTTGTCCAGTTCCATTAGATTAATCTCCGTTAGTATATTCCATGTACTGTGGTATACTTGAAATTTTCCTAAATCTTCATACGGTCTTCCTGTATTGTTCAGGGACTTAATGTGTAGGGTTCCGTTTGTATTTGTCCCACTACCAGATGGAAACAGCATATTAACACCAATATGTGCTTCATGTTCTGTAAAAAATGCAGGAGAGGCTTCGTTAGTCAATTAGTCGTACTAGATGATCTTGTGTGTAAAACTAGAAGATCTTAATTTAATTGTGGAATTTAGTACGGACCTAACTTATTTACTAAAGATATATGTACCAGTGTCCTACTCATAATAGGGCTTCAATCGTTTGTTGTGTACGACAACCTGCCGCTTGCCTATTTTTATGGTAGTGTTTGTTGGGCTGGGTACATTGATTACCAGATATGGGCCAACCCAGATTTGAGAGAGTTTGTGTTTGCGGCTTTCACTTTTGAGGAGGACTTTGTCTCCTAGGTGGAAAGTGTTTAGTCGTAATATACCTTTGAGCGTTGTTTGCTGGCTAAGAGATTTTTACGAGCCGTAGCATGTGATTTGTGGAGTCTGTATTTGAGTTTATGGTAATAACTTTCGTGGTTATAAATCTCAGCCCTGGAAGGATTGCATTCGTTTAAAAAAAATTCCAGCATGCAGACAAAGATAACCTAATATTAAGTTAACTTTGATGAAGATTTATAATCCACAAAGGAGTAAGGCTAATTGAATCTCAGCTTCATTTACATCAAATAATAAATTTATTATGCAGCTATTCACGGTTATTAGTAGGGTCAGGGGCTTTAATTGGCTCTTAACTTTATAATGTTCATTAACCGTTAATGGCATACTGCTTACTGGGATAATTAATTCACTCGGAACATGAAATTCCTTTTTATGAAGGACTTACATCCACACCATTTCCATCTCTACGTTGTCGGGATGACTGATATTTGAAACATTTTCATAGAACTGTAGATGGTACACCACCCCACCCCGTACGCAACTACGAACAAAATGATGATTAAATGCGTTCCATTATCAAAACCCTGTTTATATGGTTGTTTTGTTCATATATGTAGGTATACATTGCCAGAGATTATATGCTGCATACCCTCCTCAATTCACTCTATATTTTCAGCATTGCTTGCAACTCTAATTATTTAATTACGCGGAGGAAACGTTCAATAATTAAGGTTTAAAAGAATACTGATGAAGACAAAATGTTCTGACATCATCCCTCCTCTTATCCTCTTGGTGGTTCCTTGACCCGGCGCACTCCAAGCTGTCAGTTTGGAGATTTATCAAGTCAGATCCGCTTGTCGACCTTAGCCAATCAATTCAAATGTGTCCCCAATTATTGTTACTTAAGAGTATTGTTACGCGCCACAAAGTGATGTAAGCGACATCTATTGGAAATGGAAACAACCTTAGGTTAATGACATCCTAGTAAACTGGGTTTAGAGAACGGAATATTCAGGAAGGTTCTAGGATAATTTGTAGAGTATAAATACGGCACTACTCACATCCAGGAGGCGAGTTTTATTTCAGACAACGACGTGAACGAAGTAAGCTATTTGGATTGTGGTTATTAGAAGTACAGTACTAGCGATAACTATAGATTTGATTTGATAATTGTTTGTGAATTGTAGTAAAGTTAAATAAAGAAAGATCTTTTGAATTATATCTGAAATATTGTGTTTAAAATAACCAACCAAGGCCACGCTCGTAACAGTATATTGAAATACCGCCATCAACGACGGCACAGGCCTGTAATATGATTATGACCTTTATTGGCATATGTCTTTACACCACCGTTCAAGTTTTGGTGTAATCGTACACAACTGGTGTAAGTAACAGCATCGACATACAATGGAACTTTAACGATTTTTATGCAAAAGTACGTAAGTGCGTCTCATTGAAATATGGACGGTTCAAGGATTGTGATAATTGTACTGATTCTGTGAGTGCGAGGTGAGTAAACTTGATGAGGTATTGTATTATACTTGGTTTGACGAATTACGCCAAAGATGCATTTACATTTGGGGGATTTATTATTAACAATATGTCGGATACATTCATTTAAAAAGTTATATATTTTAAACTTATAAACATTTTTTCAGTATTAATATTACATTTCTAATCAAATGTTTCCTTTCTAATCAATTGTTCATGTTTTACTAAATTTTGTTAATCTCTTTCCATATTCTAACTGCAAAATATATATCACTACTTATCATTATAACTTCCTCAATTTCTACGAATTGGGGTAAATCGTAATTGTCATTTCCATTTATTCAGTACATTACATTCCGGTTATATAGCAATGCGCGCTTTCAAAAAATGACATTGTTACGTGCCACAAACTGATACAAGCGATATCTATTGGAAATGGAAACAACTTTAGGTTAGTGATATCCTAGTAAACTTTGGGTTCGGAGCATGGAATATTCAGGAAGGTTCTAGGATAATTTGTAGAGTATAAATACGGAGCTACTCACATGCCGGAGGCGGAGTCTTATATAAGACAGTGAAGTGAACGAAGTTACCTATTTGGATAACGATAATTAGAAGTACAGTACTAGCGATAACTATAAAGAATTGATTTGATAGTTCTTTGTAAATGTTATAAAAGTAAACAGTGAAATTAAATAAAACAAGAGTTTTTAATGATATTTCAAATATTGTGTTTTAAATAACGAATAAGGCCACGCTCGAAATAATATTTTACAAAGTTTTCCATCAGTATGTAAGTTAAATATTTGTATAACGACGCGTGATCTCTTTTTTTAACTGAAGCGATTGAAATGAATTGTTTTTTTCCAAAAGAGTTGTCGGTTTGAAATTTTGGCGGATTAGTCAATAATTGTTCTTGATGATGAAAACTTAGTGTTTTACATATTTATTTATTATCTGTATAATCTTATTATCAGATGTTTTAACACTTACATTGAAAGTTTTCTTCCAATCTGGAGTAACCAAGCTCTTCCAGGTTTTGTTTGACCAAAGAATATTTATCAAAAGCTTCATCTGGCAAAATGCACAAATTGTATGCTTATTTGATACGGTCGGGTGGTAACAGTCGGGAAGAAGCAAAGATTGACTGAGACAATTTTGCTCTGTTCTCTTGATATCCTCCAAGCACGTAGTTTCTTGTTTCATTTTGCTGCCTGACTTGACCACCCATCTTATCCTTTCATCTTACAATTCACCCTCTTTTCTACTTCCTGCAATGCAATGTAATGAAAGTGAAATTCTCCCAAACAAAGTATTCTTGATGAAACCGGTTTCACAGAGAAGAGGTAAAAGAATCAAAGAGAACACGCAATGCAATGCATGGGCCTGATGCAGAGTGCAGACACTGGTTCTGATTCTGATGATTGGACAACCTACCACTCGCCACCGTGGTGAGCGGCAGGTAGTGAAGAAGTAGAGAATTTTCCTACAGTTTGGTAGAACAAGTCGTAATATCACAACCCCAACATGTGACTGGGTGGTGAGTAGCGGCACAGTATATTTATACAGTAGCCCAGGTTAGAACAAACTAATAAAAGTGTATTTTAGAATTTTAATTACAAACCTCAAAATTTCTCCCATAAGAGGGAACTATTAAGTATGATATGGATGTCAATGAAGAAACAGTAGCTAGTTGCACAATGGTTGGGAGAAGTATTAGTTTTATGTAAGTACACATCTCAGCACCAGTCTGCAAATGTATTGTTCCATTACCAAACAGCTGTTTGATTGCAAAGTGGTGTTCGTTCCATGGACAGTATAACAGGCAAAATGGCTGTAATGTTTGTGTTAGTTTGATAGTTCTACCAA
Source organism: Dioctria linearis (assembly GCA_963930735.1). NCBI lineage: Eukaryota > Metazoa > Arthropoda > Insecta > Diptera > Asilidae > Dioctria > Dioctria linearis. The sequence goes on along the minus strand of OZ005744.1, from coordinate 132,371,382 downwards.
ACAGAATTGCATGGGAAGTGGAACAAAGTGTTTGTACCTTTTATTTCTTGCAGAAATAGTTTTGATTGTCATTTTGCCTCTCTTCCTCTGGCACAAATTTGTGCATGCTGTAAGTTTTGTTTCTTCCACTTTAGATTTACATAGGAAGCTTTGTATTAGAAATTCACTAGTGTGTTAGGTAAAACTGTTGAAAGAGAAAGTATAGTCTCTTTATAGAAGTATCCTACTCGCTTGACAGTTTTGACAGAGCTGGGCTACTGTATGAAAAAGCTAAAAATGTTTTTAATTTGTTATTTCATCACACAACCCATTATATTTTTGGTGACAAGTTTCAAGTCTTGGTTTGACTAATCAACAGGTCCCAGCAGCGAAATTGAGTGACTTGAAGAACAAATGAAAAAATAGAACGAAGAAAAGAAATGAAAAAAATGAAGGAAATTGAGAAAAATAAAAAAAATATAAATTATTAAAAAATTTTAAAATATTTGAAAAACCAGATTCATTCGAAACGAATCGAACGTTTATTCGCCCGAAGTGGTCTGAAAAAAGAAAAAAGAAAAAGGAAGAAGGAGAAGCGTTTCGCGTTAACAGAAAACCTTACACTCATCGGTTTTAGAGCAAGTTATACTCTAGGATATATACCAAGGACGTGGAGGGAAGTTAAGGTAACATTTATACCTAAAGGGAGGGCGTTCACCTGCATTACCGAATTCCTACCGTCCTATCAGTCTAACTTCATTTCTCCTCAAACCAATGGAGAAAGTGTTAGACAACTATATTAGGAGCGGTCCACTCAAGCGATCACCGCAGCACCCAAATCAACATGCTTACCAATCAGGAGAGTCCAAGCAGGAATTGAACCTTCCTTGATAAAATGTATAAAAGATATGCTAGAAAGCCGGAGAATCACAGCTAACCTGGGGGAGGACTCTATTACAGTAGTGGTTACCAAGGGATGTCCCCAAGGTGGGGTACTGTCCCCTCTACTATGGCCTCTGGTTGTAGATGATCTCCTACAGAAGCTAACAAACTCCGGCTATGACAATCAGGGATATGCGGATGACCTGGTCATTACAATTAGGCGCAAACATGATCAGATAATCTATAATATATTGCAAAATGCCCTAAACATAGTTTGCAACTGGTGCCAAATAATGGGACTTCGAGCCAATCCTGGTAAAACAACAAGTGTTCCCTTCACGAGAAAAAGGAAGCTTTACCTACAAGCACCATACCTTGAGGGAACAGTAGTGGAATTCTCAAAGGAAATCAAATATCCAGGTATTACCCTGGATAACAGAGTAACCTGGAACTCTCACTTAAAAAGAATACTGGATAAAGCTACAGTGGCAACGTGGACATGCGGCAGGCTTTTTGGCAAAACTTGGGGTCTCAAACCAAAAATGACTCTGTGGTCATACACATCTATTATAAGACCCATGGTAACATACGCCTCACTCGTTTGGTGGCCAAAAACACAACAAAAGACAGCTCAAGCTAGTTTTCAAAAACTACAACGGCTTGCATGTCTAGGAGTAACCGGTGCCATGCGTACCTGCCCAACTGCGACCATAGAGGCTATGTTGGACCTGCTACCCTTACATCTGCATGCTAGGGAGCAGGCCATACAATTAGGCTACAAAGGGCAAACCTCCTAAGTACAAATAATCTGGTTGGCCACCAGAGAGTCCTCCAGGATTTCATATAGGACACGATGGCTAACCCAATTTAGAGGTTATGCCGAATCGCCATAACTTTGAAACACCATTTAAGGTGATCGTGGGGAACCGTCAATAGTGGCTCACTGGGGACCTACCCTTTGAAAAAGGATCTCTTAAATGATACACGGATGGATCCAAAATGGAAGGTAAAGCAGGCGTGGGCATATATGGGCCAAGGTGCCATCTAGCAGAGGCACTGGGGGCCTCACCAACTATTTCCAAGCAGAAATACATGCCATAGAACTCTGCGCTCGCGAAATAATCCATCAAAATATGCGTGGAGCAAAAATATACATAATATCAGACAGCCAAGTGGCACTTAAAGCGTTAAACTCGTTTACTTATGAGTCAAAGCTGGTTTGGGACGGTCTTACTGTCTTAAAGCAACTGGCCGAGACAAATAGTGTGACGCTGATCTGGGTACCAGGACATGAAGGCATAATGGGAAACGAGATTGCGGACCGCTTTGCAAAAGAAGGAGCCAAATCTCCGTTTATTGGCCCTCAACCTCTCTTTGGACACCCAAAAAGTCACCCCTCAGCTCAGATCAGGCTTTGGGAGGACAGAACTAAGAAGAAATACTGGGAAAATACCCCGGGGCTGAGACAAGCGAAGAAGTTTATAAAGTAATCGCAACAGAGGACAAAAGAATTCCTCACACTCAGCAGGAAAGAACAGCGAGAGCTGCCTGTAGTATCGTAGACCTCTACAAACTGCTCTCATCATCCCTCCAGCTTAGCATATCTAACAGAGTGCCTGTCCTTCCCACAGCACTTGCAACGATTCCTAAGCGGGGAGAAGCCCGTGGACTAGTTTTAACTAATTGACAGTTAAAACCGCCGTCACTATCTTTGACAATACCTTGTGCGTGTTAACGGAACTTGTTTTAAAACTCAGCGACTGATTGGTAGCAATATTCTTTAATGCTATGATAAACTTCAACCGCTATCAATACTAACAAACTTATCTATAGTGCTTATTCACTATAATTATTTATATTATATTAATAATTACTAACTACCTAACCTTACAAAATTTCATCCCTAGTATGGTGGCGTGGTTGCTCTGCAAACCGTTATCTGGCCTCCTCTGCTTAATATAGCTTCGTGCACGCATGTGATCCGGCTTTCAGTGTTTTAGTCAGCGCTTCTCCTTATGCTATGACGATCCAAACGCTTTCTCCTTTTTTCCTATTATTTATCTTCATTTATCCGCAAGGCTCTAAAGGCTTCTCAAAATTACTTCGCCGGCCTTATTTGAACTCCCCTTTTCTTCCGTGCCTTCTTCTCTCTTCTAGGTGCCCTTCTAATAGAAATATAATAATAGTAAGGTATGGGCTAATACTTCATACCACTCATCCTCATTCTCGTTTCCTTACCTAACTTTTCTGCGGCATCTCTCTTGGGTTAGGCTCGTGCGTGTCTTGGTTTTTTTGTATTTTTTTGTTTACTTTAGCCAGTCTCCGTTAACCTACTCCAGCATGGTGCCCTTCTGTTGGAATTATAATAGAATATTAACTTATCGCTACAACAGCGTCTTTCTTCTGCCCGCAAGGATTACCTGTCTTTTTCTCGGCAACATGCTTAATTTTTCACGCCGGAGACTTCCCGTCAGCAATCACTTCAGCGCTGGCTTACTTTTTTGCCTTCACCATTATTCCATTAAATCCATTTATATTTATTTCTTTTTTTTCTGTTTTTTTTTATTTTTTTTTATTTTTTTTTTTTTATTTTTTTTATTTTTTTTATTTTTTTATACATATATTTTTTTTAATTTATCACACCAGCGTTAAGCTTCATAGTATTACACACAAAAATTAGAAGTGATCGTCGTACTTCTAACGCACTGAACGTCTGAGTCTCGTGTCGCTGCCGGAAGTTTTTCTATCCTCCTCCTCCTCAATCTTCGAATCACACCATGCAGTTCGTTTCGAAAGTGCTAGTTACTAAAGCCTCGCACACACTGGGATGCATTCACACCACCATTTACAATCCTTAACTGCTATCTCACCACTCACATTTCAACTTCAACCTGTTGTTTATTTATTCTATATCACCTTAAGATTACATTTAAGTACTCCATTAACAATCTCATTCAATGTTTGATTACTACTAACTTACAAATAACAATTCTTATTTTCGAATACCACACTCAGGTGGGGCAACCCTAACTAACCGCAGTTCTGCCACCTTGGAGATACTTAAATCTGTTCCATTTCCACCCGCTACTGATTGACTTGACAATTCACGATGACATTTCGCATTATTTACGTTTGTCACCTCGTCCCGGATAAGTTTTCATTAAGTATGTCGCGCTAATATTATTAAACATCAAATATCCACGAAAAGAAATCTATTCACCCAATGACAGAAGATAGTTCGTTAGAGCTGACCGCTGTTATGCCGATTTAATGTAATTTGTGCAACGAATCTACAGTTTGACGCTTAAATTCTTAATTTCTTGACATCAATCATAAAGAGAAATGTTGCAAAGTTTTTCGGTTAGAAAATCTAAAAAGGACCAGCCAAGGATTATTTTCTGGTTTGACTTAATGGCGAAGGTATTTCATAGTTTGTACTATTAATTTTTGTTAATTAAAATTGAAAAATCATTTTCAAAGAGGCGTGAATTCAATTTTCAAGTGCTTGGAAACTGCTGTAAATAATTTTCATATATAGAGAAGATGCAACTAATTAATATTGATTTGAAGAGCCTTCTGAAGCAAAGTCTTCAAGCTTACAGAGCTCTGGAAATTAAAGGTGTCATTAAAAAACCACGATGTATAAAAGAAGTTCTTCTTTTGACACAGAAACAATTGCAATTATCAAATTGGCGAGTAGATTTGAATCGAATCGATGAACAATTTTCTACCTGTACAGTAAATTCAGTAACAAAACTCATCGAGAATGAAACAAGTTCTGAGAATAATCGTAGTAAAGCTAATAAAATGGAAATCGATAATAATAAAAACGATATGGAGAAAAATTCGTGCGTAATGCAAATCATTATTGATACTAGTGATCATGCAATTCCTTTTTTTGATTACTTTCCAAATCAGAAGGATGATGTAGATATTATGGAGGACAATGAAGAAGATTTACGTTTTGATAAAAGTAAACAATATGAAATCACTGAAAGCGATAAAAATAAACAAGTGTCGAGTACAATTGATGACACTAGCTGTATCTTAAAATCCTTGAGTCCAAGTGATTCAGGAACTTTGTCAGACATCGGAAGTGTAACAGGTAAAGATAGATAGATATGGAAATTTTCTCAACAATGTACAAGAAGAACCTAATTACGTTACAATCCCCCTTTACCTCGTTATAGTTTTATTGTCTCTATGATACTATCAATGATCCGGATGCATTAACTCTACAGGACATGTTTCACTCTTGCGTCGCGGACATTTACGTTCTATCTTCATACCCTTTTGTGGCCGATTATACCACCGTTTCCATATTTTCATTTGAAGCAGCCTTTAGCAAGGAACAGTAAGCTTTTCAACTACCGTAGTTGCACGATACTTATACCCTCCCCATGAATTAGTGAGTACATATAGTACTGGACCTATCATTCTTCAAAATCTGACAATTTGACTTAACCCACCGCCAACGGGGAACAAAGCAGTTGTTGGCCCGCTAGACGCCTGAGTTCCTAAGGGATGCCTAACGCCTCCGATCGGACCCCACGTGCCCCTTCAGCTCATTCTTCTTTCTGTTTATATCCCACATCTCCAGTCATAACACCGCCCCCGAATACACCATGATAATGTTTTTAACTCAACACGATATCTTGTCCCTCCTTTTTTTATTTCTCTTCTTTTTCTCTTTTACATATCCTATTTCTGAGTAATTGTAATCCAGCCCTTCCCGTGCTCCGGTTGGCTGACAGTATGTCGGTCACGTTTTCTATGAGTCATTTGCTAGTAACTACTTTTCGGAGAAAGTACCGTACCTCTCTTACGATTAATAATAATTAGATCCTCTTACACTGAACTACCCTGCTTCAAGTCACGCACATGCCACCATCCCAGATCTGCACCCTTCATATCACTCAGCCTATAAACTAGATCCGACCTTTTGTCGCTCACCACGCCTTTGATAAAGTTAGGTGCTAACTTTGCGGCGAATTGTTTACTAGCGTCCGATAAAACAAAATTCCGTTTGAAGACTACGTCGCCCACGTTGAACGCCTTAAAACACGTTCTTTCATCAAAATACTTTTTGTTACGCCGATATGACTTTTCAATGCGCACATAGATATCGCCATAAATACTCAGTAGAACTTCTAGATGTCTATTTCGCACATCCAGCGCATTAGCCTCATTAATTTCAATGCCCAGTCTTTGGTCAGACCCAAAGCCTAAATATTCCCTTCCGAAGTTGAGATAAAACGGGCTAAAATCCGTGACCTCATTGACGGCCGTTCTCAATGCTATGCCGATTTTTGCGATATGCTGGTCCCATAGCCTGTGGTTGTCGGCTATGTATGATCTTAAAGCAGAACCAATAACCCTATTCCAACGCTCGGTGGAATTACTCTGGGGATGGTATCTGCAATTCAACCAAAACTTGGGCACGTCATACTCTTCTAGCAGTTTCCTAAATTGACAACAGTCGAATTGTTTACCGTTATCCGATATAATTATCCCTTTGCTTGGTTTTGTATATGCCTAAGTGTCCTGATCGTGGTGCATCGTGACAGTCCTTTAATAACAACCTTCGAGACGATTCCGGAACAAATCTTTTCCACCGACTCTCGACAAACTCATTCTCTTTAATGCCCTTTATGAACAGTTCGCCGTCAGCAATCTTCCACCTCTTCATTCTTTCAGGCCTATCTCTGACAAGATGGATCATCTCCTTGTACCACTTATCGCTTTCTGCTGGCATACATTCCAACAAGCTAACCTCGGGTATTCTTGATAGCGCATAGGGAACCACATTTTCCTTACCTTTCACATACTGGACTTCAAATTCATATGATTGCAACTTCATTACCCATCTCGCTAACCTTCCTGATAGGTCTTGTTGTCGGAACAGCCAAGATAGGGCGGAATGATCCGTTACTACGTAGAATTTGTAACCCTCTATATACCCGCGAAATTTCTCCACCGCAAACACTATGCTCAGGCACTCCTTATCGGTGGTGGTGTAACTGATCTCCGCGCCTCTCAACGTACGGCTTGCATAAGCAATTGGCCGCTCTTCACCAGCCTCCGTTTTTTGTACCAAAACCAGCCCGATAGCGTGGTTAGATGCGTCACATTGTACAAAGAATGGTTTGCTGAACCCAGGATTAGTTAGTACAGGAGATTCAACCAGCTTGGATTTTAAGTTTATGAATGCTTCCTCAGCTTCCGATGCCCACGTTAGAATTTTTCACTTCTGCTTCCCTTTTGTAAGATCGTGCAAGGGTGCCACAATTGCAGCAAAATTTGGTACGAAACGCCTATACCACGACGCTAGATCAATGAATCGTTTCATTTCTGTGAAATTCTTCGGCTTAGGAAAATTTAGCATTACTTCCACCTTGGCTGGGTCTGTTCTCAAGCCTTGTTCATCAATTACAAAGCCCAAATACTTTAAAGAGCTTCGCGCAAGCTGGCACTTTTCAAAATTTACGGACAACCTCGCTTGTTCTAATCTGCTCGCCACCCAATCCAATACCTCCACATGTTCCTCAAAAGTCTCTGTTGCCACAATAACATCATCCAAGTATGGAAACACAGCATCAGAATAGCCAAACAATCTATCCATCAACTGTTGCAAGCTTGCTGCACTATTACACAAGCCAAAAGGCATCACCTTGAACTGGTACTGACCTACTCCAGGAATGCAGAAAGCAGTCTTTTCTTTGGACTATTCGGTCAGGGATATCTGCCAAAAGGCATCCTTTAGATCAATTGTCGTGAGATAGCGTGTTCTGTTTACTCGGGCCAAAACTCCGTGTATGCGAGGCAAAGGATATGCTGAACGCTTCGTGAACTTGGTGTGAACTTGGTGTAACTGATCTCCGCGCCTCTCAACGTACGGCTTGCATAAGCAATTGGCCGCTCTTCACCAGCCTCCGTTTTTTGTACCAAAACCACCCCGATAGCGTGGTTAGATGCGTCACATTGTACAAAGAATGGTTTGCTGAACCCAGGATTAGTTAGTACAGGAGATTCAACCAGCTTGGATTTTAAGTTTATGAATGCTTCCTCAGCTTCCGATGCCCACGTTAGAATTTTTCACTTCTGCTTTTCTTTTGTAAGATCGTGCAAGGGTGCCACAATTGCAGCAAAATTTGGTACGAAACGCCTATACCACGACGCTAGACCAATGAATCGTTTCATTTCTGTGAAATTCTTCGGCTTAGGAAAATTTAGCATTACTTCCACCTTGGCTGGGTCTGTTCTCAAGCCTTGTTCATCAATTACAAAGCCCAAATACTTTAAAGAGCTTCGCGCAAGCTGGCACTTTTCAAAATTTACGGACAACCTCGCTTGTTCTAATCTGCTCGCCACCCAATCCAATACCTCCACATGTTCCTCAAAAGTCTCTGTTGCCACAATAACATCATCCAAGTATGGAAACACAGCATCAGAATAGCCAAACAATCTATCCATCAACTGTTGCAAGCTTGCTGCACTATTACACAAGCCAAAAGGCATCACCTTGAACTGGTACTGACCTACTCCAGGAATGCAGAAAGCAGTCTTTTCTTTGGACTATTCGGTCAGGGATATCTGCCAAAAGGCATCCTTTAGATCAATTGTCGTGAGATAGCGTGTTCTGTTTACTCGGGCCAAAACTCCGTGTATGCGAGGCAAAGGATATGCTGAACGCTTCGTGAACTTGTTGAGCTTGCGACTGTCAATGAACAATCTGTCGGCTCCATTTGCCTTCTTGGCCAGTACCACAGGTGAACACCATGGACTGTACGATGGTTCTATCACCTCCAGATTCAACATACGTTGAAATTCTCTAACGTACCTTTCTTGTACGGCTGGAGAGACTTGGTAGCCCCTCTGCACAATGGGCTCCGCATTTCCCGTGTCTACATATATGGTGTTTCAACAATTTAGTTCTTCCCAACTTCCCGTTGCTTAAATTTTTAAATCGATTCCTGCAAGAATTCAGCTTCAGTACTTGCTCTTTAGATAAGGTGTTCGCACACTTCAGCCCATAATCTTCAGCCACCATTATTTCACTAATTTCCCATCTGCCGAGACGGTTCTGTACCGATACCTGGAAGGATTTCCAAAAATCGACCCCCAAAATGATACCTTTCTCTATAGTTGACACTGCCATGATCTTTAAAACCTTCACCATGCCTTTGAATATCACTGGAGTGTAAAATACCCTTGCCACGTCATGTCGAGTAGCATCAGCTGTATACACTGGACGGCATTTTTCTCTGACCGCCTTCAAATTAAGATCCTCTAATAATTTTATCCCCTTCCTTCCTACTATGCTAATCGATGCACCACTATCTAACAGGGCCTCTACTGCAGCACCCATAATGCTTATTAAAATATGTGGACGTTCATCCTCAAGTTTCATTATGACGTTACTATCATCCGTTACTCTATTGTGTAAGGACGGTTTCCTTCCGAAACTGGCCCCGTCCTCAATCTTCCAGTTTCGTTGGAGTTTCCCGCTCTCAGGGTACTGGTTGAGGGCTGATTTGAGCTTGACTCTAGCTCATCTACTTGTCGGCCACCCCGCATATTTGCATTCCTTGGCTGAAACTCACTCTTCTGATTACCTCCTTGCCAGGGATGATTATTATTAGGTCCAAAATTGGTGTAATTGCCGGATCTGCCGGGAAAGCGATTCCCTTCATTGTTAAAATTCGTGTTATTCTGCCCAAATCTGTTGCCCACCGGCTGCTGGAGACCATCTCGATGCTGTAGATTGCGGCCTCTAAAATTGTTGTTGTGATTGACATGATTAGACCTCGGATTTCTATTACCTCATTCATACATGCGTGATTTAAAATTATCTCGAACGTGATAATTAGTGCCCACTCGTCTAGATTGAGCACAATTTATGTTCTCTTCTACCAGCGCTTCCCCTTCTTCAATTTTTCTACATGCTCTTTCGAGTTCCTCAACCGTTTTAAATTCTATGAGAGCTAATGCTCGAACATACGTTGGTACAAGATTCGGCCGGATTGTTCTCACTCGTTCTTCTTCGGTAGGTGGGTGCGGCAAACGCATAAATAGGTCTTCGACTATAGACACGTACTGAACAATACTTTCCTTCTGCAATTGCTTCCTCTCTTTGATGTGCCTCAGTAATTTCTCCACGCTATTTAGCGGTTCAAATACTTCAAGAAATTTTTTTTATAAATATTTTGTAGTTTGTAAGTTGATCGCGCTTCCTGCGATACCATCTTAACTCGGAGCCCTACAAAACATCCGCTAAGGACTCTAAAACTTCTACGTCGGATACCCTCCTGGATCTAGCAAAGTCGACGACACGCTGTAGAAACTCGGAAGCAGATTCTTTAGGACTGTCCCAGGAAAACTTAGTTGGCCTCTTGTACAGCTCCGGACTTGGTTGGCTATTTCTACGTGTAGCGCTCGGTACTAGCAATGATCCACTCATCCCTTCTTCAATATCAACAAGGCTTAACGCGTTTATCCGAGTGGCGAAATTCGATTTATCTAAACACGCACGTGTTCCATACCTCTTTCAATGCTATCATTTTCCTGCTGGTTTACTTCAGCTTCTCCACTGGCAATCGACTCATTAAAATTGACGCTACTCCTTACTTTCTTGTTTTTTAGGCTCTCTCCTTTCCAGAGTTCATACTCTGCACTCTCGATCTTCTCTTTTAGAATCGAGACACTGGCCAACAAAATATCCCGCGTAGCCTTAGCTTCTTCATCCTCTGCCACATTCACCCTCTTTACGCGAAACTCCAAATATTGCACCCTTACTGCCAGTCTTTCGAGCATCAGGCTATCACTAGTCTCAGGCTCTGTGCTCAGCACAGCAAACCAATTATCTGCTTCACTTAGATCTTCCTCGCGAGGTAAGTAGGGCATAATCTGCAGCACCTCTACGCCCTCCTTGGATTCCGTGATCAACTGTCTGCGCCACCAATCTACCCTTCCCTTCCTTGTGTAATCGATTGGTCGAACCCCTCTACATTGCATCTCGTACGCAATTTCGCGGTCTGCAAAAAATTTGGCGATTTCACCAAACGACATCTTCAAGCGTCACTTGCCCTAGGTAGTGAGGAATTATTTCAGCCCAGTAAGTATATCACTAAATATTTGGTCAATTAATTAGCTGGACCACCCTGTTTGCTCCGAAGTGTTTTGAAACTTCTCTGCTACATACATTAATAACTTAAAATCCAGATCTCTGGGAATGCGACTTAAACAGATTCTTGTACTTATTCAACTTCCTGTTGTGACGACGACATTTTGTATCTCGGGCACAGATTGGAACAGGTCGGCACTGACACCAACTTAACCGAACTTACACGACGCTGCCATTTTATATTTTCCTTATTATGTAAATCTCAAGTAATTAAATGTCCTTTCTGAACAACGTAGTGGACCTATTTGAGTTTTGGAACCTTGGTACTTCTGTTATTCTAACAATCAAATATATTACGTATTTGAAGCAATTTGGTATCTTTTGATTATGTCGATAGAAATAATGCCTTGGATCTTTCGGTACTAGCAAAAAAAAAAATTATCTACCAACAATCGTGTCACAAAGTCACTAGCGGTTGATTGGTACTATAGCGTATACCTGTCCTTAGTTAACCCGGACCCTATCACCTCTGAAGGCATAAAATTAAGCTTAATTCTATATTTCCGGTAACGCTTAGCTGTGCCCTCTACGTCTATGATTTTCTATGACACCGCCTATGGGATATCACAACACTGAGTCAGTTCAGAAACCCCTTAACTTAACTAATTTAAGTAATTCATTTCAAATTACCCTGCCTTACGCAGTCAGAAACGCTCAAGGAAAACGAGCACGGCAAAAACTTCAACTGTATTATTGTACACTCTCATTAATTCCTATAGAATAGCTCACTTCAAGCCAGCAATTACCAGTGGTTACTTCCAGAGGGAGCGTATTTATACCCGGTTAAGATACAACGTAAACAAGATGCTAAAGACAATACGACGACACCTGTTATATTGCTGTGCGTCCTTTGCGCTGGGCAGTCTTTAGTTAAATTACAGACATGCTGCACCAAGCGGCCGAAAACAATCCAGAACACATAATATACTATCTTACGAGGTCCACTATAACATAATCCTTGTTCCTTCTGATATTTTGAACGACTAATTATTTCTTACGGTGCTTTTAATTTGAAAAATCGAACGCAACATTGCTTAAGAACAAAACCGCTGTCAGAGGAAAAATGGAGTCGAATTAATATGGCGGCCGTCTATATTCTTGTAAATATTAAAATTAAGAAAATGACAAAATTGAGCAAAAATTTAGATGAAGTGATTTAGAGTTTCCATTAGTTCTATAAGAAAAAGCGCAGGATAAATATTACGGTGTTTTTAATTTGAATTTAAAAATAAAAAAAAATAATGTGTGCGTAATTCTGAAATTAAATCTCACGCTCCTCTACTGAAGAATACAACAAACACGCTTAATCGTTCGTAATTCGAGGCATGATATACAATTTTACCTTTAACGACAAGCTTGTATTATCTCCTTCACCTCACTAAACAACTACAATCTTAGTGTGCATCCTACCACAAAAGGCGAGAGCAAATAGCTGAATTATATTTCCTTCGAAAGAAAGGAATATTCAACGCCCTTTTAAATTATTTCAATCCCTTTTCAGTTCGCTAATCAACTTATTCAAATTCAATTGCCCTTTTAGCGCGAATCAAATAAACGCAACAATCGCTAATTTTGAGAAGCCTCTTACAGATCCTCTTGCAAAAGAAGATCACCTTACGGCCCTACGCCTACAATCAGCCAAAAAAAAATTACGTCAATCGCGCGAAAATTCTTTTTAGTGAATATTCTCCCGAGGTTACAGTTTAACTGTGGTAAGTGTAATTGTAATTGTATTGCAACTCAAGATTTATTTATTTAACTTGCAATTCTAATCTGATTGTTTCCTCCTGTACATCCGGACTTTATGTACCAACTATAGATATAAGTTAGAAACGTTTACGCTAGGAACAGTTCCAACGCAAGCTCATGCAAAAATATAAAAGAAAAAAACAAACATTTGAAAATCTTAAACATCACGTTGCCACTGCGATAACTCTAACGGATACTTAACTTCTTCGCAACTTCAATCCACAACTCTAAACTTCTATTCACACTTCCGAGGTTTCACAACGAAAATTCCGATTTAAGTCTCTCCAAGGTGACAAAGCCAGTACACACTTACGCTTCATCTAAAACTACCGCTAATTTCAATTACCAAATCTTAAACCAAGCCGTAATTAACACACACAGATCCCGGTTGAGCCCCCATTTTATGTAACTAATTGACAGTTAAAACCGCCGTCACTATCTTTGACAATACCATGTGTGTGGTAACGGAACTTGTTTTAAAACTCAGCAACTGATTAGTAGCAATATTCTTTAATTCTATGATAAACTTCAACCGCTATCAATACTAACAAACTTATTTTTAGTGCTTATTCACTATAATCATTTATATTATATTAATAATTACTAACTACCTAACCTTACAAAATTTCATCCCAGTATGGTGGCGTGGTTGCTCTGCAAACCGTTATCTGGCCTCCTCTGCTTAATATAGCTTCGTGCTCGCATGTGTTCCGGCTTCCAGTGTTTTAGTCTGCGCTTCTCCTTATGCTATGACGATCCAAATGCTTTCTCCTTTTTTCCTTTTATTTATCTTCATTTATCCGCAAGGCTCTAAAGGCTTCTCAAAATTACTAAGCCAGCGTTATTTGAACTCCCCTTTTCTTCCGTGCCTTCTTCTCTCTTCTTGGTGCCCTTCTAATAGAAATATTATAATAGTATGGTATGGGCTAATACTTCATACCACTCATCCTCATTCTCGTTCCCTTACCTAACTTTTCTGCGGCATCTCTCTTGGGTTAGGCTCGTGCGTGTCTTGGTTGTTTTGTATTTTTTTGATTACTTTAGCCAGTCTCCGTTAACCTACTCCAGCTTGGTGCCCTTCTGTTGGAATTATAATAGAATATTAACCTATCGCTACAACAGCGTCTTTCTTCTGCCCGCAAGGATTACCTGTCTTTTTCTCGGCAACCTGCTTAATTTTGCACGCCGGAGACTTCCCGTCAGTAATCACTTCAGCGCTGGCTTACTTTTTTGCCTTCACCATTATTCCATTAAATCCATTTATATTTATTTCTTTATTTTTTTCTGTTTTTTTTTTTTTTATTCATTTATTTTTTTATTTATTTATTTTTTTTAATTTTTTTTTATTTTTTTATATTTTTTTTTAATTTTTTGTTTTAATTTATCACACCAGCGTTAAGCTTCATAGTATTACACACAAAAATTAGAAGTGATCGTCGTACTTCTAACGCACTGAACGTCTGAGCCTCGTGTCGCTGCCGGAAGTTTTTCTATCCTCCTCCTCCTCAATCTTCGAATCACACCATGCAGTTCGTTTCGAAAGTGCTAGTTACTAAAGCCTCTCACACACTGGGATGCATCCACACCACCATTTACAATCCTTAACTGCTATCTCACCACTCACATTTCAACTTCAACCTATTGTTTATTTATTCTATATCACCTTAAGATTACATTTAAGTACTCCATTAACAATCTCATTCAATGTTTGATTACTACTAACTTACAAATAACAATTCTTATTTTCGAATACCACACTCAGGTGGGGCAACCCTAACTTACCGCAGTTCTGCCACCTTGGAGATACTTAAATCTGTTCCATTTCCACCCGCTACTGATTGACTTGACAATTCACGATGACATTTCGCATTATTTACGTTTGTCACCTCGTCCCGGATAAGTTTTCATTAAGTATGTCGCGCTAATATTATTAAACATCAAATATCCACGAAAAGAAATCTATTCACCCAATGACAGAAGATAGTTCGTTAGAGCTGACCGCTGTTATGCCGATTTAGTGTAATTTGTGCAACGAATCTACAGTTTGACGCTTAAATTCTTAATTTCTTGACATCAATCATAAAGAGAAATGTTGCAAAGTTTTTCGGTTAGAAAATCTAAAAAGGACCAGCCAAGGATTATTTTCTGGTTTGACTTAATGGCCAAGGTATTTCATAGTTTGTACTATTAATTTTTGTTAATTAAAATTGAAAAATCATTTTCAAAGAGGCGTGAATTCAATTTTCAAGTGCTTGGGAACTGCTGTAAATAATTTTCATATATAGAGAAGATGCAACTAATTAATATTGATTTGAAGAGCCTTCTGAAGCAAAGTCTTCAAGTTTACAGAGCTCTGGAAATTAAAGGTGTCATTAAAAAACCACGATGTATAAAAGAAGTTCTTCTTTTGACACAGAAACAATTGCAATTATCAAATTGGCGAGTAGATTTGAATCGAATCGATGAAGAATTTTTTACCTGTACAGTAAATTCAGTAACAAAACTCATCGAGAATGAAACAAGTACTGAGAATAATCGTAGTAAAGCTAATAAAATGGAAATCGATAATAATAAAACCGATATGAAGAAAAATTCGTGCGTAATGCAAATCATTATTGATACTAGTGATCATGCAATTCCTTTTTTTGATTACTTTCCAAATCAGAAGGATGACGTAGATATTATGGAGGACAATGAAGAAGATTTACGTTTTGATAAAAGTAAACAATATGAAATCACTGAAGGCGATAAAAATAAACAACTGTCGAGTACAATTGATGACACTAGCTGTATCTTAAAATCCTTCAGTCCAAGTGATTCAGGAACTTTGTCAGACATCGGAAGTGTAACAGGTAAAGATAGATAGATATGAAAATTTTCTCAACAATGTGCAAGAAGAACCTAATTAGCTATTGTGGAACGGCGTAGACCGTTACATAGTGTTTTAAATGCTGTGGCCTACTATCACCAGCGAAAGACAAGAGCCCCGTCCTGCACCGGCGATAGTGGTTGCCATGTGCAGTTGAATGTGTCTGCGTTCGTTGCCAGATATTCGAGACGTAAACGTCTCTTCAATCTGTCAACGAAGTGGCGCTTAAGTGCGTGTGCGCGGTGTTGTCGGTCAGTGCTCTGGTTCCCATGTTCGACTCTCATGTAGTAAAAGTGAATTGTAGATTTAGCCATTGTCAACACAAAGCCAATCAGACAATTCACCCGACTACAAACCTTTGGCCCCCATAGAAACGATGTGCTAGTAATGCTGAAATTCGGGTGGATCAACTGACACATACCGCGCACGAGATCCATTAGACCCTACAAAGCCGGACGAGTGAAGAACCTGTGAAACAGGGTGCCTTCACCAGCACAAACTGTGCAAATCCTCTGAACCCGCCAGTCAATATGTGACAACTGATTAGGATGCATAAGACTGTGATGCAGCAATTTGAATGCTACATCAGCATCTTTGTAATTAGAAGGATAACTGTAGACTACTCTGCACGGTGCGAGGTGTGTTCGCCATCTGCTGTATCCTGTATACTCCGGAGGTCTTATTGACATAAGCACGTCACGGAGCACACGTGTTGTAAGTGTGCTGAAAGGTGTGTGTGGCGGTCCGTTCAAAACGAAAGCATCTTCCAACTTAGTGCCAGGGTCACTGGTCCCAAGTTTGCGAAATCTCTCCCGCGCAGAAGCAGCCAGGTCGTGTAGTTGTGCAGTGTTACTGTTTATTCGGCAGCTTCCAGAGATATCAATAATATATCCGAGAACCGTCAGTGTATGCGTATCAGCTTCAAAACCCCGAGCATTACTGAACTGAATCTATTAATTCAGGATATTGGAATTGACGCGAATTGGGTGTACCGTAGAGCATTCCACTTTAGGTGAAATGCTGGCCTGATTCTGCCCCAGGTCTGAGTCGTTGAGATTAGATCCTGTGGCCAGTCACGAGGATAAGGTGTTGGAACAGAAAGTAGGTAGTAATACTCCCCTATGCCGATCCCTCCCACTACAATTACCCACAGTTGAGAAATCAAGCTGTCTGTCTGGCAAAAAACTCTTTGGAATGCACGCACTTGGAGACACCTTGATTTCACAACCAAGTTAGTGAGACCTAATCCACTTATATTGACTGGCAGACAGAGCATGCTTTCAGCAACCCATCGTCTTCCGCACCAAAAGGCGTCTATCGCTTTTGCTTGAAGAAGACCTACGAAGCCTTCATCAAACGTCTCAGACTTGAGCAGATGAACGATGGACGAGGTAATCAAATAATTTAGCACGACTAACCTACCCATTAAAAATAATGGAAACAGTCGACTACGTCATAAGTTTACAGCTCTAGAGAGTTTCTCAAGAGCGATGCGGCTATTATTTGATTTACTCTCGCGTCCGATATACACACCTAAATACTTCAGGCAAGTATTAGTCCATTGGATGTTCAGTGGAGTATCTGTACGATCTCTCCACCTTCCGCACCACAAGCCTTGACTCTTACTAAGGTTGATTTTAGCGCCCGCTATACGTTCGAACTGTTCGAAAACAGAACGAGCGACCGGAAAAGCTTCATCTCCTGACACGAAAATAGACAGATCATCCGCATACGCCAACATAAGAGGCCTGACATTGGTATATGGTAGACGAACCGCATACTGTCCGAGCATTCGACGAGGATTCACCAGTAGCGGATCCAGCGAAATATCATAAAGCATACCTGACAATGGACAGCCCTGTTTGATACCTCGATGAAACGAGATACGAGCCAGAACTTGTCCTTGATGCTTAATCAAAATTGCTGAATCTCTGTACAGTTTCCCGACGATATCGAACCACCTGGGCGGAAACCCAAATGCCTCGAGAGCAGTCAAGAGATACTCATGCGAGACGCTATCAAAAGCCTTTTGTTGGTCTAATGAAATCATGGCCATTTGTGCACCTGTCTGTTCATGGGAGGCAAACAAATGCTTGGCCACCGCGATGTTGTCGTAGATACTACGACCAGGTACACAATAGGACTGTTCCGGGTGTATTACCGAAGCAATCACTGAGCGGAGTATCGCCCCTAATGCTTTGCAGACGATTTTTTAGTCTACATTGCATAGGGTTACTGGCCTCCAGTTCCCCATCCTCTGCAAATCTCCCTTCTTTGGAATCAAGCGCATAACAGATCTCCTCTAACTAGAAGGAAAGTCTGAATGTGTCTCAACCGCCGAATTGAAGACTTCCAAATGGTCAGGAATTAATAAATCCCTGAAACGTATGAAGAATTCTGGAGTCAAGCCGTTATATCCAGGTGAAGTGTGTCACCTTAGATCCTTTGTCGCAGCAATCATATCCTCCAATGTGATTACTGTATCCGGGAGCTCCTTACTGTCTGCAGAGAAAGTGGGAATATTCTCAAGAAATTCATGAGTGGTCGAGGATGTTGTCGACGTCGATTCAGAGTAGAGACTACTGTAATAGTCTCGAATACATTCAGATAGCTGTTGTCCGTTGAGGATTTGTCCAGATTCATCAATTATCGATTCGACCTCAAAAGAAGCAGTACGACGTCCAGTCGCCTGAAAGAAGTACTCGGTTGGAGAATCGCCTTCTCTCAGCCAGCGCGATTTGCCGCGCAGCACAAACTCCAAGCTGTGCTTTTAAGACTGTGTCGCCAAGCGTTCCTTTATTCGATTGAAATAAGGAATCAACCCCGGCTGAGTTGGGAGAAGAGCTGCCACCCGAGAGACCTCGGCCGACAAGCTAAAAGCTTGATAGCCACTTCGATTGAAATTCGTCTCGATAAAAGACCGAGTCTGGAGCTTTCCAACATCCCACCATTGACTAAGAAAAGGAAAGTCAGCTTTCCTCTCTTGCCAATCGTGCCAGAAATCAATGAACTCATTGATGAACTGCTCAGAATTCAACAAATGGTTGTTGAATATCCAGTATGCAGTTTGTCTTTCAACTAGAGTGCTGGTCGCCACTACAAGAAGCTGATCACTAATCGAACACACTTCATGAGTGATACCAACGAAATATTCTAGTATTCCAGGTGCGACGTAAAATCTATCAATTCTGGAGCCTGCAAGACTTCCATGGATATTTCTCGAGACCCTCGTGTATGATCTAGTCGTAGGATGCATCCAATGATAGATATTCACGAGTCTGAAAACACCGACAAAATTCCTCAATCGAGTAGCATGGACATAGTTGATCTCAACTGCAGAGTGCCAATCCATTGAGGAATTCGGAGTGCAGTTGAAATCACCTCCGAGGACAGTTTCACCGCTAAAATTCACCAAACACAAGGTTATTACCTTGATATTTTTGTCTTGAATAACAAAGTCCAAGGAAGATGCGAAGCTTGGGAATATATCTGTATAGACAGGAGACGATAGTGTAAATTTGTTGGATACAATGATTGCAACACCTGAGCCTCGGCGAGGCGCAGGTCTGGCAAACATTGCATTGCCAGTGTGTAAATAAGCATAGCGCTCAAGTTGTGTATATGTGTCTTGAGTGAAATTCGTCTCCTGCAGAAGTGTAATGTCTATATCGGACATTTTTACATGTTCGATAGTATTGTAATCTTGCACTTAAACCCCCCGTGTTAAGAGAACCTATTTTACACATTCAAAGAGATGAAAAGCTCAAACGATGAATGTTCGACATCTACTGTCGAGGAGAATCGGCCAAACGATGCTCCTGAAGCAACTCCTCCACCTTCCTATGGAGACGATCTAACCGAGCTACATGGTTGTACTTCCTCCTCTTCTTGGACTGATGTTGTAGGATTCAAAGCTGAGGAAGTAACAACTCTGGCCTCTCCAGCTCCTTTACAAGAATGCTCCGGATTTTATCTGAGTTCTTCTTGAACAGGAGCTGGCCAAGAATTTCAGAGATCTTCTCCCTAGGAATGTTTTCCATCCCCTTCGAGACCTCAAATTGGCTATTAGTCGAAATGGTGCTACCACACGACTCGTACACACTGAAGCTCGAGAGACCAGTCTCATCCAAACCGGTCATATCGCAGTCCGAAAGCTGTTCGAGAGATGCTTCCGCCTCTCTCACAACAACCTTCGAACCGCGAGCTCCACTATCGTCCTCCTCCGAGTGGGTCCGTTTTGGAGCGACCGGCTTTGCTGACTCCGGAGGAGGCAGCATCGCCAGGTCCACCTTCGTCTTCCTCCTCGTCCTCTTTTTTTTCCTAAATGGCTACTCGACTCCTCGTCGGAAGAAGCCGTGTTTTCACGTGCCGACGTGGCGCCGTTTACAGCCATAACTATTTTTGCCTCTAGGACAACTTCAGGCACCCCATCCACTGGCTGCTCCAAAATAGCAGGTTTAGTGCTGGCCGAAGGCTCCTTCTCCAGATCCACTACTGTAGTAGTGGCTTCCTTCGAGGGAACCCTCGGTTCAGCCTTCTTCCCGGTTCTCCTGGGGCAGTCAACAATAAAATGCCCTACAAAATGGCAAGCATGACATTTCGCTTCGGTGCCCGCGTCTATTCAGTACCTCGAGCCGGATAAGCTCAGGTAAAAGCCCTTTGGAAGCGTACACCCCTTATTCAAGGTGATGGACGCCTCCCGGCTGGTACCGAAGATACCCCGCCCGAGACCCTTGTCCCCAATTTTTAAGGGAATGGAAATTTAAGGGGTCTTCGTGGCAAGCTCGCATAGGGACCCGCGAAAACACGTCTTTCGTGGGCTTTTCCCTGAGTGAGAACGGCACAAAGTGTCTACCCTCCACCTCGATGCCCTCAAGCAATAGCTTGGTGGCATTTTCGAGGGTTGTGGTGTACACCTCAACCATTCCCCCAGCTATTATCCCCAAGGAGAATAGCTGCTCACAGGAGACAACGCGGAAGATTGCTTTCAGGTATGCGCTCTGAGAACATCCTATGATGTGCTCGAGCTGCATACCGTAGCTCCCATTCTGCCATCTCCCGTCGAAGAAGCCCTGGAGGCCCGCACTGGTCTTGGGGCGAGGCTTACCCGCGTCCAGTGGGGCTGGACGAGGAGTGATGCCTTTACCTATAATTTCGATAGATGACTCCTTATTGGAACTGCCACTTACCTGTGCATAAGATAAGCCTGCGACTAACGACGGGGTTCGTGGTGTTGCTGCTGAGCTCACTGCTGTTGCTGCTGGTATTGACGGCTGTTTCTTTGAGACGACTGCCCCCTTTGGAAAGCGGTGGCCTCATGACAAGACCGGTAGGCTTTGGCGCTGAAGCCGAAGCCGTTTCAATGACTTCCTTCAGCGTTGGGCTTTTTGGGCTTGTACCCCTCGGCAGTTCATTTGCTATAGAGGCAGCTACAGATGCTGCAGGAATATCCGTTGATTTTGGATCTGTTACTCCAGTTTCTTCTCGGACAATATCGGTTGTTCTGGAAATAGTCCTCTCCAATGGAGATGGCTGCAGGTTTTTCCCTTTGACCTCTTCAGTAGTGCCCTTGATGGCCTTTTCTGTGGGCTCTTTGCGAATTGTTTTGGACAAAGAAGAACAAGAAGCATTTGTGGTCTTCTTCCTTCTTCCACTTAATTTCAGGGGATCACCTGTCCCCCCAGAATCGCTGCTGTTCGTACTCATACTGAGTACGGCAATGCAACTTGAAACTTTATTTTTAATATTATAAGATTGTTTTGTTTTTTCCTTTTTTAAAAAGATTTTCATTCATCTTCGATATTAACTGAATAACGGCTTTTCAAACAGCTCTGATGACAGGTAAACAGCTTTCCAAACAGCTCTGATAACAGCTTAACAGCTTTTGAAACAGCTGTGATAACAGCTTAACGGCTTTCCAAACAGCTCTGATAACAGCTTAACAGCTTTCACAACAGCTCTGATAACAGCATAACAGCTTTCCAAACAGCTCTGATAACAGCTTTTAAAACAGCTCTGATAACAACTTAACAGCTTTTAAACAGTTTAACAGCTTTCCGAACAGCTCTGATAACAGCTTAACAGCTTTTAAAACAGCTCTGATAACAGCTTAACAGCTTTTCAAACAGCTCTGATAACAGCTTAACAGCTTTCCAAACAGATATGATAACGGCTTAACAGCTTTTAAAACAGCTCTGGTAACAGCTTAACAGCTTTTAAACAGCTCTGATAACAGCTTAACGGCTTTCCAAGCAGCTCTGATAACAGCTTAGCAGCTTTTCAAACAGCTCTGATGACAGACTAACAGCTTTTAAACAGCTCTGATAACAGCTTAACAGCTTTTGAAACAGCTCTGATAACAGCTTTTCAAACAGGTCTGACAACAGGTGAACAGCTTTAATCTACTCAGCAGCTCCACAGGATTCGGTGTGCTTTCGGCTGAGTTACAACGTCGACTAAGGAAGATTTCATCCTTTTACAGTACAATGAAGGTATCAAATCCCTTACGGTAGCGCCCCATGTTTAATGAGCTATCCTTATCAATCATCAAGAAACTATATTCATCTTTCCAACACGCAGCTCAGGCTCTTCGAAATTTATCACACTTCATGTCTGTATTCACATGATCATTATACATAGATATGTTTCAAATTCAAGTCATCTTGCTTGAATAATACCCCAATCCTGATATGGGAGTCATCACTCGCTTCAAGTATTCATACTTTGATTGATGGAAAGATTTGGAATATATGTAAATATCGGAGACCATTGGTATGTTCCAGCAAACTTATCATAACATTAGTTTTTCCACAATAGGATGGCCCAACAATTATGCTCCTTATACTATTAGGCAATAGGGGACCATGCTTCTTTTTCACCTTCATAACAGCTGTATCAGCATTTCGAACAGGAAAAGCTTGTTTTTGTTTAATGAACCGCATATTGAAGACTAACGGGATTCGTGTAAGTACACATGTTTATATTACATTACAACAGTATCATCGGAAACTTATAAGATGTCGTATCACAAATCGAAACGCTCCAGAAAATCTTTGAAAGGGGGCAGAGGACTATTAAATTCAATCATCAACAAATTACCTGTAGAATTACATCTACCGGGATACCAATACAGTGCACCAGGAGCAAAGTTACAACAAAGATTAATCCACTAGACGCAGCCTGCAAGGAACATGATATAGCATACTCGCAACATAAAGATACAAGTGCGATAAAGGCTAACAATAATACATTGAAGAGTGAAGTTAAGACAACTGAAGAAATACATTTTGAAAAACAGAGATCCATAGCTCCTGCATGTTGATATACAATAATAATAAATACGAGCTCGGAGCACACAAGTTCATTAGTCAGCGGACAATTTTGAAGTGGTCAAGACCTACATTAACACCTGCAAATACAGCATATTTACAATCGGTAGACTTAACGCTGAAACAATGAGTAAAAGAATCCTAGATATTGCACCAGACGCTCGCTTTGATAACAGTGTTACTAAATTTGAACATCACTCCTTTTCACCATTTCTAACATCATTTAAAAACAGCGATGAAATCCGTATCTATGTATAACATCAGCACTTAAATCTTCTACCCAGCAGGAGTTTTCTTTGCATTGAGGTATCTCTAACAAGGCTGGATGGAACCGTTTGAGCAACTGCAAAATTAGCTAACAACGCTCTACCATTTCTTTTTGAGGAAATAAGATATGAATTGAATGCAGTGGAAATCGATCGTACAAGAAATCTTGGGATTGCGACAACATTAAAAAACTACGTATCGCTAAATGCAAATGTAAGCAGGATACTACTCAACGGCAGCTGGTCACCAGATTCATCCGTTATACCAGCCAATGGACTGTTTAACTCTTGTGTACCTCTGAAATATTTATTGGGATTCGCTGAAGATTACAAGAAAATTCTGATAAATTCCAAACATGAGCTCATATTGATCCGGAGCAGTACAGATGCTAATGCCATTATATCGCCCACAGATGAGATGAAAATTGAAATTACCAAACCTCAATGGAGCACTCCGCATGTTACACTATTCGATAATGAAAAGCTGCAACTATTTAAAATTATCGGGAGAGGTCGCCCGATACAAATACCATTCCGTAGCTGGGACATATGTGAGTATCCAGTACTACTGGAATCCACGCATCAAACCTGGTCAGTTAAGACTTCCACTTAAATGGAGAAACCTCGATTTATCATCTTACCATTACAAATGGATCGAAGGAATGATAAAACCAAGGATGCTAGGAAATTTGTTCACTGCCAACTTACCGATGTTACAGTTCATTTTAACTCAGAATCATAACCCTGTGATGATTTGAATTTGAAATTTGATTCGAATAAATACGCATTGCTGTATGAGATGTATATAAAGTTTACACAATCATACTATGGTCATCAGTATCAGCCGTTCCTCACATGGGAGAAGTACAAAACCGATGCTCCGATTGCTGTCATTGATTGCTCACATCAAAATGAAAAAATAAAAACTGAACCTGGTGACATGAGGCTAGAATTCAAGACATCTAAAAATATACCGGCTAATACAACAGCATATTGCCCGATTCTACACGATCGAATAGTGGAATACAGTCCGCTGACAAGTGAAGTTAGAAAGTTAAATTAAGAAGATGGCTGTCATCGTAGACGTCCAAGGATTCAAAACAAACCTCAATGAATTTATCACTAAAGAACTGGCAATTTTAAACAATGAAAACCAGATGCAGCACTTTATATTTCAACCACCGTTCAGATACAAAGATTTGACTTCAGCAAAAAAGAGGCAGTAAAATGGCTTCAATACAATTTTCATGGATTCCGCTGGGATGATGGCTATTGGCTACATACCGTATCGCAAGCTGTACACTATAGTTGAACCACTGCTTCGAAACAAAACCATTTGCCTATGTACGGGCAGCTGAAAAAGTTCATTGGATGCAGAAGATAGTTGGAGAGGGTGAAATCATTATTAACGTCGAATATGAATACAACTGTGGAAAACTAATAGAGATTAACACAAATGCACCTTCTTGCCAAGTTCATATTGGACAATGTGCAATAAGAAATACTTTTATAATAAATAATTTTATTGGAAATAAAAACAAATGTTTATAAAACATAAGACTTTTCAATACACATACCCTCGACTCAATAATAATTTGCTAAGAAAACATCAAAACAAGGTGTTGTGAAATTCCATCGATGCTGATATCTATAATTTCCCCGCTA
Organism: Dioctria linearis; assembly: GCA_963930735.1. Lineage (NCBI taxonomy): Eukaryota > Metazoa > Arthropoda > Insecta > Diptera > Asilidae > Dioctria > Dioctria linearis. The sequence continues at coordinate 132,346,461 of OZ005744.1, read as the reverse complement.
AGAAAACTTATTTAGGTGCAACAAAACTAAGATGGCGTCCTGCTGATATCTAGAACTTCTCTGCTAATAAAAAAAATCAGCAAAAGCAAGGCACTCTGGTAGTACCGGCTAATACCGCTAGGTAACCTTACTCAAGAAATGGCGATTGCACTCGAATCCTGTAAAAACCTAGGCGCAACATTTAATGTTTGACACCCAGAACCCTCACTGACATCTTTTAGAATCTATTCATGGGATATCATGTTGTGAAATTCGAATGATATTGATATCAACAACTTCCGTGCTAAGAAAACTTACTTAGGTGCAGCATTTGAGAACAGCAAAACCATGATGATATCATGCCGATATCTAGAACTCTTCCGCTAATCCTGTAAGAAAAAATGTCGCTAATATCTCGAAACCCAAAGCCCGTAGAGGAATTCTGATGAAAATGTTGTTCCCGCTCCCACCCCACACCGCCTAGAATCCATTGCAACGAACAAAAATAACTAATTACGATTACGAATTACTAATAGGCTAATATCTCTAAAACCAAAGCCCGTAGAGGCTTTCTGATGAAAGTTTCAATACCCCCCCTCTCTCGATCATTATTATCCCCCCCCCCTACCCACCATCTAAAAGCCATTGGCATGAACAAAGATTTCCTACTATTAACTTTAATTATTACTAATATTAATTCATAACCAGGCGCAACACTTGAAAACAACAAGAGTCTACATTTAGGCGCACCACACATAAAGCATGCTGCTACGTGGGGGCACAGAAAACCGTAGCATGCTTCCACGTGTGCACAAAAGTGAAGCACAAAACTTCCCAAAACCGTAGCATGCTTCCCCGTGTGGGCAAAAGTGAAGCAAAAAACTTCACATATCCGAGAGAACCGTACCACACATCCAAGAAAGCCGTAGTACCGCTGACAAGTATACAGCCCCGATATAATTCGCTTAGGGCATTTCACATCATTACTTAATACACATAAGCCGGAAACATTCTACCCAAGCCTTGGTACAGGTAACGTAGCCCATTCCAACACACCCCAGGCAGTTCTAGTCAAAGTATCAGATATTGCCACTAAAGCTCTCAGCCAACCACCAGTATCCAGACACAGGAGGGGCACCTCAAGGTCCAATTGTAGCCTCCAAGACCAGATCAAACTTAACCAGCAACCTCTATCAACCTTCCCGCTCCTGCACAAATATATAGAACTGAAAGTGATCTCGTATCGACAAAACTCGAGATGGAAAATGTTGATGTCAACTTAGAGGCTACGAGTCTGAGATGAAAAATAAGCGAACTCCAGAAAAAAAAACGAAATCCTATGCTATTTCCCTATGCTGTAGAGTGCTAAAAGTGGTCTCGTATCCACAAAGTGGTCTCGTATGCCCAAGATTCGAGATGAAAAATAAGCGAACTTCAGAAACAAAATCGAAATTCTATGCTATTTCCCTATGCTGGAGAGCGCTAAAAGTGGTCGCGTATCCCCAAAGTGGTCTCGTATCTCCAACATCCAAGGCATAGACCAGTACAGCCAAGACACAACCCCGCATTTAGTATGGACTCAAACCACCTAGCGATGGTGGCGCCATCTGTGGAGAAATCCTGGAAGCTAAAACAGTGAGCCAGAAATGCCATAGCGTAACTACTCACAAAACTTAGGAATTATTCCCTAAAATGTAGGGAATATTCCCTACATTTTTGGGAATAGTCCCTACATTTTTAGGAATAGCCCCTACATTTTAAGGAATATTCCCTACATTTTAGAGAAAAATACATAAGTTTTGTGGCAACAATTATGCACACTTTTTACAGTGTATGTCACCAATTAGTACGATTATAAAACACTAATATAACTACTCAATTTCTTATATAACAGAGTAACCATTTTATACCTTTTATAAAACTACACAGCAGCTTCAGTCACCATAAATTGGAAAAATTATTTCTAGGGATGCGTATTCTTTTAGTTAGATGTTCTCTGGTGTGACCTACTCACTAACTACGAACAATTTCATCCGCGAGAAGTTTCTACTTTAGCACCATACAACTGAATAAACAAGAAACTTGCCAAGCCAAATAGGTTGTCCTCCTGCGTATGCGTTTCACTTATTTCTTGGCCCTTTGGGGCTCCAACTGATATCACCTAAAAATAAAACAAACATTCGATTAATAAATAACAAGTGTAGGTTCGATTCCCGTCCGGGAAAAAATAAAAATAAAAATAACTTCTAAAGAAATCTTACCTGAAATTACTCGAAGCGACATTTGCTACATTTTTTTGATTTTTTGGTTGGGATTATCATATTATTTTGTATTATTTGAAATACTTACTTTTTAGTTTACTATCTTCTTCTTTGAAATATTATTTTTTATTTTTGTTTTGAGTTCTGATTATTATTATTTTTAAATAGTAGTCATTGAATTTTAAAAATAGATTTAAATCCAAAATTTTGACAAATAAAGTTTGACAGTTTGACATATTAAAAAAATCACTGTTCTCAGTAATTGATCGGTACCTGCCCTTATTTCGCCTAGACCTGTATACGTCTAAATAAATATTATACAAATACAGTTTGTCAGTCCTCTTCTTCTTTTTCTATTAAGTCTGGATTCATCGTCAATAATTCTTTGAAGAATAGTAAAAAAAATGTTTTTTTAGTTTGCAGGCTGCAATAAATATAGTTTCGAGTACAGCAGCAATAAAATTCCACTTTATTAACGTATTTGATAACACAAGGACCAGTAAAAGTGATTTGGAGAATGAGCTCGAGGTATTTTTCTCACACAAATATTTAAAGTGAAATACGAATTCATATAAGCATTATTAAAAATTTTCAGCAAAAACGTGTAAAAATTATGGGTTGGTCATCATGGTGAAAGTGGTCAACATATTCCTGATATTGCGACGCTGCTACATTAGATATTCTTAGCTACCTAACTGCCAGTTAGCGCCGAAACCTACAATAACTCCACGTCACTTATTTGATGCCCAACAACAGTGCACGAATGAAATATTTCAGTGGGGAATAAATATTTCACCTCTGGTATTGCTCTCATGAACCTTGAAGTATCTGTTGTTTCTGCTGTGTTCCCACTGTTCCTTGGAACAACTAAAATTGAACGCATGCAAATCTCTCTAGGTAGAGGTCCTGGCGTAAACGTAAACATATTACGGTTATACATAGCATTGGTTTTCATGTGTTAAATTTATTCCTGTATAGCCTACTTATCACAGATGAATTTCCCCCTGAGATGGTGGTAAGACAGAACACGTAAAACACTTTACAGCTTTCTCATGCCTTCTATGAATTATATCAGGTTGCAAAATTGAACACAGCCCACAAAATATCTAGATCATTTTTGGCAAAAACATCTTTTCCACCCCGAAACATGCTTACCCGTTTTCCACTATCCCACTACCCCAATTTCCCACATGATAAATGGGTGAATAATATTTATAGCTTCATCAGATATTCATGAAAATCTGTCCGTATAAATAATTAAGGGAATTTTTGGGGATGCACGCAACCTAAATATAAATATCCGGTATTACTGTTCCATTTTCTTCTTCTTCATCTTCTTATTTTATAGGGGGAGGTCAGCCCATTTACCAGACGATGCGAATCGACCGTAGATGTTAGTGTGGCGAGTCGGAGCATTTTGATGGGTCGAGCGTTATTGTCGAGTTGCGGAGTAGAGTTCAAGATGGTACACGATGTCGGACACCGTGGCATGTGCATTCAGGGAAAATGTCAGGTAAAAAAAATATTTTTCACGTTTATTCTCGTTTCAAACGAATTTTCTTAAATTTTTTATAGGTTTTTATACAACAAAAAAAGCCAGATACATAAAGAAAACGCTTTGCAGTTCCGAATATTTTTGTAAAAGCGTTCCTTTAATTTGTCATTTTTAAATTTGCGCAAGGCTTTTCAAAGTGAATTTTAATTTGTTTGGTTTACGTCTTAGAATATAGAGACAACAGGAATTGTTGATACCTGTAAAATTCGTGTGCATGAGCGTGGATTTTTCAGAGTATTTTGAAGTAGCTCAGCATTATATTCAAGAAAGAGACAAATCTATGCTTGCATGTCAAACGAAGTTTGTTTAATTAGCGAAAGATTTGCAACAATTCAAATCTGTTCAAATATAACTTAAAAGTTGTGAAAAGTGTGTTAAAAATAGTGCTAAGCAAAGCAAATAGTGTAAGTAATTATCTGTTCAAATTATAGTGATAAATTTCTAAGTGATTTCATGTAATTTCAGAATGAAGTGTTCGGTAAAAAATTGCCACAACAACACCAAAGAACGACGTGGGAAATGATTTTTTAGGCAAGTATAGTTATAAAATATTATTTTGTGTACTTTACACACCTGTGTATGTCAAATTAAATTAAAAATACATACGAAATGCAATGAAATATCGAAAAAATCTTTCCTCCACCGAGATTTGTTTACGTTTGTGACAGCTGCGAAATTCCCTAAGTATGATGGCGTAGTGACAGTGAATAAGAATATTTTCGATGGGAGCAAACGTAATATTTTCAACCATATATCTTGTTGCCCCGCTCTCTATATTGATTCTACTACACGACTGTACTGAGCGTTCACTACAGGGGCAACAGATACTAACACAACCTGTACTCTCCTGTACTCTCTATATTCTAAGGTTTACGTTTATATCGCTCTCCGCCTCCCTCCATACACCGTCCATAATTTTACATTTATTTAATTTTACAATTGGGTAAAGGAATTATTTTTGGAACGAAGTTTGCATACTTGGTTTTCCTAAATAATAAAACTTCGGAATTTTAAGAGACCATACGCAGTCGAATTGAAATTTAATAAACTCAATTTAAAGTGAGCAATTAAAAATTTATTTATTCGATTTTCACTTGCTTTACATGAATTTTGTTTTAAGCAGGTAACACTTAACAGAGATAAGGATGAGAAATGCGAGGTCTTTAACTAATTCATAATTTAAATGTTGTTTCGCTTGCAAAAGACACTGGTGATTGCTTCCTCTCGCCAAAATCGAGTCATCTTGCATTTGCATTGTTCTTAGAGCGACAAGTTATTGTTGATGGGTTTATCTTGCAGTTACAACGTAAATTCTTAATATCACAGCAAAGAAATAAAATGATTTTTTTTTTAAACGCACAGTTGAGATACCAAGATCACAGATATGTGCAACCCCAGGTAAACAAATGACATGATAAACAAAATTATTATGTCACAGCAAAAAGAAGCTATCTAGAAAATATATACCTATCTAGTATCAAACTATAAAAACTATGAAACAAACAAATTGAAGATGAAAATTAAAGGAGAAAACAACTACAGAAAAATTATACATGTACATCTATCTATGTATTATAATAGTTATACCTATAAGTGAACCTAATTAGTCCCATCATTGAGCAATATAATCTAAAGCTCCTATCGCGAAATCTCTCGAGCTCCGTGCTATGCGCAGCCCCAAAGGTAGACTACTCCAAACTCTTATACCATGAATGAAAAAGGCGGGAGTGCTAAACAGGGTTAATTGGGTTAGAAGAGATGACAGAAATTCAATACAACCCGTGAGATAGTCCGGAGTGAATTTATTTAAAAGCTTATACACTATTATGCATATCCCAAAATTAATCTAACTATTCAAATCACAACCAAAAACTAGTCTAGAGAAGATCATATCTCCGTAGACCGAATATATACCGCGCACAGGCATTAAATGCGGCATTGAGCTTTCTCCTACATGAAGAATCAAAATGATTGGATTATTGGAACAAGCAACACTCTGTCCAGACGTTTACGGAATTTGCGTGGTGTTTACTTGGCATGATGCAAAAAATTTCTTCATCTTTAGTAAACTTTTAAAACCTTAGTATCAATATACAGGGTGTTCGGTAAATGTCTTTAGTTCTTTAAGGGGATGAAAGTAGAGGTCATTTGGGTCAAAAAAGTCTAGATATTATTATATCGAACTCCGCTTGGGTTTCGAGTAAATCGATAATATCGATTTTCGGGATTTTGCATACCTCTTCAAAGTAATTTCGTTATAAGTTCTATCGTGATTAATGGATTGTGACGTTCAAACCTTTATTTAAAAGAACACATATTGGCCTATCTAAGAATGTATAATTAGTTATAATTGTGCCTTCAATTATTTAAAAAAAAAACTGTTTTCTCTAGAATTTTTTATTTCACCAAAATTTTTGTCGCGCTACAGTGTACATTTATTCGAAATATCACCATTGCATGAACTTGGCAAAACTATGAAAAAAATTGCGCATTATGTCCCCTTTCCAAAATGACCTCCATAAGTGCTATGAACAATAACAATAAAAAGTTATAAGCAAACATTTGGTAATCTTCAGTTTTTTCGTAAGATTCTATCTCCTCCTACAGCTTTAACCTACGACAACCATTTATATGTCATTGTACGGGAATCTGAACTGGTTATTAGATAGAGTACTTTTCGATTTTGAATTTCGAAAATGGAGGGGGTAATTTCGAAAAAACACTTTTTTACCAAACTCGATATTACGTAGATTTCGTTATTCCGCATCTTCATTTTTGCGGGAGGGGCAACCTCTGGGAGGGGCGGGAGTTCAAAGTTTCAACTTTAAGTGGCTATATTTTCTCAACCAAGCATTGTTCTTGCAAGTAAGTCCTAAATTCATAAATGGAAAAGACATTTTTGGTAGTTTTTTCAAACATAGCCGCTTAAAGTTGAAACTTTGAACTCCCGCCCCTCCCAGGGCTTGCCGGATAACTCAGTCGATTCAATATAAAATTGAATACATTGCTTAATACTATCACGCAATTCAAGCCTCTCTATACAAAATGCCTACAGATGATGAAGGCAGTACATCTGACGCCGGGGACGAAACCATTAGCTCAGTATTAGAGTTGGTTGAGTCTCAGAAACAGGTCAACGATTTAAAGGAAGACCTCTTTAGAAGGCATCAAAGAGACGGTAAAAAGAAAACTGTCAAATCGACACAAAAACGCCTACAAACGTTCACCGAATATTGGAAAGAATTCCAAACGCGGCATAGAGTAATTCAAAAGAGAGCGACAAAAGAAGATCGCATATTAGAATATTTCACGAAAGAGATATTTAGTGATGTACAGGAGTATTATATTGAAAAAGCAGCAAGCATGGAAGAGGATATAGACAAACTAACACCAACGCCTGTCAACAATCCTCCTCAGACATGACATGCTAGCACAAATTCATGTAATAATGAAAGACTCCCCAGAATTAAACTTCCCACCTTCAATGGAGAGTACTCTACGTGGATTTCATTCCACGATTTATTTAATTCGGTTATTCATAAAAACAATAATTTAAGAGACGTTGACAAATTATATTTTCTAAAAACGAATTTAATAGGAGAGGCTGAAAAATTGCTCAGGCATTACGAAATATGCGACGCAAATTATAAACCAGCTTGGAAACTCCTAAAGGAACGCTACTCAAACAAACGAATTCTCGTCAATGTACAGTTAAAAAAATTATTGTCTCTCCCAACCATAAACCATGACAGTGCCGACAATATTAAAAGGCTATTAGATAACATAACCGAGGCTTTATTAGCACTACAAAATTTACAAATAGTAACTGATAATTGGGATCCAATAATTATATATTTAACAGTGCAAAAATTGCACCCAGACACTCATCAACTATGGGAACAGAGCTTACATAATAGCACTGACTTGCCAGAATTAAAAACACTCACAAAATTCCTAGAGTCTCGCTTCAGAACTCTAGAAATGATAGGAAACAAAAATATGTCGTCAAATCCGACACAGAGAAAACCATTCTCACCAAAACCAAATTATGGATTCTTGAATAGAAGCCAAAGTTCAATACCAAAGCACCCACCTACAAAAAGGTCTTCTTGCAGCCATTGCAAGGGTGACCATATCATATTTTACTGTCCAACCTTTAGGAATATGAACACCCGGCAATGACATGAAGTTGTCACAAATAAGCATTTATGCAAAAATTGCTTATCACCCAATCACCTAACCTTAAATTACACAAGCAATAAACGGTGTTACCACTGTAACAAAAGTCACAATACTCTGCTCCATTATGAGCAAAACAATTCAGTGACAAATTCAACAAATGAATCCGCCCAAAACTCCAATATGGATATCGAACCAAGCACACCCGTGGCTTGTAGAAATGACGAACAACAAGTTCAAAATTTTCTAACTGCCAATATGAAAAGAGCTCTCCTCTCTACAGCTCTAATAAACGTCACCTCACCATCTGGAAGCACAATGACATTTCGAGCATTAATAGACTCTGGATCTGAAGTGTCTATTATGACCGAAAAGGCCTTTAAACTATTACGGCTTAAAGGATCTCAAACTACCCAAGAATTAATTGGACTTGGCACAACTCCCACCAATACAGCCGTTCAGCAAGCCACAGTCACAATTAATTCCCTACACAACAATTTTAAAATAGCAAGCGACATGCTCGTGATAGGAAAAATCACAGACTTGCTGCCTACAAATACGATTAAAGTGTCAAACTGGAAACACATTAAAAATCTTCCAGGAGAGGTTGACATTCTTCTTGGAGCAGAGGTTTACGCCGCCATTATTAAAAATGGAATAAGAAGAGGATCTAGCAATACACCCACAGCCCAAAACACTGAACTAGGCTGGATTCTGGTCGGAGGAGTACCAGAAATAAAGAGCACGACTACGACTGTGCTATCTACCTATACTACAACAAACCCCAAGTTGAACAAAAAATTAAAACGAATTTGGAATCACAATACCACGCCAACATTCACACCGAAAGATCAGCTCTGCAAGGGATCAAGACAACGGTTGCCGCCCGAAAAATATGAATATGTATCCATCAAGACGCATAATACACCTAAACACCACAGTTCTCAGAAAAAACTCTGGAAAAGTACACCAAGTGAAGCAAGGAAGTACTGCACTTTAACAACTCTTTCCACCATTAACACAAAATGGAAAAATAAAACAAAAGTATCGCCATCTCGTTCGGCGTCCACACAAACTGAAACCAATCATACAGAGATAAAACTCTCACCACTAGATGGCATCAATATAGTCTAAAATCTACTTCTCACCGTGGACCAGTAATACGAAAGAATGATATTTCCCCAATGGCACAATCTGGAGTAAATTATGTCAGACCTTTTATTCCTCTGCCAGAAAATGCAACAACAAATATTCTCACTCGTCCACTCTCTAAAATCTGTCCTCTCCCATTCACAAATATTTCCTGACAATCAAATATCCCCACCTAAATCTATTGCTCTCTGGCAGTCCTAAATTCCAAAACACCCGTTATATTCAAATATAAACGATTCCAAAATCCGCCAAAAGTCACTTCAAGTTTGAAAGTTGACAAGTGCGCGCAGTGGTTCTTTCTTTTTGAGTTCATTTACATTTTTTATTTTTTCATTTTTTTATTTTTTTACTTTTCTTCTACCATGGATGAGTTATTGGAGATTTTTAACTCGGAATCCTTAGATTCTGTGGATGCTCGTCTATCTCCAACTCCACCTGAATTATTGGCTCCCTTCAAACCACTCAGGCCTATCAGCCCTCTACCTCCAACACCCAAGAAGGAACGGAAGATGAAATCAGTCGTCATACGACCATGACCCGTACATTCCGCACCCATTAGGCGAAAGGTAAGGCCATTTGAGGCACAAGAAGCATCTTCTTCAGTAAAGGCCTTACGAGGAATGCCTATGCCCAACAAAACGTTGAAATTTGGGCCTGAACCGATTGCGAATCACCCCGTGATTCGAAAGACAACAAAGCCAAGACCTCCTCCTACTAAACAAAAGGCTATGCTACCTAGTCTACCGATTCTGCAGGAAGTGGTACTCACAGAAATCAGTAGATCAACCCAGCAATCTCCCAGCACGCAACCTCATAAGGCAAAACCTGCAGAATGCGCTAATCACAGATCTAATACAGAAAAGAGATTAACCAAAATGAATAAACCACCTAGTACTGCTCTACTGTCGGAAAATCTACATGGAGTAGTACCAAACGCAGTAGAGAAAACGATCTCTCAACATCCACTGAGTACACAGGCACCTCATTCAGCAAAGGGCAAATCTGAAAGGGGCACTCAACAATACATGAATACAATACAATATATGAATGTCCCGATTACTCCTCCAAAGGAATTCCAAGATCATCCGGCACCCAGTAGTAAGCAAACACCAGAGAGATCAGAGCCAGGGATTCCAAAAGATCTAATTGGGAGAATTATTGCCTCGCCAATTATTGTCAAACTGCTGGAAACAACAAATACTCCTTGGAACGTCATCAGGGAAGCAAAGACGTTCTGCAAATGGTCTCTGCCTGGAAATGTAACCATGAAAATGAAAAAGAAAAGGGATAAATTACATATCTTCCATCAACAAAACGTAAGTATATTCATAAAACAAAAAAATATATATTTTTTCTTTTTCGAGGCGGGAGGATGTTCAGTCCTCACACAAATATGTGGACATCCCATGATAAATCTTCTACTGTCAGTTTTTATGCAGCAAATATAATAATAATCCCTCGATGTACTCTCAGCTCAATCTACCTAAAATATACAAAAAGGGAACACAAAGTATCTAGATTCAAATGATTAAATTACATAATACTTATCTAAAGCTTCCTGTTGATCCAATCAACGATTTGCTGCTGACAGTGTGATTCACGGGTTCACCCACGGCATTAAAATATCTTGTGATAAACCACAAAAACCCCACAAATTCTAGTGAATGCCGAATGTTGCAGCTGTGAGATGTCGGATTTTATATAGTCTCTAAAAATATAAAGAAGACTAATAAACAATCAAAATAAAAAAATCAATATAAAAATGCAGCAAAGCATACTTACCTCTTAATATTTACATTCGTGATGACAACAAATGACATTACGTCAGCCAGCTGTCTGTGGTACATTCAGAAATCGCATCAATCGTTGCTAGGGCAACACCAAGAGGCGAGAGTTCGTAACTGGTTACAGCGGCTATATAAAGCCGATGAAATTCAGTAGATGGCACCATTCTTTTGGCAGAGCTGATCTGCATCAGAGCTAATCTGAGTAAAAAGAATTGTGTTTCCTACCTTATTACAGAAGATAATTCTGATCAGGGATAACCTGAGTGCTAGAATTCTCTAGAAGTTTTTTACTTCCGTGTGTAGAATTCTCTAGAAGTTTTTTACTTCCGTGTGCTTAGACGTAACACCCCTTTGAAATTTATTTCAGAAAATTTTAATTTATCCATAGAAGATTGACATTTTGATCCTTCTTCTTTTTCAGAATAAATAATTCAAGGGTGGCGAATTGCGGAGTTGTTCTGAACTATTGGATTTATTTTTATATTTTGAATTGTTAATATTGAATTTGACATTAGTTTGTAGGGTAGTTTTAAATTGATTGAATTATTTGAATTATTGTGATATTTAGGTTAAGCAAATTTAAGTTTTAATAAAAAATTTATATATTGAATTTTAAGACTGAGTTGTCCATCAGAAACCGGCAGTCCCTTCCTTACGTTCGAGACTAGATCTCACACCCACTGAACTGTAACGATTGGGAACGAGATATTGTTTAAAGTTCAGCGGTATTTCCAGAACTGACAACTTGGTAATCAAGCCTTTCTTACTAGAACAGCCTTGTGTACTTACTTCGACACATAATTAAAATTTAAAAGCAAAAATAGTCCGAAATAATTTTATGGTAAATTCGGTAATTCGCACTGACATGTATATAAGAAAATAATTTAAATATAGCGCCAGCTTACGACAGTTGGTAGCATTGACAGTGAGAGCATACTTTGTGAAATAAACCTGGTGTCACATGAAAGATCACTTAGTCCATTTATATACATGTCAGTGGTCTACAGGCAATCTTCCGCCTACTGCTTATGAGGGTAGGTTGGTTGGAAATATTTTTGGAAGCGAACATATTAAAAAAAAGGCGTCATTGAATCCAAATAAGTTTTACTTCAACACTACATACATATTTAAATTTAAAATGAATACAGACTAATATTTTTTATAATAAAAAATTAGCCCTTGAGCTTCAAGAGATTCTATGCGGTAGTAGCAAAATCAATTCTATTCATATTCGAAGTTCTGGAAAAAGTCTGAAATGAACACAATTTCGTAATTCATATGGTTGCATAACACTAACAAGATTTAAAATTCTGCACAAATATCTGGGAAACAAGTGCTTTAGTTTAAAAATATTAATTGAAACGTTAAACACAATTCGTTGTTTTATACTGTTTCATACCAGCATAGTATGTAAAGCATTAATTTTACGTCAAATAATCGATATTCCTTCATCTGAAGTTTCGTTAAATTTTCGCCTATACCTATAAAGACAATATTCGAAATGTGGCTCTATTGTACATACACTGCACTTAATATCCAAAGATTATCTCTGACTCTTCTGAAATAATATCGTTTTTTATCAATTTTGCTGCAGATATAATTGAAATGATCAATCAGTAGTAGTATCAATAGTTAATAGACAAACTAATAACATTACTTGCTTTAATATAAAATTAACAATGCCTCGACCTGAAGTAGCGAAGACCGCAATTTTTTCTTAGAAATTCACTAGAATATTTTTTGTTTCTTGCTTGGCTACGCATCTACGCTCATAGCAATCTAGGGGAAAAAACTGCAAATTTCCGTACTTCTGCACTTGATCATTGGCGCGACCATTTTTCGGTCCCCTTTCTCATCCTTCAATCCAATAAAACTAGTAGAAAAATAAAGTGATAGCTCGCCAGTAAAAGTCTTCATGGTTTTAATTATTTTCTCATCCGTAAAGAAAGTTACCCACCTCTACAGTGGGAACGACCTATTCTGTCCAGACTTTAACCAAATCAAAATCATCGCGCAACTTACCATAAAGAGCTGGGGGAGCTAGTAACATAATAATATTATGTTAATATTATATTTATCTATTTATATTATAAAATCAATATGTTGTCACTTGTCTATAAGATTCAATATAAAACACTTTAGAGACTTGCACGAAGCCATATATAGATATCTGTTTTATGAAATTTAGTTTCGAAAAATCCTGTAAATCTAAACTCGGTTAACCATCTGCAAAAGATTTATGCATTGATGCTTACCTAGAATTTCTAAAAACGAATGTGCATTTTAAAGACCTTTCAACGACTGACGACTGACAACGACCTGATCAAATTTTCCTATATGTTTATTGACAAAGTTATTAGAATCTCATCCACAATCAAAATCCGTCCCTCGAGTCCACCTGATAATTTTAAGAAAATTTAAACCCTTAAACCCCATCACAGTAATAATTAAGAGCAGGTAACACAATTAATTTGAGCCAAATATGTATGTAAACCTGGGGTGGGCAACCTTTCAGCTTCTCTGGTCAACATTGGAAGTAGGCGAGTTATATTGGGCCACACATAAAATATACGAACCCTATAGATAGCTAATGAACAAAAACGAAGAATATATGTACATACTTAGTTAACAATTTTAAGTAATTTAAGCTTCATTAATTCATAATTTTTTTATTATAAAATTAAAGATATAGCAACATGAAATTGACGTGATATTTGACATTGTTTTTGAGACAATAATGCTTCGATATTTTGCAATCAAAGATGTTGCAACTCTCAGTATGTTCTCAAGGTGTTAATAAGTTATTTTGCTCCTATTTTTGTTCTTTGTTTGCTTCATCTTAGAATATAGCTGCTAACAATTGTAGGTGCTTCCAAATAGCGATGGCACGAATTGTGAAGCAAAGGGTACGTTTCTCTGGGCAGATAATTCTTATAAAAGTCCATTAAAGAGAAATTGCACATTGCAGCTCTAGCCATTTCATGTGAAAATTTACTGGCAAGTTTATGTCGACTAAAAATGAAGTCGCAAATATGTCAAAAAATTGATGGTTTTTTTGGATATCTTGAAATCACTTCTCAGATTCCTGTATCAAATCGAAAAACAAGTTTCCATATTTTTTGTTACTCTCAGGACAGTGTTTAACCAACGTTTCAAAATACATAAAATTATTTGCTTGAATTTGTGACTACCATAGTTTCAGTTTCATTTCGAAAGCCGTTATAGTTTGAGGCATTGAATTATGAGTTGTTTTTCAATTTGAAAACGAATTAATCATTTTTGTTTTTTTTTTTTTGGTTTGTTTTGTTTAACCGGAGTTTTCCAAGAAAGACTTAAAGAAACCTTTGAAATAACACACCCGGAAAGAAACGACCAATTGCTACATTTTACTTCCGAAAAATACTTAATACTAAGTAAATTGCACATTGAAAACTATCTTTGGCCACATTGCGCAATTGTACGTTTATTATGTAGAGAAGTAACTACTCCCATGGAAATGTTATATAGATAAAGAAAATGTTATATAAAATTACTTGAGAAAGTATTTAAGTATATTAGTTTTGTTGGGCCGCATTCAAAGCCGTCCTGGGACACATGCGGCCCGCGGGCCGCGGGTTGGACACGCCTGTTGTAAACAATAAAATTCTGTGAAAACCCCTCAAATTTTACAATTTTATAAAAAATAATTCCCGACGTATCGTCCAAATTAATCAACAGAATCCTGAGCAAAATTAGGTTATGTATCCAGTCGTAGTGTTGTATGTAGGTATACTGAACTATACCCTGTGGCCCTGCAAAGATTCCATTATTCACAAATCTATGACGCTTCTGAACATAATTTTTTATTTTTCTCTTTTCAGCGAGTCGGCTGCGATTTAAAAATTGGCTCTGCAAAAAAGGTCGTCGCATGTGGGCTTTGCGGTGGGGATGGCACAGCCCCTCTATCATTGGGAGATGGCGCCGATGTCACTCTGTTCGGTTACGTGGTGGTGGTAAGTCCAAGAGTCACTTTTATACCATTTTACTGTTGTTTTTACGATTTGTCTATTTTTGTGTTTTACTCCTCCCCATAATTCCCCGATTCCTGCCTACAGCTACCTATTGTCCTGCCTGCCCGTTATTCTATCAGAAAAGCAAAGAAATGCAAGCACGAACAGTATGTCGGGAGGAATTCCCTTCTCCATTTTGGTGAATTTCAACGGTAAAAAATCAGTGGCAGCCATGAATTATTCAAATGCTAAATTCGTGTCGTTTTTCATTATTGGCACCCTCGTGCAAGACGAATCGAAGTTAATACATTTGGATGTTCTTAACACACCCCCGCATCAGTCCAGAAAATTTTGCTTTGTGAATTTGTTAGGGTCGATTTTTGTAACCCTCTGTTGGGGGCGGGTTTAAGAAAACGGAGGCAAATTTACAATTTTTCTTAAGTAGACCAGGTGGAGGAATACTTTGCGAAGACACCCTTCCGGCATCGAAATTTCCGAACCTGTTCTTCTGCTCCACCCTGTCCACAACCCGACCGACTTTATATAATATTTTATCGAACCGCGGCAATGTGCTCCTATTTTATTACACAATACAGACATTGTTATTCGTTGGATTTGGAATTTACTTAAGTCCATGGAATAACTGTAAGTACATAGGTAAAGCCACGGATTTTACAGCGATACACAAGATAATCTCATGTAAAGCCTTTGAGGAAAACAGATTTTAAGTATAATTAACGATGGATTTGGATTTGAGATAAGGAATTCCAGCATCTCGACTTTGGCGCTCTACCAGTTAATTCGAATTCTATGTTTCCGTAAATACCTTAGATCTGAGGTTATCCACATCGAGGAAAATCAAATTGCACGCATGTTCTGGCCTCATTATTGGGATTGATGAGGGATTTACAATGCTTATTTCCGATATAGATCTGCAGATGAGTTATGGAGTAGTCAATATCCGACCTAAATATCTGCAATAATTATTGCATAGACTTATGTATTACATACCCACCATAAATTTACTCAGATACAGCTACAAAAGGAAATATATTCGAACTGGGATTAAGATACGTTCAGAGATCCGGCAAATGTATGGAAATGTATTTATCTACAAAGTGATCCAGGAATAAGGGAAGATTAAGCTTATGGCTCCTCGTCAGATTGTAATGCCGAGTTTAATTACAGTGGATGATGAAAATCTTATCTGTTTATTTCTAGACATAAATTTCCTTTGAGGACGTAAATTCAATTATTACCAAACGTTAATTATAGTTAATTTTACCAGCAGGAAGTATCATTGCCCGCGGTTAGTAGTATCTAATAATCTCTCAGCTAAAATATGCTTTTCAATTTGAGCGTTTTACATTTGTATTTGTTCGAATTTACGTTTTTAATTACTGATTGGTTTCTGAAATCAAATTTGCTGCCAGCTTAAGAAACACAGATAAATTGTGAAACGTGTGTGGAAGAGTTCGAAATTAATAAAGCGCTGCTTGTAAAGATTTGTAAATAGCTATCTGTTTGGAATCCGAAATACATGCTAAACTGTACGGTGATATATCGACCAAACTAACGGAAATGAAGGCTTGTTTCACTTGACTGATTTCTCGAATTAATTACTAGTCAGTTTTGGACCGAAGATTCGTCAATAGTTTATTTTATTGGTTTAGCATTACTAATTATTTTACCTTTACTCGTAGGTGACTTATAATGACAATTCCTGTGACGCTGCCTTTCCTCGTTTTGCACAGATTTTTGTTTGCACACACAACGATACTATATTTCCATATTGCCTTTACCGGTGCGTTGCCGTCGTGTGTAAGATTTTCAGATCCACAAAAAGATCCGTCAATAACGGGAATGAAATTCAAACAAGCCATCAAATGGGTCCCAATTTTCTAAATTATTTTTCTACGCTAGTACCTTCCAAATTTATTAGATTGTATAGAGTTGAGATTTAGATTTTTGGAGGGGTGTTCAGGCATTGGCTTCGCATTCACTGCGACTTTGTAGGTTAACTGCTTGGAGGCCAGTTAAATTTACTCCCTTTCTAGATTTGGACTGTTAGTGAAGTCTAGAGCAATTCTGGGACTTAGGTTCCAAACGTAATTTGTTCTATAGGGTCTACAGTCCTCCGTAAAAAACTTTTTGTCAGTCTTCTTCAAAGTTCTAAATCTTATAACTCGAACAGTCTGATTGAGCTCTGCTTAGCTTGATCATATAGAAAAGTCTTTGCAACCTTTCCTTAAGTTCACCTAAATCTGTATCCATCAGATTGGTTTGAATTTCTATTGGTTCTATTTATAGGATAGGATTCTATGAAAGAAAGCTTTACCTAGTGCATTGGTCACAGCATTGATCGCAGTGTCTTTTTGAATTTGTTCATTGAATATTTTTGTTCACTTTCTCAGCGAACATAACCTCAAATAGTATCCAACTATACTTTCATCAAATCGAGAATAAACAAGAGAAATAGTTACAATTCGTTTAATTGTTCGACAAATAATATTATAACCGAAATGAAAATAAAAGTTAAATAAAGTGGCAACCCAAAGTTCTGTATGACGACATCAAGAAGAGGTTGCTCGATTTATTTAATTTTCATATCCTAGATTAAATCATACGGTATAGTAAGTTTGTCATTCCATTTTTAATGCACAGACATAATTTTAGTAGAGCAAAATGGGTTGGACATCCAGGCATAATATTAAAGCATCCCATACACTAATTGATCAATTTCACGTTGATCAACTAATTGAAACATGTATGGGCCGCTTCAACGTTATTTTGATTTTTTCATCCCTGCCGGTCTGCCCCTCCGTCTGTCCATCCCCTCGATAATTCGACAATGCTTTCATTTAGAGTGCCGCAATTTTGCACAGAGGCTTTTTATTTTAAAAGTAAATTTAAGTTTTTCACTACATATTTGGGCACTGCCTCAGAACGCGTCGACGTATACCTACTGAGAAAACAATCAGTCCTAGACGTTTTTATTATTTAAAGTTTCAAAAACTGATCCTGTTCGATAAATGAAAGCCGAAGAAATTGGTTAAGTCTTCGGGAAGAATTTTCGATGTAGTGACCTGGTTTTATCGGTTCCACATGCGCTACAATATCAGTTCGGAAAAAATTTCTGGACAAGCGTCTAGCGTCGAACAAAAAATGTTTGACGAGTGGTTAAATTTATTAAGGTCGATGTCCTCTTGCCGGCACAGACCGGAATCGACCGGCACACTAAAGAAATCTGGTCCCATGTTCACTTCGCAACTAGACCAGCAAACGAAAAATGCTGGTCTGGTTTCTAGCCACCGTTAGCAACCGGCAATAAAGTTTCCGTTTCGTGCCGGAATCTGCCGGAGCCGGTTGATGCGAATTAGTTAATTTGTTTCTGTTTGTATTGCCATCAAGCTATTTTGCTTGCCCGTGACTTCCTTATGACGGTATACTAAGGTAATAGGATAATAGGACTTATGCCTTAAAAGGTACTCAACCTTAAAACGGTCTTTACACTGACGACGTATATTGAGAAACTCAACCTCAGCAGAAACAGAAACCTTAAAACGCTGTCGATTAAAAGTTGCAAATAAAAACTCTCGACTTCGGACGAACAACTAATAACTAATTTTCCCAAATTACCTTTTTTTATTATAAATCTGAATGCTGGTCGTGTAGATATTATGTAGTGAATAAAAAGATGGGTTTAACGACCTTGAACGTTTATTTATTTTAGTCTTTTGCCTATATTTCGGTCCTTTGTTTGGGGCATCCTCAGGGCATACAATACTGCAATAAAATATTTTGACAAAATGGGCGCTTTTGGCTATTATTATGAAGTATTGTGTACTTACATACAATTAATTCTCCCTTACATATTTAAATCAATGTTCTTATTAACAGTCAATAAAAATAAAAATAATAGGTACATAAATGAAAATAAATTAAATAAATAAATAACTAAATAAATTAACATTGAACAGATCGGTATGTAAGTCGTCAGTATACTAAATACCTATGCTATTATGTAGAATGTGCTGTCAGTTAATTCCGTGCCTTTTCTTTTTGTGTATTAATGAGGTGCTTATACTGGTGGTTTATAGATGATGTGACTGTACCATTATCAAAATTATATTGATGTTGCTCTTCCATCGCATTTTGAAGGCATGCTGTCTTGTAATATCTAGGTGCTTGATTATCGATGCATCGTGTAGCTGACTTGAAGTCGTTTTTGTGCTCCCTCTTCCTGGTTTTAATATCCCTACCTGTCTCACCTATGTATGTGCGTCCGCATTTACAATCCACCTTATACACTACACCGCAACAAGGTGTATCTATTTTTGTTTTACTAAAGAGCTTACTTAATTTCCATGTTAGTTTTAGACCAAGTCCAATGTTGCTGTTAATATTCCTCAATTTGTTTGTAATATTCTCTGTGACGTTAGGGATGTATGGGAATCGTTTGTATATGATCGTTTTGTTTTTTCCTTTTCAAGCATATCCTGTTCATTGTTTTCTGCCAATGTTTGCTTCCTGTATTTAACTTTATTTATGATACCTGTGATTATATGCGAGGGATAATTATTGTCGTGAATTATTGTCGTAATTTTTAGTATGTAGGTGATTGTCACTTAATCTAATGATTCTGTTGGCTAGAGCATATCCTATGTTCTGTTTCATTTTATTGGGATGCGCAGAGAGGTTTCATGTACCAATCAACTTCTATGTTACTTGTGTTTCTTTTATGTGTCAAGTCTAGAAAGTTTATCTTGTCATCTACTTCACTTTCCAATGTAAATTGCACATTCTCATGTGTGTCAAGTCTGGAAAGTTTATCTTGTCATCTACTTCACTTTCCAATGTAAATTGCACATTCTCATGTGTGTCATTGAAAGCTTGTAACG
This sequence comes from Dioctria linearis, assembly GCA_963930735.1. Lineage (NCBI taxonomy): Eukaryota > Metazoa > Arthropoda > Insecta > Diptera > Asilidae > Dioctria > Dioctria linearis. The sequence goes on along the minus strand of OZ005744.1, from coordinate 132,326,658 downwards.
TTACATCTACGAACTCCCTTTTCAGAAGAATAATTAGTCCATCTACATATTGCTTCATTAATTTGGGTTTTTCAGTGAGTTTTTCCATTGCAACATCTATGTGGTCATCTATTACGAATTCTGCTAAGATGCTAGATAAGCTTGATACCATATTTTAATTTGCTTATAATAATTGTCATTATAAAGAAAAAAGTTCGCTTCTGTTATGCATAGTTTAAGCGCTTTAAGAAATAATGTTTTAGAAAGACGTGTATGCTGTTTTATGAGTGGCCACCTTTTTAGGACACTTCGTAATGCTTCTGAATGAGGGACGTTCGTATACATGGATACTACGTCAAGGGATACAAAACACTGATATGTTCCTTAAATTCATATGCATTGTTGATGTTGTATCCATTATCCGTTTTGGCTTTAGACAATATTTGGCTAAGGAATTTATTCAATTTATATGTAGGCGTGTTGATCGTAGATACAACTGGTCTTATGGGATAACCTTGATTACTCTTATGTACCTTGACGTCAAGCTCGATAAACCCTCATCTAACAAGCATGGAAATTATTGAGTTGTTGACAGCCCAGAATGACTGTCCTGCCTGCCTGGAAGGAGAACTTGAGACAACTAAACACTTTCTGTGTGCGCTTCCAGCCTTCTTGCGGAGCAGGCTGGATACTCTAGGGTCTGCCCTTCTATCTGTAGATGTGCTGACAAACCTACCTTACCTAATTAAGATTTTGGGGTTAAGTTAAAGGTGTTGGGGAGAGGGTTTCGAACAGGATACCATAATGGGCCCTATGGGTTCCGTGCTTGGATCTATTTACGAGACGAAAATTGTGAGGTTTCGACGGCTAGTCTTTTCTCAGAATAGATAAACAAACAATATTGATATGTTAGATGTTGTTCTAGCAACTATAACTGACTCAGAAGAGTTTCTCAGACCTAAATCATGCCAATGAATATAGCGACGATGGTAGAAGAATTATATACAGTATGTAAAGCCATGACCACGGTCAAGAATCACAAACAAAACTCAAAACGAAAAATAATTAAAATAAACAAAGTTTGTACGACCCCAAGAAGAATTTGCAAAGCAAGGAAATTCCACTATGCAAGTATAATTCTTGATTGATAAAATATTCATACCCAAGGTCATCGCTTTACACGAAAATTCAAATGACTTGTGATCAGATAAGCTGACACAACAAAATATGTTTAATTCAATTATTTCAATTCTGCAATAACCCCCACCTTTTGTATAAGCACTGTATAGTGAAGTCACCTATATAAATAACCTGTGACAATTGATTAAAATTCACTGCATGAGTGAAATAAATCTCGGGTTTGAAGCCGAAAAAAGGTCACTTATGGCCGCTATTGAGAACAGCTTAAAAAGGTTGTACAGTAAGTACGAATTAGGCCTCCCGGAAGTCACTCTTCAGGAAGGAACAAGAGATTTTCTCGACGACAATAACGCGTCACTGCCTGAAGTAACCGAAGAAACAACCAGCGATGTGGATATGTCCAATGACTCAACCGAGTCATCTTCATCGAGTTTGGTATCGTCTGAGGATGAAAACAATTATACTGTTGTGGAAAACAACAAACGTAGACCAAAGAGTAGCCCAGAGACGTCTCCTCAATCGTCCGGAACTCCAGCCAAGAAGAAGACATCAAGGTCAGAGCTACAACCACCTAGGGTGCAAAACACGGGTGGTTTCTTCCAAATTCTGGGTAATCGAAAGGACTTCGAGATACAGCCCAAAGCTACTAAGACTCACGTTGAAAAGGCAGTGAGACCTCCACGTTGAAAAGGCAGTGAGACCTCGTCCGATCGTCTGTCATAACTTGAATGTTAAAGCATTCAATTGCGAGCTTGATAAGCTTGCTATAAGGCCAAAGTTTTTCATCAAGACTGCAAAGGGCACCAAGTGCATTATCAAGCCAATTAGCCAAGACGACCATAAGGCGCTGTTCACTATAATCAGGGACATTGGGGTACAGAGTTACACGTTTACGCCTAAGTGTGATAGGACGACGACACTTCTGCTGAGAGGAGTTCAGCATACATACCATGCAGAGGATGTGAAGGCAACACTTGTGGAAAAACTGCGTGGATTCAAAATTAACTCTGTGACGCATTTTAAAACGCCCAGGAGCAAGGAATCGAATTCCTTCGTAATTAATTTCGGACGTTATTACGATATCAAATTCATTATGGCCACAAATCGCCTTCTGAACCAGATCGTTTACTGGGAAAAATACCGCGCTTCTGGAATTTCCCAGTGCAAGCGTTGCCAGTCTTTCGGCCATGTCGCGAGGAACTACGCGGTCGACTACAGATGCGTGAAGTGTAAAAATGTACACTTACCAGGACAATGTGAGCAGATAAACGAGAAGGAAGGTTCCCCATATTGCGTCAACTGTAAAGCTGAAGGACATCCAGCCAGTTACAGAGGCTGCCCCAAATACAAGGAGGTAGTACAACAACGTGCCAAGAAGACCGAGGAGCGTCGCCAACGTGAAGACTTCGTGAAGGAAGCCACAAGGAACTATGTGCAACCAGGTAAATCTTTCGCCCAGGTAATCTCTAAGAACGCGTCTAATTATAACAATTCTGTCAAACCCACAGCTCCCAAGCCTCAAGCAGCACCTAGATCTGCCCCCAATGCAGCTCCTAGAAAACCAAGAGTGTCTGAAATTGACGATTTCTGCACCAAAGAAGCCAAGTCGCTATTTGGCTGCGACCTTTTCGTCCTTATGGGCAAAATCAATAATTTCCTTCCTAAATACAGGAAGCTCTCTTCCATATCGGAAAAACAAGCAGCTTACCTTCAATTTGCATTTGGACTATGTCTAGGCAATTAAGTAAGCTGAAAATCATGTCACTTAACTGCAATTCGCTGGTAAGGCACAGCAAAAGAGCAGCACTAAATCTCTTCCTCATTGAGCATAAACCCACATTTATGTTCCTCTCTGAAACTCTCCTCACTGAGAGACATAAGTTAGCTTTTGAACACTACAACTTCATCCGTCAGGACAAATCTGAGACAACCCTAGGCACTGCCTTTCTCATTAAGGAAAACCTTAAATTCGAAGAGGTTAAAATAAGTAACCTTTCCAATATGGAATGCACTGCTGTCAAGTTAGAGCTTCGTGACAACGAATCTCTTCTCTTAATCGCCCTATATAAAAGATGCCACGCCACAGGAGCTGATATCCAGAACAACATGAACAGCATTGCTCGAATCTCGGACAATTTCATTTACACGGTGCTTGGTGGTGATTTCAACGCAAGGCATCCGTTATGGAATGACTCTGTCGTAAGTCCGTCAGGCAAGACAGTACATGACTGGCTTCTCTATAACACCACCCATGATTTCGTCGTCGTCTCGCAGGATACTCCGACCTTTCCACGTTCTGGGTCAACTCTTGACTTCTATATCGTAACCTCTAATCTTATTAATCTTCTTCCCCAATTCTCAAATTACGTTTGTACAGCTCATATGGCTGAATCTGATCACTTGGCAGTCGAACTCTCAATCACCCTCAGCGTACCCTTAAATATTTTGACTTCAGACCCCCAAGCCTCAACCTCACTCAAAGACATTGACTGGCAACAATTTCAGGACAGGCTCTCTCAATTCCTCACAGGAAATCTCCCTGACTCGCAACGGAATCTCTGGAACTTGGAAATTGACTTCCATATAGATTTCCTCAACAACGCCATTGAAGGAAATGTCGCCTTCTTTTCCAGTGCAGTGCCGAGCAAACACTACAAATACAAAAATCTTCCTCCTCAACTGCAAAAATTATATAAATTTAGGCAGAAACTTCGAAAAATACTTAACCGTATTTTTCACCGAACCCTTAATAGCCATAATTCAGCCTACAGAACCGTGTTATCGCAAATTAATTGCTTGTCAACAATTATTGAGGAACAAACGAAAATGTTTCTCGATCAAGAGTTTAGGAATAAACTGGCCTCCATTCAACCCGGTCCACACTGCTTTCAGCACATAAATAGGATCTGCAACAGGAAAGCAAAACTCGCCAAAACCATCTTAAGTGGCTCGAACGCTTACAACCTTCCCCACGAAAAATGCAACGCCTTCGCGGAATATTTCCAATCCACTTTCAAAGACAACTCTTCTCTAAGCGATGCAAATTTTAGGACCAATGTTGACTCGACCGTTGATGACTTCACTGCACAGGCAGTGGGATCCTCCGCCACAATCTTTAATTCCACAAAAACATCCTTAAATCCGGATGATTTAAGCATCTTTTCAAATCCTGCTCACGTTTTCGCTCTAATCAGGACTATCAGAAGTAAAAAGTCCGCCGGCCCTGATAACATTTCAAACAAAGTTATCAAAAACCTCCCACCTGTCGCCATAGAATTTCTGACAATTATCTTCAATAATTGTCTCAATAATTCTTACTTTCCTGATGTCTGGAAAACCGCACGCATAGTTCCAATTCCCAAAAAAGGAAACTCGAAAAACCTTAATGAGTTCCGCCCTATCTCTCTTCTGTCCAACCTGGGCAAACTTTTCGAGAAAATAGTCCGCCAACACATAGAAAATACCTGCCTCGACCTAAATATCAGGCAAGATACCCAATTCGGCTTCAAGCCCCAGCACTCCACTTTTCACGCTTTGCTAAAATTCCTCTCTGATTCTACAAACGCCCTCAACAAAAGGGAGCAGACAGTAGGCTGCTTCCTTGATGTAGAGAAGGCGTTTGACTCAGTCTGGACAAACGGGCTAATATTCAAAATTATAAACCTCGAGTTCCCGCCTTATCTCACCCGGGTTATACATAGCTTTCTGTCATCCCGGAATTTCTTCATAGAAATTGAGAATGTCAAATCTCAGGAAATATCAGTCAGTGCTGGTGTCCCCCAAGGTTCGGTGCTCGGACCAACTCTCTTCAATCTTTTCACCTATGACCAGCCTACCAACGACTCAAATTCCACCACACTACTTTATGCTGATGACTCCCTTACGTACGCCCACTCCATGTCATCCAATTTCGCTGCTGCGAAAGTGGAGCGTCATGTCCTCAAACTTGACGAGTACTACAGAAAATGGGGCATCAAAATCAACCTTAATAAATCTGAAATGATTTGCATCCGAAACCCCTCCACAAGGGGAAGACCCAATCTCGCCACACGAGCCAACAACATAGAAATTGAAGTCAATAACGAAAAGCTCCAGCCTTCAAAGAACGCCAAATATCTTGGTGTCTCTTTCAATAATCTGTTGAAATTCAACAACCACGCCAAACTAACCATGAGGAAAGCAAACTACGCTTACTCCCTACTCAACCCTATTATCAGAAGGAGAAACGGTCACCCGAAAGATACAAAGCTTCTTATATATAAACAGCTCATCCGCCCAATCATATGCTATTGCTTCCCCATCTGGCACACCATTTCACCATCCTATATGAAGCAAATTAGCGCCCTCAAAAGAAAGATCCTAAGGGCCTGTACAGGAGTGTATAGAAAACCTGACGGACACTACTTTCCCAACACCTTTTTGTATGACAGTGCAAACATCACTCCAATCGAGGACTACCTCCTTTCTCTCGCGGTCAAACAACTTGAGAAGATCTCTCAACATCCTAACCCCCTCATTAGCCAGCTTTCAACGCAACTTCAAGTTGAAAATCACCACTACTTATCACCTCTCCACCTAATCAACTCGGAAACGAGTAACATTTATTACCTGGGCGAAAGATTTACTTTCTTCACTAGTGCAGGAAGCCACCATCGTGGATAGGACAACATCCAGGCATCTCGATCATCGTGGGATTTATCAACGCTGGACCATTCTGGACTTTCGGGATATTTCTCACCATGCTGGAAGAAACGCCTGTCTCCAACTTACAACAAGTTAGAGAAATCTCTAACATTCCACAACTTCCCACTACCATCCAACTTCCCTATTCCTCTAAATTCTAAAATTATCAAATGACAGACAAGAACACAGCTTGCCGTCGCGCAAAAGGCTGTAATAATTTCGACATCGTGTAACCTTAAGTTAATATAAATTCGAACAATTAAAGTGCAAAGTGACCCAAAGACAAAAGTGAACTGTAGGCCAAAATTAAAGCCTGTACGTAAACATTTTCAAATATCCCGGGATATCGGTTCGGTAATAAATTCGCCATAATTCGTTTTATTTCGTTAATCGCGTGTGAAGAACACTTGACTTGACTTGACTTGATTAAAATTCAGAATTAAAACATTCATCAAGGTGTTTCTTTGATTCTCACCCTAAGATCGGCATACTCTGCCAGTAAATATATAGAGCGGCATACTCTGCCCAAAGGACTACCTAACTGCGGCATACTCTGCCATAATATATACATAAGCATGCCCTGCCAGTAAAAATAAAACAGCGGCATACTCTGCCATACTAATAAAAGATCGGCAAGTACCTGACATCAAATAAAAAGGTCACAGCGGCTCTTTAGCCATAAAAACCGTAAGTTTGGCAGTTCTCCGCCTGGTATAAATTAAATAAATAAACCTAAATAAAAAGCTCCATCATGATTAGCATCCAGACATATTGTGAAGCAAACGTACTACACAATCGACTCTTCTAACCGGACGAACAGCAACCAAGCTTTCTAGATCACCGATAGAGATCGATAACCCGAACATACGTAAAAGAGCGACACCCAGGCGACCGATATGTCCGAAAAGAAAACAAATTCCAGAGACTAATGACGACACATGCACAACAATAGCAGACGAGAGTGCAGAAATAAAAACGAAAACAAAAGAAGAGAAATTGCATGAGAAGTACATACCTACAACAACTACAGGAGGAAAGATAAACGAAGAAATTCCAGCATACACTCCAACTACGACGACCTTGCGAAACATGCAAATTCCTGAATACGTTCCAGCAGCAATAACAGCACCCATTAATCAGCTACAAGCAAAGACGAATTCACCTGCTGTATACATACCCACTATACAACAAAAAAGCTCACTGCAAGAAGCACTGCAGAAAATTCACGCTGCCGGTCCAAAGCCAATTACGATAGCGCAGTACAAAAATAAACAACAACCAGCAAGTAAACCCAGAGAAAAAGCACAACACAACTACAAGCAAAAAAAGAGGGGCGGTATAGCAGTCAAACTACCGCAAAAAATAGCAGAGCTTTACAGGGTAATTCCTATTACCACAGACAAGGGCTTAAAAAAAGAGCTAATACAAAAGCTGAACCACCTGAAATGGGAAGGCCGCAATCGAGGGAAGTAATTGTAGCTCAAAACGCTGCAGCAGCAGCAACCAGCCCGGTGGTACAAACCATCTCAATACACGACGTCTTACATGTACTGACCGCAGTGACATTACTGATAATAGCAGCATTGATAGCAATTACAATCTACATGGGGAGAAGATACTTGTGCAAATACATCAAAAATAATATAAAACAGAGTGTGGATAACCTAGCTAACGTTTAGTTGTAGCTTGCGGGATTCAAACTTATCATATAGGGAGCTTTTAAATCATTTTTTTTTATATAGATGTTCAGATAGATCTTAGAAATAGAATTAAATTGAAAATATTTTTCTGCTGGTTTCTAGCTTTATGAATAAGATAATTTTAAATTTGTGTCTATAGATAACTTTTAGGGATAGAATTACGGAGATTTTTTCCTTCTAGTAAAGCTTGATTTTATTCTTAGATAATAGATATTTTAATATGGTTTTATAAATCACTTTTTTTTCATGGGTAGCAATAAATAAATGAATTAACAAAGATTTTCTTTTTGTAATAACTGTCTTTCGGTTCTTCGAAACTTATTTGATACTGATGGAAACATACCAAAATCTTTTTGATGAATTAAAAAGATTACTAGAAACGTTTACGAAAAATTTACAGAGAACATTTTCTAGTAGGATTTTATTGGAAAAGTACGCTGCAGCCAAGAAAATAAAGAGAGAGTTCGATCTAATAGAATTAACCCAAAAACGAAAACAGGCAGACGAGCTTCAAAACAAGTTTAACGCGACATTCATAGAGCTGAAAAAGATACTAGAGGAGAAAAAAAAAGAAACTCTTAATAATACGGAAGATTAAGAATCAGAGGAATTATATCTAGACTTAAATACTGAACCAAAGGAAGCCACAATGGGCACGAATAACTTTGAGCAATAGAAATATTGCCAGAATTCGGAGGCAATACAAAGGGTCTATGCAATTTTCTAAGTCTCATAGATATGTACGGAAGAACACTAAAGACTGAGGCGCAGCCACAACTCATTGAATTCGTATGGCTAGCGCGTCAAAGCGAAAAAGTCAGAAACAAGATGTCCGCAGTTGCCAAACCGACATCTTTAACAAATCTAAAAACAGTTTTGACAGAAGCTTTCATAACAAGAGACACCTCACAACACTTGCAACAAAAATTATTAAATTGCAAACAACAGAACATGAAAGTCAAGGACTTCTCAGACAAAAATTATTAAATTGCAAACAACAGAACATGAAAGTCCAGGACTTCTCAGACAAAACTCTAGAGATAGTCGCGGACCTGAATAAAGTCCAAATAAACGAAATAGGTGAAGAACACAGAGAGGTAATCTGTAAACTGAACGACAGAATCGGATTAAATACCTTTCAAAATAGACTGAAAGATTCGCTAAAACCAACCATCCTAGCCGCACAACCAAAAACGCTAAACGACGCGATAAGTCTCGCAAATAAGATTGACCAACCTCTAACAGATGAAACAACAATTTTTAGTTTCAATAGAAATCTCCGTAACCGGCAAAATGAAAGTAATATCGCAATGAGAGACTACCGAAACTACAGCAATGGAAATATCAATGCAAATAACTACAGAAACAATAATAACATGTACCAAAACAGAAACAATCATTGGCATAACAGAGGGAATATGAATAACAACTACAGTAGTAGCCAAAGAAATAACCAGAATAGAAATAATGGCTGGCAGAATAGCTGCCAAAACTATAGGTAAGAAATTTTACAGAAACTCCCAGAGACGGATACATTTTCTAAGCGAGACGAGCAATGCGCAAAGTCCAGGACGAAATCAGCAAAAAACAGAATAAGACGAAGTCTAAAAATATACAACTTCAGAAGTTGTACAACAAATTATAAAACGCTGTCGGACAAACGCACAAAGACTAAATGAAACTCCCTCATTAACTCTGGAGCAGACATCTCAATTTGTAAAATAAATTCACTAAACCAAGAAATAAACAGGAGTGACCAGTGTACAACAACTGGGATAACAAATAATGAAACGCACTCCTTGGGCACAGCTAAATTGCAGTTAGTACATGAGGAACACGTCATAGAACACAGGTTTCACATAGTGGATTCACAAACCCCAATCACCACACATGGAATATTAGGAAGAGATTTCCCGATGAAATATCTATGCAAAATAGATTATGAAACCTTTAAAATAACTGTGAACTTGAATAATGACGATGTTACGATACCCATGATAAACAAATTCAGAGATGAAATTACTCTACCAGCAAGAACAAAGATTATCCAAGCAATAACACTCGACAGAACAGAAGATAGCATAGTCTGCGGTAAAAAAAGGAGGTATTTTTGAGTAATACAATTATACCAAGAAAAGGAGTCAAACATATTAAACTGCTGAACACCAATAACCACATGGTGAAATTAAAACCATTTGAAGCGAAGATACATCTGCTGAAAGACTATAAGATAATAAGATCACAAAAGGGAGAGATAAACCAAGGAAAAGATAAAACTGATGGACTATTTAACAAATTGTTGAAAGAACTAAAGTGGAAGGATTGGACGAAAATGCAAAAAATTCGATCAAGGGAATTTGCAAAAAATATCAAGAAGTATTTCACTTAGAAGGCGAGAGGTTAACGACGAATAATTTCTATACACAAATTATAAACACAATACTACCGCACTCATACCCTGCCAGTAAAAATAAAACAGCGGCATACTCTGCCATACTAATAAAAGATCGGCAAGTACCTGCCATCAAATAAAAAGGTCACAGCGGCTCTTTAGCCATAAATACCGTAAGTTTGGCAGTTCTCTGCCTGGTATAAATTAAATAAATAAACCTAAATAAAAAGCTTCATCATGATTAGCATCCAGACATATTGTGAGGCAAACGTACAACAAGTAACAACTCTGAAGATAATATTTCTTCAATTTAACAAGCTTGACCCTTCAATTATAGAAAAAACAAGAAACGGTTGTAGTATTACTAATTATTTTAATAAAATTTCAAGATTGATACGAAAAAATTCAAATTTTCCTTTAATTCAATAACTTACACTTGGTTGGCTCCAAACTACCAGCAGAGAATATATAAATATGCATAAATAAATTTGGAATCGACTGAGCATTTGGAATGTGAGTGAAAAATAGGACCAAGTTTAACCCAAACACACAACCACAAAAGTGAAGATAAATAAAATATTAACTCACTGGATATCGACTAAGCAACCAAGGTATTGAGTGACTGGGTTATTCTCATGATTTTGTAATCATTAACAAAGGTAAATATAAGCGCTTGCTTTTCAGATTAGTAAGCTGTGTACAAGTTATCAGTCAATTCCAGCAAAACATAAATGACTCCTTTCAGCAGAAGAAGGATATTGAGGAACATAGCCAGCCCTGCCCCCTTTGGTATGGAGTTTCCAATGTCCAAGCAAGTAAAATTTCTCTGGACAACTCTCGACGACAGCCTCAATTCGAATAAATATAACCATAAAACAGTCCAGAAAAGTACACTAATATTGTGGAACTGTGTTAAACTGGCTGGCACAATTATGGGACTCAATACAAACATATTGATTTGGCTTCACAAATCAGTAATCAGACTCATCATTATCTATGCTTCAGCCGTGTGATAGAACAAATGTAAATAAAAGACCCACTTCAAGAAGCTAGACAAACTCCAAAGGACTGCTTGTCTAAGTGTAACTCGCGCAACGTCCCCAACATCTACCAGCGCTCTAGAAACACTATTGAACTTACTGGCACTCAGCAACGTTGTTGAAAAAGAGGCTGGGTTAGTGGTGTACAGAGCCCGGGCAAATGGATATAGTGGTCTATGCTCTATAACCAAACAAATAGACGCAAATCCAATATTGAACATGAATAATTAAGATAAGGGTACCAAATAGGGAGTAAATAGATACAAATATACAAAACAAAGCAATTGGTACATTGATGGTTCTAAAACCGAGAAAGGTGCAAGAGCAGGAATATATGGTGTAAAGACAAGAGAATATATCTATCAAAGCCTAGGAAAATACGCCCCAATATTTAAGGCAGAAGCATATGCTATCATCAGACATATACACATGTCTCTGAGCCGATCTTACAATAAGAAAAAAATACATACATTCATTGGCATGCGGCTCATCACCTGAGGTCAAAATAACCAGAGATGGACTTCAATAATAGGCTTCAGACAAGTCAACCGATTGAGCAAAGACCGGACACTGCAAATTTAAACACTCGTAAGACAGGCATATCACCCCCTGATGTATGTATGTAGGTTATGTCGCGAAGAGGATGAAACATCAGGGCACGTGTTATGCGAATGCGTGTCCATTGTACAATGAAGATTCCAAATCTTTGGCTCATACTCCCTTCCCTAAAGCCTGCCGACTTAGAGCAAACATCATAAAAAAATCAAAATAATTCACTACGTAGGAAGAGTGGGTTTTTTAATGAAGTGCAAAGGAAATTAGTGCACAATAATCTAATAAATGGCAGCAGTGCAAAGGCCACTCGCCCCGCTAAAATTTAATCTAATCTAATATAAACTATGAGATGTTCTGTTAGACCCCAACCTGAATCGTTGAAGCTTCCCAACTTATTGAAAATGTTGAAGATATCAGACTCGCATTGAAAATATGCCACGCAAATCATATGATCCATGATTTGTCAATTTTTAACATTCATAATGGTATTTTGTCAGTTTCTACTGTCCTCACTTGATACTCAATGCCGTTGATAGTTTGATACGATGAGTATACATATGCGCAGAACGAATAATAGTGCATGGAAAAGCAGGAGATCACACTTCGAAACAACTTGAAATATTGTATTTGTCAAAAGTAAAATACTTATTAAGAGTATGTGGACCTAGGAGTATATTGCACTCCTTGCTAAATACTTCACTACTCGCGGGTACTTCCTTCTTTCTATAACCAATATGATGCAATTAAATTATAAACTCCTGAACATATTTCAACAATGAATATTCTTTCCACAATTAGACGACCTCCGTATCTAATAGAAACGACAAAAGCGCTCGATATAAGGCTTTTCCACAGAATGAACTTAATTGCAACTTTTGGCAGGTTTCTACCCCTCCTTATCTTTTTCCCATTGAATCCCACAGAACGTTCCTTTCTAAACAAGCGAAACAACAATTATCTCGTAAATATGGAAATCAGGTGTGACCACCTCCAAAAAGCGGACGTCACAGTTCCACCTTCATAATCTTCCATAAAATTAAATTTCGATTGATTCTCCACAGTTTTGAGTTTTATTTTCTCTTCTCTTTGCAGGATTCAAAATGTCCCGACAAACTTGTCGAGATCGATTAACCGGAGCCGACGTCGAGGATTCACTTTGCAGTGCATCCACTAGCCTGGAACCATCTGTTGTGCGGTGCAACACTCACTTATGTCCCCCAAAGTATTCAACATTTTTTTTCTATCCCCTATTCTATCTCCTATATGTACAAATGTTGTTTTTCTATGTAAAAATTTCCTAACAAACTTCTATATTTCTCCTCGCGTGGCCAAGTGGATCGCAGATGAATGGGGCCTATTTAGTTGACATGTGGCAGCGGTTATCGAGAGCGTGCAGTTGTTTGTGCCGAGGAAAGCAACGGCGTTAAATCTAAAGTAAATCCTTGCAATTAATTTATGTCCTCCCAAGGACTATCACATAAAATGGAAGCAACGAGAGTACAGTGCCAATTTATATTCAACTCATTAGCTCTATTTCCGTCCTCCCTATGTGACTTATATTTTATGGAGGTCCTGGCATTGGAGAGATGTTTTTCGCGATTTTAAACTTTACTAACGGTACTTATATATATGTCTATTACATTACAGGTTTCAGATGTCATACTTCGGACTCCAAAGCCACCCACCTCCGAGCCATGCAATATGCATGGGTGTCCAAAGTGGGTGCCAATGGTCTGGGGTAAGTAGCAGACTTTAATGTTCTATCTCTGTTCTTTATGTGTCTTAAGTGCTTACGTATGTTCCCGAAAGTTTTTTCTCCCCTACTCACACTTTTCTCCCACTTATCATAAGTTTTCAATTTTTTTTTATTTTTTCTTCCCGACTGCAACATTTCGTATGCTCAGCTCATCACTACTATCTTCTCTTTCTGTGTCTTCCCGTTTACTTCTAAGCATCTAGTGTTCAGTGTCGTGTGGTTCTGGAACCCAAATTCGTGGTGTTGAATGCATGGATGTGGATGGGACTTTAAGTGCACAGTGTGATCCGCATACGAGACCACCGGCAGCACAGCATTGCACAACTGGGATGCCGTGTCACAGTGAGCCTCCATTCGATGTGAGTCCTGTGAAGTTTCCATTTCTCCTTTTTTCGTTTCATTTATTATTTTTCTATTTTTTTATTATCTCTAGGATAAAGAGTGTTGTACATCAGCAATGTGTTAGTTGTTATCCTGTTTTTGGAATAGTTATGCACTTAGAAAGCTTTTCATACTCGTGTAGATGTCTTCTTTTATTTGTTCTTATTTTTTGCGAAGCAATTATATTAAAGCATTGTTGGATTTGGTGTGTTGACAGAATATGAAACGAATTGGATTCTGAACAATATTATTGAAATTGGGGCGTTCAATATTTACGACCACGTTCTCCAATCACGAACGAGGAGAACTATGTGCAAAAGATCATATTTCATGAAAGTCGACGTAAATTAGAGTTCCTTGATGTGAAAAACATCAGATGGAAGCATACATGTATGTACCTACACAGGGTGTTTCCCACTAGGAGGTCAATAGAGCGGGAGGTGATAGTACTCACCTAGACGAACCAAAAATTGTATAGTAGCGAGGAGGGGGAGGGCATATCAACGATTTAGGAATTACAGGGTGATTAAGAAAAAAATCTAGTTTTTTCACAAAACACCCTGTATCTTAAAACTACATGGCGTACGGTCACAGTTTAGAGCTCGTTGTATGCAGAACTTCATGGCCTTTATAGCGACTGCTCAATCAGCACCACACTCCTCTCCCATCAAGAATTATGGTTGTCTAAACTAAAAATTTCGGATTTTCTTACCTGTTTTTTTAATTTAACCTTTATTTTTTTTGAAAAAAGTTCGTTAACATAACTTTTTTTTATAAAAACTGTAAACTGTAGACTCTCCTCGTTAGTTTGACCTATTACACTTCGTGTGTTAACTGTAGCCGTTAAAAAGTTATTTACTCATCACCTATTCCGGTCATACCGAAATTGGACGATATTTTTTAAAATGACGTGCTAAGGGATTTAGTCCATTTTTGAAATTTTATATGCTATTACTATGAAAACATAATGTACCGCATTTAGCTTTCTATGCCGACGTGTTCTTCTCAGGTAGTGTCCAAAAATATAGTGCAAAACGAAATTTTTGTACGGCAACCTCACGAAGGAGTTGCCCGATTTGTCTCATTTTCGAACTTAATTTTACTTTTTTTTAATTACCGTGTGCAAAATTTCAGCTTTCTAAGTGAACGCGTTCTCGAGTTATCGTGCGCACGGGCAGACGGAGATGCAATACTCAAAATAACTTATTATTTTATGCGAGGGTATCCAATCCATTTTGCTCTACCATCATTATTTCTGTGCGTTACAAACGGAATGGCAAACTTAGTATACCCTATAGATTTCATCTAGGGTATAAAAAAAGGTAAGAAAATCCGAAATTTTTAGTTTAGACAAACATAATTCTTGATGGGAGAGAGGTGTGGTGCTGATTAAGCAGTCGTTGGAAGGCCATGAAGTTCTGCATATATGAGCTCTTAACTGTGACCATACACCCTGTAGTTTTTAAGATGCAGGGTGTGTTGTGAAAAACTAGCTTTTTTTCTTAATCACCCTATAACTCCTAATCAGTTCATATGCCCCCCCCCCCTGCCATACAATTTTTGGTTCGTCTAGATGAGTACTATCACCTCCCGCTCTATTGAACTCCTAGTGGGAAACCCCCTGTATAGGGACCTCTCTGCCTCTTATATCGGGTTCCTGTACATATGGAGTATTTTGAATAATCTTGACTTGGTCCTTATTTGGTATGGTCGGTTAGTGACAGTTTTGAATAAGGATGTCTGAGCTTTTTGTAAGTTTGAAAGATTGCAAAATTTGAATATAGGGAAAGGGATTGTCTTTAATAACATTAATTGCTGCTGTAACGTGGCTTTTTATGTGCATGATGGTTTAGCGAAAATTGTGCTCAAATTGCTGGCTGGTAGCTTATATAGATGTGGCTAGGAATTATTACAAAATGACATCCTTGAAATAAAATACGTTTTTTTCGTAGATATGAACGGTTTACTGTGGATATTAAGCTATAAAGTAGGATAGCTTAATCCTAAGGAATCATCACTAGGTTTATGCACATTCCGTAGAGCTTTAGTTTCCCCTTAACATAATGTACAATGCCGTGGCCGTTACTTCCCATCAGCAGCATTTAAAATTTTCTATTCATTGCCATATCATGCATGGCTGTCGTTCTACATTTTCTTTGACGACAATGCTGAAAAGTCGGTAGCTTTCAAATACATTTCAGAAAGCTTGCTACTATGATAATCGGCAGCCAATTGTGCTAACCTGTTAAGTAGGAGAAGCTAGAAAAAGCGGAGACTTGTGCCTTGGTGGGATTCAAACCCATAATTCTCTTCTTGGACACAACTACACTTAAAGCAAACCCGTTGTTTAAAAAAATTGTACCTAAATCTTGCACAAAACTCAGTACGGGAGTACCGTATGAACTAGATTGTCAAATTCGCCTGCAATATTTTTATCTGACTACTGGCACATTTAAGATTTTATTAAAAAAAATTTTACATGTTTTTCAGTCAAATAATAAACGTCAAAATATGACTTTTATTTTTCAATCAAACAATAAAAGCATTTTCTTTGACTTTTATTTTCTTCAGTCAGATATTTAAGTCACTTGGGGTATTATCGAAAGAAACTCACAGAAAAATGTATGTGGAATATAGAAGATAAAAAAGTGTTATATCTGGAAAATAAATGCGTAGTGGCTTCAAGGTAAAAATATTTAATAAACAAACACTAAAAATCAAGACAGTTTTCCATTAAAAAACTTTTCAATTTATAGAATTTTTTTCATTATATCTACTCTCCAGATGAAGAAGTATAATTTTCTTCGCTGAAGTTTTCATTATTTTCATCTATGGAATTCTTTTTTTCTTCGCCAATATACATGTTAATTAATATATTAGCCTTGTGTATAGAACTATATAGTGGTTGCGAAAATGCTTCCTTGTTATAATGTCAGAAGGCTCCACTTACTTAGTGGCTGGTATTGGGCTGGTGGCTTGGACTGGTCTGTCAGTTAACTTTTCTAGCGGTGGCTTGATTGACGTTGAGTGGCCAGATCGACAACCGATATTGCTGCTATGACGGCTCCCTTTATATATGCGCGGCTCTCTATAGTGTCGGGTGTTGTGTCAACCGAGAAGCATACTAATCTTAGTGATACATATGTTCTCTCCTGGTATTCTATGGAGAAGCGATTATCAGTGCATGTTCACATGAATATTTTATATGGCGGGGACTGCCTGTGATTGGGATAGTAGGCGGTCATGTGTCATCTTTACACATGGTGTTATAGAATTCTTATACACGATGATTTTAATAACTAGTAATCTGTAAATACGTATTTATCATCTTCAGATGTAATTATTTCTCCTAGCACTACACGGTCCAGTTCACACAAATGAAATATATATAAAAAAAAAGGAATTACATACTTGAAAGAACATCTAATTCCGACAGACATACACTATTGTCTACCAAATCAATTTCCCACTTTTTTAGTTCCACATATTTCATAACATTCGATTCCTGGAATTTTATTTTAACTAATAATCGCGGTACACATTAACTTTCCATATTTCCTAAAGATGCAGTAAAACGGACAAAAGAAATACTTTTAAAAGTTCAGAATGACGCCAGTTTGAACCAAATTATTGGGGCACGGTGATTTATAGAATCAAAGCGCAGCATGCATCGAGAGAATGACTTGCCTCCGTTAGACAGCAAAACATTTGGGTAAACAAAGAACACTGTCAATTGACATTAAATATTATACCGCAACGCGTGATTTTTAATCATTTTGGAGTTATAAATAAGATTGTTTGTGTTAAATTAAATCTCAAAGAATTATAATTAAAACCAATCAATTAAAAATGAATCCGTCTTTTGTCACATACACATTAAGTCGTAAATCTTAACATAATGTAGTTTCGATTTTAATCCATAAGGATACTTTTTAATACCAGAGATATTATCTGCTCACCTCTCAAAAATAAGTGGAAGATTAAACGGAGTTTTTAAGTAAAAAGTAATAACATTTAATATTAAAATTATAAAATGTTAATGCATTAGTTTCAATAACTAAAAATTCATTTCTAATCCTTAATTTATTTAATATTAAAATTTATAGTATGAAATATTGCTTCAATCCATAAGATATTATAAAAAAATTATCCGCAAAATTTTTGAACGTGTAAAAGACTCCATCGAAGGCCTTCGGTTTGGTATGGAAACGATGCATGTATTTGTTATATAAAAAAGTATATAGGCTGGTGAGAACAGAGTGGATTATTATATCACCGCAGCGTAATAAAAGAGTCGCAGTAAAGTTTACAGTTTTTTTAATAATTTCGCCATAGCGTTCACTTTTCAGCAAATGTTTGCGAAAATTAAATTTTTATTTCTGTTAACATTCCACGGTTTAATATCTATGTGCGACTGAATTTCAATTTTGAAACTCTGAAGCCCCATAGACATTATCTTGAAATTTCACAATAAATCTTAAGCATGATTTACAATTACGGCTGATCTGTCGGCTGCGACTTGATTTTAAATCGAAGTCGACGCTGAGGTGAAATTTGTAATTAAATTAAAGCTTCAACTGCTTGAACAAACCAGAAGTCCCGACTTCTGCGACTGAACTGAAGTTGGCCGCAGTGAACACCAACTTTGCACTTTGAGCAAAGTTTAATTTCAGTCGTAGTCACAGTCGAAGTCGAAGTTGCAATTGCATCTTGCGACATGTATTTACCATTTGAGCAAAGTCGAAGCTGAAGTCGAAGTCGTAACTGTAGTTCACGCTTTAATCCATACATATACGAGGTACATTATAAAAAGTTAATACAATCCAAATACGATCGCTATACGGTACAATGGTAATTAAGGCTCAGCTACAATTTACGTATACGTAAATAATGTTATTTACGTAAAGCGAATGCGCCCTTTAAAATTAAAAACGTTCACAAATTAACTGTAAAGGTGCAGCTACACGGCGAGAGACTTTGGTCTCCAGAAACCCGTGTATACACTTCGGAGATGCAAAAAATCTCTAAAGAGACCTAGTCTCTAGAGACTTTTTTCGTCTCCGGTCTCCCGTCGTATATTTTAAAACAAACAGGCGTCCAGGCTCATTCTCCGGTCTCCGGAGTTTGTTCATTTCTCGTCTCCAGGTCTCCGGAGACTATTTATGTGTTTTGTCACTTGTCAGTTAAGTGTTGGACTACGGGGAAAGGAAAGGAATAAAGTGGAGTGAGTTTGACAAATTGTTACAAAGAAACTCTTTTGTTAATTTTTATTTAGTACATTATAGCAAATGGAGTGGAGAACAGAAAAAAATAAAACTTTGCTCCAATTAGTTGATGAGCGCCCAAGATTGTGGCAGCACGAGAGCCACGAATTCAAAAACCGAAACCGCAGGTTGCTTCAGAATTCATCATTTTCGCAATAGATTTTAATGTTCTATTATATTAAAATAAAATAAAATGGATTTAATTATTTTTCATGCCGATTTGTTTTATTCATATAATTAATTACCTTAAGGTATTCTTCCTTTAATGCATTAAATATAGCAGCATATACTTCAGGTATGATTTTACCAATTGCAGATCTCGATATGCCGTACATATACATAAGTTAGTAAAAATAATACTCTTTTAACGCTGCAGATATAAGCACTGAAAAAAAAATTAACACAGATGACAGATCTCTGGAGATCTAATGCAGAGACCAAACATAAATCTCGTGTATAAACTTCGGAGACGTGTCTCTAGAGACCTTTTTATTATGGTCTCCGGAGACCTAATTTGTTGGTCTCCGGAGATAAAAGTCTCTTGCCGTGTAAACATTTGGGAGATTTTAGTCTCTGTAAACCGGAGACTGGAGACCAAAAGTCTCTCGCCGTGTATCTCCACCTTTCGTTAAGTTTAAATGCCAAATTGCAGTCAGTAAATGTGCGGTAAAAATCGCTCATTCCGTAAGAAAGTGAGAATCAAGCAATTTGTACAATGCTAAATTATTAAAAGTGCATTGCAAAAATTAAAATGATATAAAAATGGTCTTGTGAATTAATAGAAAGCAAAAATCTTCCATTAAGGGGAGGTTACCGCTCATGACAATGAGGAGCGCCCCGCGCAGGCCAAAACACGCCGTGCACGGTTTTGTTTGATGGAAGCTCGAGCCGCCATATTGGATATTTGTTTTTTTTTAAGTAAAATTGGAACTTACTCTCCCTTGATAGAAAAATAAAATACGTTAAAGCCCATTTCCAAAAGTATTTATTTTACGTAAAATAAAATTTTCAAAGTTCATGCCTTTTTCAGGCCTCTCGACGGTAACCACCCCATAAATCAACTTCAGTTTGTTAATTTTTTCACTTTTACCACTTTATAAAATTGAACACATTAAATATCAAGATAATAACCCTTAGGGAATGTGATATCTATTTAGGATAAAAATATAAATTTTTCGTAAGTAAACCTCAGTCTCGTTCAAAATCGTAAGTTCTTTACTTCAATTGTAGTTGAACTTTACTCGCATAAGTACCGTATGTTAGCCATAAGTAATCTTGTTAGTCATAAGGTTTACGTCCTATCGGTTGAATTGACTCTTGTAGTTTCTATCATCCTCCGATAGTCAGTGCAGTTATTTGTCACAACTTATTGTAAATGGGAACCGTACACATGGATGGTAAATTCCCTGTTTCATTCAAACGATTCTTGTCTATAACAAACAAATCTTTGCAAATGGACTTCATAAGCTACTCAAAGTAGGTCGCAATAACACAGAGAATTTTGATGAAAGATTTAAATTTTAAAACCGACAGAGCTTTCGCTTACACCCAAATCGAAGACTATGTACCTTCATCTAGACAAATACTGCTGCCTGCTGTTGCAACAAATCTTTGTTAAAATATATGCATATGTTATATATAAATGTAGGTATGCCAACTTTTAAATTTACTCTTCCATTTTTATTCACCAGGACCAGGAACGAGAACAAGAAGAACGAAAAGTGAGGAGGAAGATTTTGAACAAGTCTCATATAATGACCCGCCGTTCTATTCACATCAGCTGTCAAATGGTGCCCACCATGAGGAACTACCTCCCAAGAGCCCAACAACTTGTCGGTCAAAACTCGGCCATCAAACGACCCTACGTAAGTATAAAAAGTATCCTTCCACTCGTACTCCCCCCGAAATTTCAGTCTAGCTATAGACTTTCCCCTCTGAGTTCTTTTAAGAGTGCAAACTACACATGTTTTTGCAGAAAAACACTAACCAGAATTGACGTGACAGATAGCCTAGGAAATCAATCAAAACTTTTCTAATCTCAGGCGGTCACAAATATTTTTTCCTATCCATTCAAACTGCGTGGAATATGACCAAGAAATAATTTTGAACAGCGTATTTGTATAGCGCTTGGGTGTATAGCAGCTCTTCTTAGAAAGTAAGGCAACTAATGATTTACCAACAGTACCACCCTTCGCATCGGTTGTCTGTTCATCAGAGCATTTGATGTTTTCCGATCCGTAACCATCACCTTAAAAGTTTCTAGAGTACCGCCACCATTCCTTTATCGTTTCTTGTTTCTTAAGTCCAAGTGCTGAAATCACTGAAACTTACCATTAGCCAGACATAACATAATATATACTTTCGTTCCACTCTCTCCATCCATTGTTGCGGCAGGGTAGCCCACCATCCCTCCAAATGAGTGTATTTATTGGAATCCAAAGGCGGGAATAATTAATGGAATAAGCTTTACGAGCACAAAAAAATTAAAAACAAATAGTCGTTCCACCTTAGCACTCCTCTCACATGTAACTAATGTTTGTATTACAAACGGGGCGGGGGTAGAATAAAATAAGGAAAAGGGTACAACCTTCCTCCGCCTAATATGCCTCCTCTTCCTTCCCCTCATTTAGCGTTTTCAATATACTCAACTTCTGGGGGACTCCGGAGTTGATTAGCCGTAGTGTAAAAAATACATTTGCCTTCCCCTGAGTAAACAACTTAAACCTCCATGGATAGACAAGTGTATGGGGCACAAGTTATTAGACCTTGTCAAGGGCCGTAACGAGGATGTCGTATCTCGGGGACTGAGGTTGAAAATTACAGGTTAAACTAAATGGAGATGGGTAGTAGCTTTAAATGTTCAAGTTAATTCGAAAATATTTTTAACAGAGTACACAGATTCTGCAAATCTCAAAAATTCATCGTCGTACGAAGGCTGAATTTGATTGAAAAGGGCAGAATGGTGGGTCACACCTGCTATATAGATGGGTGCATAAAAAATTTAATTTTATATCTACCCTGTGTTTGCGATGAATATGGACTTGGATTTATTTGCAGCAGCTACCGCCGGCATGAGCCCTGAAACCGATCAAGCACAAGAGTTTCGTTACATCAAATTTGGATACCAATGGTATGAGAGAATTTTCGTTATTCCTGAATGTAATTAGGGCTCAAGTTTAAAATTCGTAAAAAGTATGGAGTACCTAATAGCAAGAACAACATTTTAGCCAATCAAGTCCGGGCTTCGTGCGTTAAATGACAATCCGGTACCATCAGCTTAATAGAGTCTGACGTTGTTAGCGACAATCGCAGGTATTTCATACATCACTAGGATGTCTACGGATTGGACATAATTAGTCCTTAATCGGTTGAGTTTGCACCATACATGGGTCTACATTAATACCGGCAAGAGACCGTGTTATAAATCGGGCTACCGATTTGTATCTTTGGCGCAAACTCTCTGCAGGCTCTCGACTACTGTATGCTGACTTTTACGTTTGAAGCAATGTTGATCAGAAGCGGCCAACAATGGAATGCACTAGTTCCGACAGATCTAAAATCAGGCGCATGATGGTTGGTGTTGTGCTGAGTATCTGTCTACTTTCATGGAGTAGTAGCTATTTAACTATGAATATTGGGTCGGTGCGTGCGGCTTTTAGGTGCACCAGCAATAGTAGTTCTTAGTGACTGTCCCAGGCGAAGTGCTCCCCAAG
This sequence comes from Dioctria linearis, assembly GCA_963930735.1. Taxonomy (NCBI): domain Eukaryota; kingdom Metazoa; phylum Arthropoda; class Insecta; order Diptera; family Asilidae; genus Dioctria; species Dioctria linearis. Next base: position 132,304,055 of record OZ005744.1, on the reverse strand, counting down.
GAGCTTACAGTAAATCTAATCGCGCTATCCTGAAAGTGTTTCTCGATAAAGACATAGTGACAAGTTTTCTTGCTTGAACTTAATGGAAATATCTCGACTCGCTTTTCTGATGCACGGTGGCAGTCTCTACAGTTTAATATTGGTTCCAATTATACTAAAATGATGTGTCAACGATGAATATTTTCTAATATTAAAGATCGACATATTATCAGCGAATCAGATTCTTCTGGATTATGTAGTCAATCTGCGCTTAAATAATACATGTTGCTTAATAGTAGCGGGTTGATGTTTAGATGCCTGTAGTGGTGTTTACGAGTTTTGCATATTTTTAAGTGTTCCAACGTATTTTGACAACCCTTTCCAAAGTTTTTCTCTATAGATTGTACCACGGTAATCCTCTGGGCACTGTGCCTATGGATGCATTAAGTCATAAATTTGTCTAAGCATGTTCAAGTGTCTTCTGGAAGACCGGAAGAGAAGTATTTATAGTGAAAATGAGCGCCAGTGTTTTTAAAGACGATTCTAGAGTTTCCTCTTTGAATACAGTTTTTGAATTGCTCTGACCGTAAGATCATCATATTATGGAGCAATAGTCGACTACGTTGGCAGTCGAAACAAGTCACAAAGGTCGAGGTTAAATATATTGGGGCAGTTAGGATTGCGGTAAGTTGAACCTCCGAGCTCATATTAATACGATCCGCCAGCCACATCTAGCTCAGGCAATGACATTAATTTTACGACGTATGTTCATTTCCACATCAATATTCTTCCAAAAGAATGCCATTCGATTGTAAGGAAAAGCGTGAGGTATATCATTAGCTGCCATCGATAGAAGATCTACCTTGAAAATGGCGCTTATCATAATTTCAAGGCGGTAAACATTGTTCATATAAGTATGCGGCGCACAAGACTGGACTCATATGGAATTCTCATTTCAGGATGAATCTAATTGTTATTAAGGAGTAGTCTCAGGGCCGCAGTTGCTGCCTCCTTTTTATTGTGAGTTGATGCGAGGTGCATATTAAGAATAACTTCAAGCGTCCGAGTATCAGAAGATATAAAACAGAAAGTAAATGAGACTCATTCACTGCGAGGAACACATTTGCTGCATCGTTTCAATGCATTTTGCAATGATTGGAAAAATCCGTGGTATTAGATCACACTCAGAGCCGGACTGGCAGGATGGGTGATCGGGCGCTAGCCCAACGGGACGGTGGTCTCCGCGTTAGACCCGACCACACGTATTTACCTTGTACTCTGGACGAACGTTGCGGCTGCGATGGGAGGAGAGTTAGCAGTTACAAATTCTCAGAAATGTCCCACAACTTATAAACGCTTCCAGGACATGGACCCAAGATAGCTAATGGGTGTTGTCAAGATAGGATTATTTATGGAAAATTTGGCATTCTCGTGGCTCCAAAGGCATTAACTTTTTTGTGTGTGTTTTGTATCAAAAGGATTCAACAAAGCTTTTAAAGTCTTGCTATACCGACATATCTGTGATAGTAAAATAAATCAAAATTGTAAAATAAATATAAAAACAGTTTTAAATTTTGGTTTTATTTTCTAATTTTTAAAAATTTTGTAATTTTATTTCATGAAAACCAATTCTGAAATAGAGTACACACATGGTCATGATACCTTTACTAATGACACATTTCCAGTGTTACTAATACAATACGGTAATGCTATCAGTACGGGCTACAAATGTAAAACGCCTTCGTCCGGAAGTACCATTTAACAATAAATTTGCGAATGTTGCTGCCAGGGTGAAATCTTAACATAACTAAAAAAATATCTAAATATTAGAAAAAGTCTGAATTTTTCCACAGTTGGTGAAGCAGTGGCATTATTTTTGATATCAAATTGGGCCATATAGGTAAGTGAAGGAGCGATTGAATCTCCAGGCGGTTACAAAAATTTACAAAAACAAAGATTAAGGAACAAGGGGTTAAAGGGATTTACTTCTTTCCTTAGTTCCTTAACACAGAGCCATAACGACTCGCTTTCAGGCCTGAGGCAAACGTATAAATTTACACCCCTATCCTGACGTGGTCTATCAGCTGACTGAGCAAAGTTGAGCAACAATTTATCATGAGAAGAATAGTAACTACTAGTTATTGCACATAAACTTTATATTAGTCGATATAAATTTTTGCTAGTAACATATTTAAAAACATTAAGTTGAAAATTTTATAGAAATATTTATTTGAAGAATTTTATGGATGCACTTTTCTAGGATTTGTGGCCGTAAACTAGTTTATAATATTCTCGAAATTCGCAAAGCTTCTGATTTCTTTTACAGTTTACAAAACCAAAATTTTACCCTAGATGAAATCATAGGGTACACTAAGCTTGTCATTCCATTTGTAACACATAGAAATATTGATGGTAGAGCAAAACGGATTGGACACCCACGCATAATATTCAAACTTATTTCAATTTTTCTTGTTCGCCCGTCCGTCTGCTTGTCGGTCTGTCAGTCCGTCCTTCCGTCCGTCTGTCAATCCGCCCACCTGCACGATAACCTGAGAACGCGTTCACTTAGAGATCTGAAAGTTTGCACGCGAGATTTTCGAAAAAAAAGTCAAGTTTAATTTGAAAATAGGCCGAATCGGGCAACTCCTTCATTGGGTAGACTTATAAAAATTTCTTTCTTTACGGTATATTTGGACAATGCCTGACAACACGTCAGTAGTAAGGATCCACTCCGCCATATAAAGTTGGCTTGTGCGATAGAAAGAGGATGCTCGGGTTCCCACTCGGTGGTATGAAGGTGTTGGTGTGAAAGGGAAGCTTAGATTTTCTGTCGAGGTGCGGTTGTTGGTTTTGGTGGGTTCAGTTGTCGGTAGGGGAAACAGGCTGAATGTGTGGTATGCCGAAGAAGAATACGTGGAGCAGAAGAGAGGTGACTCTGCAGAGAAGGTGAAGTGATAGTGGATAGCTTACTAGCGGTGGTGTGCACAGTGCGAGCATTTTGTCGAGGTGATCGTACCGTATGCCGATGATTCTGCTGTTTTGTTCGAAGGGGTAAAACAGGCGATCGATCGAAAGAAATCAAAGAGCTGGTCGGGCAGTACGGTTGACTTAGGGAAGATCGGAAGAAAGCAAAGAAGAAGTTAAGAAGACAAAACTAGGACTGCATGTGCCTGGGGAGTATGCTGGAAATGATTAGTGCGGACAGATACAATGTAAAGAATGAACATGTCTTTTTATTCTACTCACTTATACACCTTTAGAATTAATCTTTACTAAAGAGATTGTACGTATGTAATTTTTGAGAATATTTACTTCCTTCTATTGATTGAGCTAATATGTTAAATTTATAAATTTAGTTATGCTAATATACTTTAACTATCTTCTTTTCAACGGCGACCTAAAAGGTTTATATCAGGAGCACATAATTTGTAGTGCAAATGATATTTCTGATAGTCGACTACAAATGAATAGGAAATTGCTACGCTTGGAATGTGCGCAACTTGCAAAACAGGTTTTTCTTCACTGCTTGCAGCCAAAAATTAAGATTGAATAAGATGCGGTTGCTTGGCATTGTAAATATCGCGGGCCCTCTTTTGCATTCTGATGGTTTCTGGTAGCCTGGTAGCTTGTTAAGCATTTCGCTGGTTCCCAATTGAGGATTTAAATTATAAATACAAATAATTATAGAAAATGGTCATATTTCACAACATGGTCCAACAAATATGTAATAAAACAAAACCGGCTTGGGAGGAAGAAAAAACCGAGAGAATTGCTGCGGACCTGCTATCATAATTTTGCCGATCAGATCTTTCACCTGCAGTTGGCAGTCAAGAAATTTGCCGGTTTTATTGTAAAATTTCTGTTTTTTTATAGATAGACACAGAACTGTAGAGGTTAACAATATATAAAAGCGAGTAGAAAATGAGAACGTAAACGAAAAACAAAAACGAAAATAAACAAGTGAAAAAGCTAGAATTGGTCTAAGACCAATTCTTATGATACCCTAGATGAATGCCCGTATGAAATTTCGTATGGTCTCTCATATTTCTAGAACGGCTAGACGACCAGAAAAAATGATTATAACCAATTTTATAGGATTTTTTATTCTGAAGAAGATTTTAGTATAATCAAAATGTCTAGCACTGATCGTTTTCAAAGTATATATAAAAACAAAAATTTTTATATGGCAATACCAAGAAAGGGTTATCCGATTTAGTCCATTTTTGAAATTTTATTTGCTATTACTATTAAATCACAATATACCAAATTTCAGCTATTTATGTTGACGTGTTCTCAGGTAGTGTCCAAATATATAGGGGAAAACGAAATTTTTATATGGCAACCCCACGAAGGAGTTGCCCGATTTGTCTCATTTCCGAACTTAATTTTACTTTTTTTTTATTATGCGCGCGTTCAGCTTTCTAAGCGAACGCGTTCTCGAGTTATCGTGCGCACGGACGGACGGACGGACGGACGGACAGACGGACATGCAAAGTACAAAATAACTTTTAATTTTATGCGGGGTGTCCAATCCATTTTGCTCTACCACCATTATTTCTGTGCGTTACAAACGGAATAATAAAATAAAGTGTCAAACACAATTCCGCCGTTCCGATTCAATTCGATTCGATTCAATTCGATCCGTTACGTGCATGAGCACAATTGTTCCGTTCAAACTTACCATCAGTTTTAAATTTCTCATTGAAATTTTTCCAGATTTTGTCTTATCTTTTTACATCCATGTAAAATTTGTTGCCTTTGTCATAAAGCTCTTCATATTTTTTTAATTTCTTCAATAAAAACTTCTTCATTCATCTTGAGTTATACACAAACATTGTACAGGTAATTTTTCTAGGTTATGTCATCCGTAAAAGTTGAAATTTGCTCAACTTCTCCGTTTCGATTCGATCCGTTTCGATCCATTTAGGCGAATGTGTCCAATTACACGTACATCTCATATAAGCAAATTTGACATTTGTACGTATCGGATCGAAACGGTGCAATTGTGTTTCCCACTTTAGTAGACCCTATAGTTTTCATCTAGGATATAAAAAGAGGCGACAAAGGGGCTCGTGCTCGTATGGCGTTTGGTTAAGTTTGTCGATCTGTCGTTGAGTTTTTATCTTTTCCGAGAAGCGAGGCGGTAGCAAAATACAGCTCTCATTCTGCAAATGGGCCTTTAACAGAACACCATACTTCGTCTTAAGCAACTTAAATACGTTTATCTCGTACTCTTTACCAATCTCCAACAAAGTTATAGAGACCACGGCCGTGTAACTTCCCTCGGACACAATATTTAATAAATCAAAGGTGCTCTGAAAAAGACAAAAGTTATTAAATTATATAAAATATTTAAGACTGTTAATACCTACCATGTTCTTATAATTCCAGTTCTACAAAATTGAAGTGAGCTGTAGTGTTCTGTTTTCTTTTGTATACTGAAATTTTCTTAAAAAGCGCAGAGTTTATATAGTCCTACATTTTCAATTTACTCAGGGGAGGGTAATTTATCAGACTTTTAAAGATTTCAGATTTATGTGAAACTGAACATGGTTTAAGGTTGAACATCTCATTAAAATATGCAGACTATTATTTTTCATGTTTGTAAAGTAGATACGCACAGCTTACACTTCCAATAGGTATACATACATAATTAAAGGTAAAGACATTATTAGCAACAAATAATTTTAATTTATGTGAATGGTAAATTTGGTATTTATTAAATGTGTCACTTTTTTCTTTTTTCATATATTGGTAAATATATATTATGAGCAGAGCCTGTGGCTAAAATATTCAGGCTGAGGTTGTCGTCAAATCCGTTTAATTTTAAAATTTTTTAATGCGTTAATATTAGTAGGTGTATACCCTAGAATTTTTTGCGTTGTTGGTGTCGTGTGTAAATAGAGCTCTTTAATAATTAAATAATACAACCGAGTTTGAAGAAAGCTACATCACGTGAAAAACAGTTTAAAAAGGATATACGTACCTGGAAAATAAGTTCTGAGTAACTAAAATAAAATTGAGTTTGAAGTGTTAAGACTAGTGAAAAAACAGTAACTTTTAAACAAGTTGAAGACAGTAAAAAACGAGAAAGCTTCTTTTTGAAAAATGGATAACCAGGGGCTTTTATATTTATTAAAAGTAACTTTAAAAAATGACAAATCTTTATTTCCCCGTTTTTTAAATTCTCGAATTAAGGAATTAAAAACTAAAAACATTAATTATATTATAGAAAACATTGTAAGTATTTATTGACTTATTTTTGATTATGCCTGCTTGAATAATAATAGTTTAGACCATCCTTTAATTAAGGAAACATTAAATATATTAAGCGAAATTCACGAGCGCTGTAGTTCCAGTATATTATATGAAAATCCTCAGAAAGAATCTGATAGTAAAACAATGTTTAAGAAAAATTTTGTTGCTCAGCCAGAAGGTATCGATGATTTTGAATGTGATAATTTTATAACTCGTGAGATTAATACCGCTAATTTAACAGCAAAGATATCAGATAAAGCTAACCCTAGCTCCTAGCTCTTAACCGATCAAATTTACAAACGCAAACGTGGGGGGGGGGGGGGCGGAAATTACATAAATGTTCTTTTTAAAGAAGTTAAACATTTCAAAAGATTTAAAATGAACGGGGTAAAAATGTTTTTTCAGTTAAAGGATAATTTGGAATAAGAAATGGATAACTTACTGCGGTGGATGGAAAGTGCTTTTAATGAAATGATAGACGAAATAAGTTCAAATGAGGAAAAAGGAAGTAAAGCTTCATTATTTTTGTTTCTGCCAAACAACCCAGAAGTTAAACCGGTTTGGGTTAGTATGAGTCCCATTGACCAGCTTGATGGAAAATTAATCGTCAATTTAATATCTGCCGTTAACCAGTCTAATGCAGGGTTTTTTTTTATGAAATACTTCAAGTAGAAGCGAACATAATTCAGTTTTAATTTTAATACTAAGGGTGTTGTTTTAATGTACAAAAATTCAGATTTAATTAACTTTGAAAAGGATGAAGAAAATCCTGTTTCAAGAATCTGAAAATATATCATTAGAAAATACTTTTAAAATTAAAAAGAAAAAATACCGGGAACAATTGTGTCTGAGAAAGAAATTAAAACAATCAGGTTTACTTTTGATAAGAGACTATTCGATGATGAAGTTTCTTCTTACCCTTATGGGCATAAAAAAGCAAAGTCATCATTTTAAATTTATATGTAACTGTTACCCCCAAGTTGTTGAATGAAAATTGTATATAAATGCACTGGTAGTTGTAATTGTTAAAGTTTCAGTCAGTTTTATTTTACTTTTAAGAAACCGGTTTATATACGGTTTACATATATAAGGTCTTGAAAATATGAATTTTAATATCAATTTGGTATTTTCTGTGTAAAGTATAAGTCATGAGTTCAGGAAGTCTTATATTAGACATTCAGTTTGCTGTTGGAAACAATGCACAATACATTGTGAAGGAAGTTTCTATTCTTCGAACAGGTTCTATAATGCCTAGCCTATATTTCTTCAACGCGCCTTATCCTCTGGAGTGCTGGATTTTAAATACAGATTGCAGAACGAATTCAATTTAAAAAAAATATCAATGGCTTGAAGTGGAACAGTTATCAATGTTTGCATCTTTAACAATATATGTAAAAGGTTTTGAGAAAAAACTTTTTCTTCAAAAATATCTTCCGAAAAGTGTAATAATTAATGTGAAAATAACAAAAATAAGCGAGCTTGAAAATTTTCAGACTTATTGTAAAATCCACAATGTGAATTCCCACCTACGCTGTGCTGTTCAAAATTGTGTTAATATTTATTTATATATGTTAATAAATAAACTTATTGAATAAAATAACAATTTTAAGTTTTTATTTCATTTATTGGTAATCAAAGTTCATTGCATCAAAAATTAGATTTGCAATACAATATAGAGGTATTTCATAAAAAGGTCTAGAATAATTTAAGTGCACATAAGAAGTACGACTTGGAATAAAAAAATCTTCACATAGTAATTTTATTACATTTTTTTCTTTACACTTTTCAGCATACTTCCTGTAATATTCCTTTAGAGCTTCAGAAGCGTTGTTATTGTGTAACATGACAATATTGAAGAATTTCATCATTTCAAATAATTTATAAAGTTCCGCTTGCGTTAGTATCATACTACCATTGTTGACGGGGATCTTGTATTCGTTTTGTAGTTCGACCTGCTTTGCTGGAAACGTCGATTCCATTTTGATGGGTGCTTCAGCTTTGGACAATCTCTTTTTACCTTTTGCGGAGCTCCTTTGTTTTTTATGTGGTAGTTCCATATACATCAAATCACACTTTTGCGCTAAATACAAAGCAGTTAGGGTTTAGGCTTTTATAGTTTCAATCTCAGCTTTGCAAGACTGGCTACAAAAATCCCCTCCAGATTGTGGATGATTTTTTTTATATATATATATTGTGGTATAAATTAACAATTTTGTGATCATTTAAACTTAGATCCTTCGAATCAAACTGTTTTAAACAGGTCTTAAAGCTCCGTCCTCTGCATCGAGAATACAGAAATATACAGCAATAATGTTCACAGGTTGCTGAAAATTGGCCTTGCATTCGCTTTTCATTACTGCAAAAAGAGCTTGAATTAGCTAATAAAAATTTTCGAAAAAACCTGTTGTTGCGATACTTTCCAAACGAGTCAAAGTACTCTGCAGGTCCGTGTTGCTATAACACATGCAGTTTTTTTTTATTTTTTGTGGTAGATGATTGCATGGAAAAACACCTCTAAAAAACCTGTTTATCGTGCGAATATTTGTTAACGCATTTGCAAGCTCAATCGTGTTCATTCCTGTTCAGTAGAAATGACGGCTTCCACGTCATTGACTTTGGTATGAGATGTAACGTAGTTACTTATAAATTCTTTGGTTGTAGCTCCACGAACAAATGCGATGTTTAATTTTGATAGAGTCTTTATAAGATCTTTGTCTATACGGTTAAGTTCGAGATTACCAAATTTGCTTATTTGTTCAGTACATTCTGTACTAGATGTAGCATACTTGAAAATTATTTCTTTCGCAAAAGACTTATTATGCGCAGCGAATCCAGCAAAAGAAACTCTTTTTAAGAAGGTGAAGGGTCCTCCGGAAAAGAACTCCACATTTACTAAACATTAGCTCATTATAGATTAAGTATTAAGAGTCTTGAGTGAAATTAAGTTCGAAGATCAGTTAACCAGCCTTATACAGGGTGTTTCCCCTTAGGAGGTCCATAGAGCGGGAGGTGATAGTACTCACCTAGACGAACCAAAAATTGTATGGGAGGGGGGAGGGCAATATCAACCGTTTAGGAGTTACAGGGTGATTCATAAAAAAAGCTAGGTTTTCACAAAACACCCTGTATATTAAAAACTACAGGGCGTATGGTCACAGTTAAGGGCTCAATGTACGCAGAACTTCATGGCCTTTCCAACAACAGCTCAACCAGCCCCGTACCCATCTCCCCTAAGAAGTTATGAAGGTCTAAACTAAAAATTTCAGATTTTCTTTCCTTTTTTTTAGTTTGACCTCTATTATTTTGGCAAAGAGGTCGTTAACATAACTTTTTTTTATAAAAACTGTAAACTGTAGACTCTCCTCTTTAATATGACCTATTACACCCAATGTGCTATCTGAAGCCCTTTAAGAGTTATTAGCACTAAACCTATTCTCAAACCTATTTTCAAACCTATTTTCAACGATAATTTGTTCCCTTAGCACATCATTTTAAAAAATATCGTCTTTTTTCGATGTGACCTGAATAGGTTATGAGTTAATAACTGTTTAACGGCTACAGTTAACACATATGATGTAATAGGTCAACTTAAAGAGGAGAGTCTGCAGTTTACAGTTTTTATAAAAACAAGTTATGTTAACGACCTTTTTGCAAATATAATAGAGGTCAATGTAAAAAAAAAGGAAAGAAAATCCGAAATTTTTAGTTTACACCTTCATAACTTCTTAGGGGAGAGGGGCACGGGGCTGGTTGAGCTGTCGTTGGAAAGGCCATGAAGTTCTGCGTACAGTGAGCCCTTAACTGTGACCATACGCCGAGTAGTTTTTAATATACAGGGTGTTTTGTGAAAACCTAGCTTTTTTTATGAATCACCCTGTAACTCCTAAACGGTTGATATTGCCCTCCCCATGCCATACAACTTTTGGTTCGCCTAGGTGAGTACTATCACCTCCCGCTCTATGGACCTCCTAAGGGGAAACACCCTGTATAGGTTTTTAAAAGCTGGTGTATACATTTTTATCTTTACCTATATCAATACTGCTGTCATATTCTGCATATACAATACATGTCACTGTGTTTTTTAGTGCTTCGTTAAACCTTCCTTCAATTCTCACAGTGCCCTGATTCAATAGATTTCCACATGCTGAATTATACAAGAGGTCTGTTGTTAAATCAAAAGCAAGTAGAAAACACTCGTTGTCAAAGAATTTTTTTGAAATTTGGTGTCCTTTATCGAAGTCATGTATACCGGTTCCATAAACAATGTGATATATCGTCGACTGCTAGCAAGATTTTCTTTTGAATATTCAAATTCTAGAGGCTGATTCGGCGCCTGTATCCCATTCACCGATAAGTTAAACCTGGTGATGTTGTTGTGCTTGAAGTTGTAAGAATTTTTTGTTCGTTTTCCAGTATATGCGTAGTTGTCAACCATGCCAAAGACTAGCAGGTTTGGTAATTGTCCTATAACCACATTGTCCAATGATAATGTAAATGTATTTGCGGGTATTGTATACGTCTTAACGTCAACTCGTTTATACGGATATATAGCGTTGGACCGTTGGAGAACAGCTTCATGAGCCAGCAAGATGTTAGGATTGATAGTTACATGATTCATGTACATAGTTGCTTCTACTATCTTAACTCGTGCAGAATTGTCTTCATCTTTTGACCAAAGGTAAAATTCCGGTTTTTCGAGTGATAAGACTACCCGTAAATCAACACCGTTCATTAATAATTTATCTTGATTAAACATATCGCCGTGAATCTTTCCCATCAGCTCAACAACATTACTTTTATCAAACAGCTTTTGTCTTGCCAAATAACCTTCATTTAGCTCAGGGTTTTCAACTACCTCCATATTATTTTAATCGAGATACCAGCCAACCAATTGCAAATGTGTTGAAGCGGCATCTTTTCCGTAATTTAATAAATTCATTCTCAATATAGGCTCTATAGTTGTAATTGTTATCTGTTTGGGCAACCGGTTTTCCATTTAGGTAAATTGTACATTGCCGGAAAAGTGAATTGAGTATGTTATTTACAAGGCCGGGGCCTTCATCACGAACAGTGTCTTTAGTCTTATCTGGTTGAGTTATTTCTATATCTTCCCCTGTGTAAAGTTCTTCTTTTCCATCCTTGATTTTAACCAACTGTAGTTTTAAACGAAGGTATATGCTTGATAAGTCTTGATATGTGTCACCATTCCCTAGTGATACAAATTCGAGCACAGACGAGTTATCTAGAGAAGCTATAGGTTTATAAGATACCTTTTCAATTTTTAAGATGCTACTTTGTACAGGTGGTGTAGAGAATAGGTCTAACTCAGATTTCATGCATTCTTTGTATGACGGCATGTTGTCTATTTATCAAAAATATCTAACACACGTTTACGTATCATACGTTTGCCTTTAATAGATGCTCTTTTAGCTGTCTTTATTGTTTTTGAACCTCTTTTAGCGGACTTTTTTGACTTTGAACGCTTTTTACGTTTAGAAGCTGGAGCAAATTGTAAAGCTGCAAAGGGGCTACGTCTTTTTATAAGCATGCGATTGCTTCTTCCTGCACCTCCCATGCTTCCAAACAGCTTATTTATAGCTTCCTGTAATAGTTCTTCGGCAGCCGATTTTCCCTGTTCTTTTAAAATATCTGTTAAAGGTTTACTACCTGCTTCTTCCAAAATAGCTTTTCCTGTTTTAATTGCTTGTTGCTTCAAAGCCTTTGCCCCAGATGTAACCAAAGGCTGTAAATATCGTAATAATCCGCTGAAAAAACTACCAATTCCTCTTCCACGCTGGTAAATAAGGGGAGATCGATATAATTCACCATTATCCGCTAAACCACCGCCACTTTGAATTGAATAATATTTAGAATAATATGAATTCATTTCCGAAGTTATACAAAATGCTATTACCTCCACACTATGTTAAATTGTTTGTTGTATGAGTATTTATAGTTTATTTTCTTTTAAAATGGAGCATTATATATGTCGGAATTTAGCCAGGCTTGAAATCAATTAACTCCCCTTGCTGATTAGTTATTTTTATAGAAATACTTTCAATAAAGGTTTTTTCAATAGGACAGTAGTCTACGTGTTAAAATCTTATTGTACTTTCACATTCTTTTAAAGGTATTATACGTAATTATCGTACTAACTGATCACCTATAACTCTGGGCTGAATAATATCAGTGTAGACATAAATTATATATTTTTCATAATAGTCCTTCGGTGTTTGCTGAGACTCTTGCGGTAACCTTAGTGAAAAGTCCGTAACTGATCTTTCCAGTCTATTAAGTGTGTCTATTATTGATATATGCTCCTGGCGTAATCCTGCCGTATTAAAAGATTCTTTTATTTCTGCCAATATGGCGTCAGCTTCACGCTTATTTTCAGGTGTTTGGAGAAATATATCCGAAAAGCAGTTGGAAAGGTTGTCTGTATTAGTATCAATAGGCACAGGTGTAGTTTAATGTTCACCGGAATTTGCTTTTCGTATGGAACATCCAAAATATTGCTACCTTTAATAATTTTTCGCTGTTCGGACGGTTTATTAAGGTTATTCAAGATGTTAAAAATCGTATCCTTAATTTGAATAATTATCTTTTGTTTTTTTTTGTTCACTAAGAGTTTGATCATCAAAGTGTAGTGTACATTTGATATATAAAGCTTAATAAGATCTCTGACATTAAGATGAGATGGTAGTGGATTTTTTATTTTGATTGTGACTCTTCCAACCGCAGTTCAAATACATCATGCACCCTTTTGCCACCAGTATTTTTTCTGTCTCACGAGCTCTTTTGATGTATATCGAATCTTGTATGATAGCATACTTTCTCTTTTGTCTAGGAATTTGTCCAAATACGTCATCAACAAATGCTTCAACTGACTCATAGTTTTTATACTATTTTAAAACAACATTTTCTGAAGACCTGATATATGTGTAATGTAAACTCGTCTGGATCCTGCTTGTAGCTTACTTCAGGTATAACGCCATCAAAAAAGTCAGCCTCTAACCGATCACACATCTTTTTCTTAACACCGTCCAAGTACATGGTATACCATGATGGTGAAATAGCGTTGTAAAATGTTGGTAGGAATTCAGAAAAATTTACTTGTCCTGCTCTGTAACTAGCTTGTTCAAGATTCTCTTTAGTCCACTCGAGTTCAACGGTTTCATTTATTTTGATGCTAAGCGATTTGATTTCTTTTCTATGTTGCTCTCCTATTTCTTTCAACGGATCATCCGCATCACGCCTCATCCTTTTAAAATTACTATGATTTACATCTTCAGCTGTATTTCGCTTGACTCCTCCTTTTATGACATGATATGGCAACGAAATTTCAGCTATTCCAACACACCAGTCATCAGTAAACTTGCATGCTCTAGGTAGTGCATTTGTAAAAGCTGATAGCGTATTTTCGGGATAAAATTGAATGGAATTGTTACTTAAAAGGCATACGTAAAAGTCATTATCTTTTATATCTACAGGCATTTTTAAATTCTTTCACAACCAACGCTCGGTACACTTAAGATTTACTGCTTATTATTATTACAGGTTTTCCCAAGGAATTGCTGCTATACTGGCGCTTCTAGTTTTTGCTGCTTTTTTTAGCTGATCACTTTGTCGGACAACTTTCTTAAGTGGCAACGAAAGCATATATTGACTGGGATCTAGCAGAGACGGCCTTAATATAGATTGATTTTTGGATGGTTTTCTACCTTGCTCAGCTGTAGGACTTTCCGTGTCGAGTTCTTTTAATATGCTCGCTGCTTCATCTATACTCATTTCTGCAGGTACAGTGTACTGGGTTATACCATCCTCAGCCGTGATTACCTTATAATCTTTATCACGAGACTTGGTTTCAGAAATTGTCTTAGGTATTTTTGAAGGTGGTTTCAGACTTTTTCCTATACCACTAGCTGATAAGCAGCGTTTGGAAGCGGGTGATAACGGCTGTCTTGGTGGTGATATTTCAGCACGTTCGAAGAAATCCTGGTCCATTCTTTCAGGTGCATTTTCTTTTAAGGGTGATGTCTGTGTTGATATTTCATCTTTAAAAATAAATTTAGTTTGAGTAGAACTATCCCGCAAGCTTTTCTGCTTATCATGTGGTAGGCGAATAAATTTAGTTTGAGTAGCACTATCCCGCAAACTTTTCTGTTTTTCTTGCGGTATGTGAATATTTGGTTTTTCATCTGACACACGCACAGCTTTCCGTCTTAAGTTTGAAAACGTTATTAACTCATTTCGGTAATTACACCATTTCTCCCTATCAGATAAATTCTTATTTTTTAATATTTTAACTATTGTCTTATCGAACCTGGACTGGTTCATGGAATCCTCAATCTCGTTTTTCAATTTTTCGTAAACTTCTGGTGAAGGAAGTAACATTTTATTCAGATTATTGTTTTTAAACATATTTCTCAATTAATGAACCAATTACACCTGATAATACACTTCCTAGCAACACTGGTAAAAAACCTCCACGCTGTATCAGTAGTTTACGTTGTCTGGGTACAGATCTTTTTGCAACAACTAGTTTTCGTAAATCCTTTTTATACCTACAGAGCGAATTGTATATCTTTCCGCTAGGAATATGATTTCCCTTCAAAGTATTAAGAGTAATTTCACAAAGTGTTTTTATAACTTCGGGGTCGGCGTTTTTAATAATGGCGTACCTTAATTTTGGTCTCGCTGTTCTAAGAACATATAGCATATGCTTATTGTCCCTTAATCGATTCATTCGTGACCCCATTTTTACCGATCAAAGTATTATGCGGGCAAAAGCAAGTTGTAAAATCTTTATTAAAAATGTCAGTATGGAATCTTAATACCTCGTTGATATCTTGACGCCGTGTAGCGTCTGCGTAATCTCTTTATATATTTTTAGCAGCTCTGAACAATTTTCTGGAAAAATCTGTCTCCCTAAATAGATAAACTGGCTTTTATCACGAGGGTTTTTAAATACAACAAGGTATTTACAGTTAAGTGATATGTATGCTGAAAGATTGCGATGGTGAGAGCCTTTTGTAAAGAGTTCACATACTTGTCTTCTAAAAGCATTTAACATCATATCATCCAATACAATTAATGTAGGTTCCTGTGTATAATTAACAAACTCTTCAGAGATGCTATCAATAAATTCGATGTTATTGAGTGCGGTATCTGATGGCAGACCCCCTTGTTCTGTATTACACCAGATAACTCTTGTTATTTGCGGTCGTGTTAAAAATATATTATCGAGAAGGCTTTTTATAAATATTGTTTTTCCACAACCTGAAGGCCCTGTGACCATCATTGTAAACGGATGATTAAACTTTATCATTGCTGGTTTTAAAATATTTTATATAAAGCTGTTATTTATTGCTCGTATTTATACATTCGGTAAAATGAGAAGAAGACAAGTCGTTAATGAACTGCATAAACCAGCTCGCAAGAACTTTAAACGGCAGAGTGTTACTATTAAGGGTATCGATGATTTGTGGCAGGCAGACTTGGTCGATATGGGTTCGTACTCATCAGGAAACCAGTGTTTTCGTTTTCTTCTTACTGTAAGTGATACCTATTCAAAATATGCTTGGGCATTACCAATCAAAAGTAAGAAGGCTTCAGAAATTGTTAAGGCAATGCAGTCTCTTTTTAATCGAGGCCGCATTCCAAGAAACTTACAAACAGATGATGGAAAGGAGTTTTTTAATAAACCGTTTCAACAGCTTGTAACACGATATGATATTAACCATTATTCAACTTACAGCGCTTTAAAAGCTTCAATTGTAGAAAGATTTAACAGAACGTTAAAAAGCATGATGTGGAAAGAATTCAGTATGAACGGAATTTTTCATTGGATTAGCCTGCTAGCTAAGTTAACAGAAACCTATAATACAACAAAGCATCGCACGGTTAAAATGCGGACTGTAGATGTTAGTCCACGCAACGAAAAACGTTTGTTATCGACTGTATATAAATATCCAAAAATAAAATAAAAACCGAAATATAAAGAAGGTGATTTTGTCCGTATAAGTAAATATAAGCATGTATTTGAGAAAGGTTATACTCCTAATTGGTCTATTGAAGTATTTAAAATAAATAAGGTCAAAAGAACATTTCCAACGACTTATATTCTCGAGGATTACGAACGAGATTTAATTCAGGGGAAGTTATATGAACTCGAACTGGCCCCAGTCAAATATCCTGATCTTTATCTAGTAGAATTTTTTTTAAAAAGACGTGGAAATAAAGTCTTCGTAAAGTGGTTCGGTTTCTCATCAAAACATAATTCCTGGATTGATATAAAAGACGTACTGTAATATTTGTAAACACAGTCATCATGTTACTCTTAAAGAGCGAATCTGACCGTTTAAAAACCTACCATAATCTACCTTTAGGTGACAGAAAGTGTTGCAAACTAGCAAGAAGCGGGTTCTTTTACACAAATGTTAAAGATAAAATAAAGTGTTACTTTTTCTCCCTGGAAATGTATGCTATGAATTGCCCAGAAGACATTGCAGTGAACATATACGTCTCTCCCCAAAGTGTGTCTATGCAAACGGTAGGGATGTTTGTGGCCCGTACAACCAGCCATTATTGCAGTCAAACTCATCAAAATATATCTTTAATACATTAAAATTTGCAGCAGGAGCAATTATTGTTTTAGGATTGTGCTGTGAAATTTATTAATTCATAATATATCAAGTTGAACGACACACCTACAATCAAATATTCTAGCTTCGATTCAACATAAGAATTTCGCAATGGAAAAGATGACACAGAGGGCGGAAAAAATTAAAAATTATTCAATACAAATTAATATAACATACATACCGCGTTTTTTTTCATTTGTCACAGTTTAAGTTCACCAAATGGCAACCTGTTTTCACCGGCACGAGCCCCTTTGTTTACATATGTAACTGCAGCAGATCTGCGGGCGAGTCGCCTCTTTTTTATTTTTGTTTTTTCTTTTTGTTTGCGTTCTCATTTTCTATTCGCTTTTATATATTGTTATCCTCTACAGTTCTGTGTCTATCTAAAAAAAAAGCCAGAAATTTTACTATAAAACCGGCAAATTTCTTGACCAACTAACTGAAAGATCTGATCGGCAAAATTATGATAGCAAGTCCGCAGCAATTCTCTCGCTTTTTTCTTCCTCCCAAGCCGGTTTTGTTTTATTACATATTTGTTGGACCATGTTGTGAAATATGACCATTTTCTATAATTATTTGTATTTATAATTTAAATGGGAAGTAATTTTCAAATTCTCAATTGGGAACCAGCGAAATGCTTAACAAGCTACCAGGCTACCAGAAACCATCAGAATGCAAAGAGGGCCCGCGATATTTACAATGCCAAGCAACCGCATCTTATTCAATCTTAATTTTTGCCTGCAAGCAGTGAAGAGAAACCTGTTTTGCAAGTTGCGCACATTCCAAGCGTAGCAATTTCCTATTCATTTGTAGTCGACTATCAGAAATATCATTTGCACTACAAATTATGTGCTCCTGATATAAACCTTTTAGGTCGCCGTTGAAAAGAAGATAGTTAAAGTATGTTAGCATAACTAAATTTATAAATTTAACATATTAGCTCAATCAATATCAAGAGAAGGAAGTACATATTCTCAAAAATTACATACGTAAAACCTCTTTAGTAAAGATTAATTCTAAAGGTGTATAAGTAAGTAGAATAAAAAGACATGTTCATTCTTTACATTGTATCTGTCCGCACTAATCATTTCCAGCATACTCCCCATGCACATGCAGTCCTAGTTTTGTCTT